>OY796892.1:39205018-39662146 GCA_963680785.1 Diplosoma virens | reverse complement strand
CAATCAATTTTGATTGCAAACCACTTTTCCTCCAGTCAAAATACTGAATAATTATAGGAAATAATTTCAGTTCATTGTGCTTGCTGCCATCTGTTGCAACGCCAAAATATGCGATATCGTTTTCCTCAAAACTTTTCAGAATAGCATCAATAGAATATTGCGCAAGTACGCTAGTAACAACTTTTTCTGTCTTTGTGCGGCCACTACTAAACTTCTTCGCTACATTAGAATCAGGAAAAATCTTTTTAAGTAAAACCGATGTACAGTCCATGGACAAAAAGCTATGATGATGCTTAACAGCGTGAAATGCAAGAGTGCCTTCTGCGGCAGTGATTTTATCTTCGCATTTGCTTCCTGCTGTAACAAAATAATTTGTCATTTTCGTTGATGCAACAGCCCCTCTTACTGCTTTGCGATGTTTTTCCGATTGCAGATGTGTGTTTAAATCACCATTACCTTTGTGCACGACAGATATATAGGTTCCTGATTTGCAAACCAAGCATTCTGCCTCATTTTACTGCATCTGCAATCGTACTGTGCACACTGCCAATCCAGAACATTGTTATTTCGTACCGTGCGCATATTTTTTACTACAAGGTTGTACGAAATTATGATGTAACAGAGCGTTTTCCTTATCAATGATGTTTACCACTTAGAACTTTCTGGAGCTTTGGAACTTTCTTGAACTTATTGACCGTTGTGCTGAATCCGAATTGGTTAGATATAGATCACATGCTACGAAAATTACTAGAACATTCCAACAGTCTGTAAAAGCAGGCGATTTCGCACATATAATCAGAGATTTACTTAAAATGTCATAGAGGAGGAAGCCTAGTGAATTTTTGATATAGAATCCTTGACTGCTGACTGGCTGCGTTTATTGCCTGGATTATACTGAGTGGCTTTGCTAAGTATTGTTGATTGACTGGCTTAGCCTAGATTGACGGACTGACACTTGGTTGTTATGGATGCAATCGGAAAAACATCGCAAAGCAGTAAGAGGGGCTGTTGCATCAACGAAAATGACAAATTATTTTGTTACAGCAGGAAGCAAATGCGAAGATAAAATCACTGCCGCAGAAGGCACTCTTGCATTTCACGCTGTTAAGCATCATCATAGCTTTTTGTCCATGGACTGTACATCGGTTTTACTTAAAAAGATTTTTCCTGATTCTAATGTAGCGAAGAAGTTTAGTAGTGGCCGCACAAAGACAGAAAAAGTTGTTACTAGCGTACTTGCGCAATATTCTATTGATGCTATTCTGAAAAGTTTTGAGGAAAACGATATCGCATATTTTGGCGTTGCAACAGATGGCAGCAAGCACAATGAACTGAAATTATTTCCTATAATTATTCAGTATTTTGACTGGAGGAAAAGTGGTTTGCAATCAAAATTGATTGAGTTTACAAACAAGGCAAACGAGACTGCCGACAAAATTGCCACTTATGTAAAAGACACCTTAGAAAAAAGGATGCTTTTGAAAAAATGTGTGGCATTTACAGGAGACAACTGCAATACTATGTTTGGAGGACTTCGGCGTAATGAGTAAGGAAACAATGTGTTTGCAAAGTTAAAGAAAATGTTAAACTCGTCATTGATTGGAATTGGCTGTTCAGCACACGTTTTGAATAATTGTATCCATCATTGGGCTGAAAGAATGAACATCGATATTGAAAATAATATCAATAAAATATATCAATATTTTTCTATTTACACAGTTAGAACTGAACAACTGAAAGAATACTGTGAATTTGCAAATTGTGAATACAAGAGACTTCTCTCTAATAGCAAGACTCGCTGGCTCTCCTTGTTTCCTGGAATTTCAAGATTGTTAGAAATGTTTTCACCCCTGAAGTCCTACTTTTTGTCACAAGAACATCCACCAATAGTTATTAAACGGTTCTTTGAGAACGAAATGAGCGAGTTATACCTTTGGCATACGTATGCACTCACTAATGTCCGTGTTTCATGGACGTATTCAAGTGGTTGAAAGAGAAAACAATTCCGTTGCAGAAGTGCTAGAAAATTTGGAGCTGGTTCATAAGGTGCTTGAGGAAAGGAAGAATGAAAACTTTATGTCCTTGACAGTTAAAAGGCTTTTAGTTGAAAAAAGAGAAGAGGGATATAAAGATAAATGTAACAATTTTGTTTCCGAAGTTGCAAACCTCTATGCGAGATGCTTGGAGTACCTGTGCAAATGGATGAAACCAATAGAAGAGTTTACTTGTTTCAAATGGATGACCTTGAACGAGATATCAAGTTGGAATAATGTAGAGCCTTGCCTGGAATATCTGATTGGTAAAGGGGTTGATGTGGACGATGCAAATTGCTTTGACCAAATCTGTAACTTGAAGCAGTTTGTGAAAAGTTACCTACAGGACGAAGAATTCGTTAAAGTGCCAACGCATAAGAAATGGTGCAAATATTTCGATCAGTCTAAGAACATTATATGCCACTCAGAAATTTTAAGGATTGTACAGTTTTTCTTTGCTGTTACATCTCACAATGCCAATGTAGAGAGAGTCTTTTCACTGGTGCAAAGTCAGTGGACTAAAGAGAGAAAAAGTTGAGCGTTGCGACTATGAAAGGCATATTGACTCTTCAATATAATTTCAAAGATATGTGCTGTAGTGAATTTTTTTCATTTTTGAAATCAGACAAGGCCCTATTGAAGAGAATTAGATCTTCAGAAAAATATGCATGGTCAGAAGAGTAAATTTGTAGTGACTTGACTTACAAGCGTGTCTTGAATTTATTTTAAGCATATAATTGTTGTTCTTCCTTTTTCGGCACAACCTAATTCTTATTATTATTTTTCACTCTGAAGTTGAGATTTTTTCAGTGACGGTCCGTAGCTATATTTAGAGAGTGCTTACCCTGCCTGGTGTGAGATTCTGCTCATGATTGAAGACAATACTTTTCATTTCGGTAGCTGGCGCTTTAGCATGAGTATCGTACAACGTTTGCAGCTAAGGTTGAAAGAGGGAGACAAGGATTTCAAGCAAAAATTAAGTGTATTTCTTTGAATAATATATTGCTGAACTTACGAAACGAAAAGATTGCACTTGTGCCGTTTCTGCTTGGGTAAGCATTGCTTACCCTGACCAACCGTCACTGGTGTTTTTGCATAAATAACACCGTAACCAATGTTAAAGTGAAGTTTCGAGATGGTAGTGTTTTGTCACCCTGTTTGTATTTTTTAATAACCTACGATGGTAAAAAATTATTCGTTATCAAATTATTGTAGGCTAAACATCAACTTGCTCTTTTTATTAATACAAAAATGAATGAATTCAGTATAGAAACTTTTTGCGTGTTGCATTGCCAATTTTATAGGTCAAATTTCGATGTGACAAAATGTGGTAGCGCATATATATGGTCTCATGAAAAGTAGTCATGTACTGTCCGGAATTTTGCTTTTTCAAATATGGTAACCCTAAATTAAATTGTACACAAGTGTAGACATCCGAGTTATATGAAGAGAATGTTGTATAATCATGGGTGGGAGAAACAAAATTGTTTTACTCGGTCTTGGATATTTTGTTTAAAACAATTTGTCTAAATCAGTTTTTCTTTATCAATGCTTTCCCATTTGCTTTTCACCTCGCACCCATTTGAATTGATGAAGCTAATTTTGCACGTCCTGTTTTAAACCCAAGCGATTTTGAGAAAAATTCAAAACACGTACAAAAACAATCCAGAAAAAAGATCACGGACCTATATTTGGCTGACAAAGGGGGAAAAAAGTAGTCTTCAACAAAGAAATCACACAAAATACAACAATAAATAAATAAATAAAAGAAACTGAGAATTTAATGGTGATTGGGTTCTTTGCTTTTCTCTTGCCTGCGCTTTGCAATTATCTGGTCGAAACGCGGAACCATGTGGGATAATGCGGCTTAGATCATTTTTAGAAATGAGGGAATTGCGCTATTCATTCTTAAGGTAAAACAGAAATAAAAATCCCAATTCACATAGCCAAGTGGTAGCAAATGGTGCCAAAACTTGCAATGCTCTCTTTTCCCGAGTTGGATACCCAGTTAAACGCTGCACCAAAAAGCTTCGAGTGAAATGAAATCATAAAGCAGGTTCATAGATTGGCATGCTTGTATCTCTGTCAAATAATCTTTATATTCATCCTCATCTCCCATCTTTCCAATTTGAAGCCAAAGAGATTGACGACCCAAGTTTCCGATTCTCCTAGGTAGAAATATCTGTTAAATGATTCTCTCAGCCCTTCCAGTTGTTTACTAATTTCTGCCTTGACATTTTTTTTCAAATCCAAGTTACCATATTCCGGAATGACTTTGTCTAGCAAGGAAAAATTAGCGAAATTCTTACGCATGGTAGCCGACTCCATTACAAAAGTTTTTGTCCAGAAGAATGCAACAAGTCACAGGCGGTCACAGTATTCACTCTCATTTTCTGTACCGAAAAATTGAAATCATTCAGAAGTTGGAAAACATTTGCCAGGTATGCCAACAATGGAGGAAAGTTAGGTGATTTAAAAGTATGCGCAAGAGAACTTTTATGTTCGTACAGAAACTGTTTGATTTTCATTCTGCACTCAAAGAACCTAGTCAAAAGACTCAAATCTTGATCTCTGGAGAGCCACCTGACGTCTGTATGAAACAGCAGAACAGAAGCATCGATATCAAGATCACTGCAAAATGCTTTAAACAACCTGTGATTCAAAGCTCTTCTTCGAATATAATTTACATTTTAACACACAAATCTATTACATTTTTTAGATTACCGGCAACCTTTTGATACAAGAACCTGTCGATGAAGAATACAATGAGTAGCCACCACTTCGGAAATTTCATTTTTCATGAGTGTAACAAATCAGGGGGGCTTTCAGCATAGCTGGAGCATCGTTGTGCAATCGAACCGATAGCTTGTAGCGGGATGTCATTAGTGTTAAAAAACCTTTTCACCAGATTAAAACTGTTCTTTACAGTTGTAGTTGCTTTGGGTGGTGTGCAAAAAAGGAAAGAGCATTCCTCGATGGCATTCCATGCATTGACATGACAAGCATAAACCATAAGCTGGCTGCAATTACTGACATATGTTGTTTTATTTTATTGAACCGAGATCTTGGCGGAAGAAGCTTTGATGTCTGACACAACTTGATCGAGAATATCAGCGCCAATATCATTAATTCTATTGCATATACATTGTTTGACGAAGGAATTCGTTGCAGTTTTTTGCCAGTGGTAATTTGTTAGAAGGAAAAACTACTTAAGCCGATTAAAAGCTACGCTAATAACCAATTCTTCGTTTGCTGCTACTGCCTGACTGCTGTTCCTGCCATTAGCTGATCACAAAACGTCAACACGAGACTTCACTTTTTTCCCGCCAAGTGAAAGTTCAATCAACCCAAGTTGGCAAGAAACTTGCAAACTGAGCAACGCTGTCATTACTATTTACAGAAAGCCGATTGTAAAGAAATAATGCCCATTATCGACAACAAAGAGCCTTTTGGCTATCAGTAACTTGCGAGCTTTTGTTTTCGTTCATTGTGCTATATAGGCAGTGGTGGATATTGGGTGAGGCGAGTGAGGCAGTTGCCTCGGGCCCCCCTTTTTGAAAATACCGCATGTAATTTCATTGTGCTGTATATTTTTTTAGAGGTTACTATGAAGTTGGGACGAAAAGTGGGAAATACGAGATCGATTTGAAGTGAAGACCTTTTTTGGAGATCACCATAAATTTGGGAGAAAACTACAGAAATACGAAATCGATTCAAAGTAAAGACTTTTTTTCTTTTTTTTTTAGAGATCACGATGATTTTGGGAGAAAAATAAAGAAATACGAGATCAAAGATCTTTTTTTAGAGAACACCAATTTTTGGGAATCCTTGCCTCGGACCCCTAATTTTAATTTTTTTGAATATCCGTCATTGTATATAGGCCTACCTAAAATCGTTTGAAAAGTATGCTTATAACAAAATTTCTTTGTATGAACTTTTGCATACTCGCTGGATTCTTGCACCCCCAATCGGGAAGCACTGGTCTACATAGCCGTACTTGCCGGGTACTGTCGTACCTAAAAAGGTGCAATCGCCCCCCACAAGTTTCCAAAATTTTGAAAAAATCAGGAATTTTAGAGCAGTGACAATAATAAAAAAATAATTTGAGCAAATGCAGAAAAAAGTTAACAAATTTAGATGAAGACCTTTTTTTTAGAGAACAGTATGATTTTGGAACAAAAATCAAACAATCTGAGAGAAATTCTTTTTCTGTTAGAGAAAAACCTGAGAGAAATTCTTTTTTTTCTTTCTTTCTTTTTTTTAATCTTTATCCTAGAATCTCAGACAATTTTTTTGTCATCGGTAAAGTACTAGAAAATCATGATTCGGCCCAATGTCACGAAATTCGGGAAAAACTTTATTCCACCCCAAATTGTTTTGGTATGGTACGGCTATGCTGATCTATATAAATTGGTCCACTTTAACCTTTAGCCTTTAACCCTAACCCTAATCCTAACCAAATATTGACTTAGAAAAAGTTGGCTTAGACAAATTTTATTTTAGACAAATTTGCCGTGCTCCGTTATTATTATACCGTACACTGCGCAATCTAACTCGTTGCTTTAAACTGTCGCTTAACTGGTTGAGCAAGTTAATACCTTTATTGAGCAAATAAAATAAAAAGAACTCGTGAAAGATGAATTTTTTAACCTCACGAACCTTGAGTAAGTTTGCTAAAAGAAAACTTTTTTCTTGACAACATTTTCAAAAGATATGAGAAACTTTTTGTTTAAGTCAAAAAAAGTTAAATAAATTGTGGCTTTAATAGCAAATTGCTCGGGTTTCTTTCTGATTTTTACACCTTAATTATGGCGTCAGTTAATGGCATTGTTTTCAACTGGATTATAGAATAATTAATTAATAAAATCAGATGTGTTTGGGAGCTCATCTGACCAGTCTGTCAAAAATTCGAAACTGATTGGCCAGCAAAAATGAAAAGTTTGTCCACCCCTGTTATACGGTCTCGCTCCTACATAGAATTGCGAGCGCAGCATCTCAACAAACCGTAGACTACGTCATACCAGCTAGCCCCATACATCGGGCACATCATGGAGCATATTCTTTGACGGATTGATGTCAAAATCCATTGTTATGCTCAACACAATTGCTGTTAGTATCTGATCCGAAAACTGCTGCAGCCTGGGTTTATAAAGTAATTACCCTCGCCCTCAGTCCAGTCTGTGTCTAACATAAGTGGATGTCCTTCCGAAAAACGATTTGAAAACTAAAAGCCTTTTATTTTGGTTAAAAATGATAACAAATAAAGCAAACGCCAAATTCGGCCCCAAAAATTCTAAGTCGACATTAGTAAAAATTCCAAGTCGACACTAAAAAAATAAAATTATTCTTTTTTTCTTTAACAAAATAATCAAGCTAAGTGAATCATTGTTTCGATGTATTAAACATTGTTTATCGTTGTAACGTGAATTGATTGAGATTGGTTGATTCTTTGCTAACGACCACATCAGAAATTAGCTTCATCAAAAAAAAGAGTTGGATGGTCCGTTACTGAACAATATTATGTTACCTCCAATGACTCATTTGACTTTCTAAATCTGAACCAATCGTCGCTCTTACCGCGCGACAGAAACAAGTAGACTGTTTATCACATGACCCGGTGTTAAAATGACGTGTAAGGAGAAAAACTTCTCAAAAGATTTAAAAAACAACATTGGGAAAGAGTTGTAATGGGAAGTCTGGAATATAAGTCTTTGACAAATTGCACTGAAGAGGAAGCTGTCTAGCAAAAAGCGACACTATGCTGAAATAGAAAGAGAAGGAACGTTATAAAAGATGAAAATTTGTTTTGTTTGTTAAAACTATAAAGTATCGCCATATTGGCGCGTAACATTGTCGATTTTGTGTGCTCGCCTTTATCCACACCAAACGTCATAATAGACTTTCGACCTATCGCTTACTTTTTGCAAATAAAATCACTTGTTTGCAGCTAAGTTTGCGTCGTCAACGTTTGTTTCAATGGCTGAACATCAACAACTTCATAATCTATTTAATACAATTCTTTGAAAACTGCAAGCAAATCATATTTTTAAAAGCTGATTTTTTACTTCTTTCGATGTCATTTCGCTGAATAAAGCTGTTGAGAATGAGTCATGTACTATGACGTCACCAAAAAGTCCTGCTATCCACAAAAATTGATGATGCGTGATAAAAACTTTACAGCACTTGGAGTTTTATAAATTTAACTTTGTTTTTGAATTCTACTTGAATGCATGACTTCCAATAGAGTCATTATAAAACAAATAATGCCTAATTTCAGAACAAAAAGTAAAGCTAATATATTTTGAAACATTGTTTTATTTAGGACGTTTCAGAAATATAGGTCATTCCATTATTAACTGTGTTTATCAACTAATTAATGCAGTTGATAATGAAATGAGTTATATTTCTGAAACGTCCTGAATAAAACAAAGTTTCAAAATATATTGGCTTTACTTTTTATTCCAAAATCAATTAAGCGTTTCAAATTTTATGCTCCGAAATAACGCCTACAAACTTTCCCGCCCGATCAAATGACTTTACATCGATCTCTTCTCTTTATAATGAGTTTTCAAAACACATAAAATTGCGTTAATTGTTATTTCAACTCTACGTACGTTAAGCTAGGTGACGAAACGCAGTCGGGTAAACGAAAAAAATTTTAAAACCTTTAAAGTAACTGTTATATTTGCGCTTCTACTCGAGAAATTCGACAAGTTGATGATGATTTGGCGTGAAATAAAGCCATTGGGAAGCCATCAGGTAATTGAACAACAAGCAACAACCTCTTTTTCCTAGTACGCAATTACTTTTTCTTGATTAAGTTTAATTTACTGGATAGCCAATTTCAACAAAAGTAGGCAGCTGGAACAAATTCACAATTCTAATCACATCTTTATAATAAAATGTTGATAAACAGATCATTCAGAAAAGTTAATTCTATAAAATTTATAGAATTAAATTTTGGGTTAATTATGCGGAACCTTTCTAATAAAAAACAATAAACAATACTTAAATCCCATAAAACCTATTGAATATTTCAAGAAGCCTAGGTTGAAAAGAGCCAAGGTTGTCGTAGAAGGTCTTGAGAGCGCTGATCTAAGCTTTGATGTCGGCATGTGCTCGAGTGAACTAGGATCACTGCATTGATGGTGAACGCGATGGACACGGTAGCAGTCCAACTCTTACTTTCGTCAAACAGTTGTGGCTTTGGGAAAGAAATTTATCCAATTTTTGTCTATCTGCGGTTCTTGCAAGAAGGTCTAAAATTAAATCTTATCACTAAAGAGATTAAAAATACAAATAAAAAACACCCAACCAATCGAACAGACATCTAATCATCTTCGAATGCAGATTGTGGTGAGCTTGATGGTTATCTTGAATCAGTGCACGATGAATAGACATTATGATTGCGATGGTGATAATTTTTAGCTTGGTTTTATAACGTGTTTGCTCTGATTCAGTTTATTGCTTAAACTGTGACAGAATTTTTTGCAAAATCCACTGGCAAAGCTCTCTTCATTGTGTCGACAACAAAACGTTTCACTTAGATGCAAAACTGTTTACTTGATGAAACTGATGCGGTCTCGCTGTTGTTACACGGTTAGACTTTTACTAACAGGAAACAGTTCGATAATCAGTTCAACTTAATGCGCCCCTGAGCGGCAATCGTTTCAGACAAGTCGCCCAATCCGATTTTTACAAACACAAACCAAACAAAAACAAGAAAATTTACTTTCCATTTTAGCCTTGTCAATAAAGTAAACAAATATTTACAAAAGCAAAACCGAATAAACTCTGCCTCGGCCACCTGCTGCAGGTCAGTATTTATCCTTCAGCAAACAGGAGTCATCTTACTAGGCTGAGTTGATTTAATTCGTCCATCCTAAAAAATATTATTAAACTTGGAGAATGTGTTATATCAGGGGTGAGCAAAATTTTAGCCTGAGGGCCACATTCGTAAGTTGATTTTGTTTGCGGGCCGAACTATAGTGATCTCTATAAAAAAAAATTCATAATTTTCAATCAAAGTTTAAAATTTCCATTTTCCTCAAAAAGGCGTAGTTATCTCAAAAAAAAAGGTCATCACTTTCACTCAGTGACCAAATCTCCATTTTCGTCGCAAAAACGTAGTCATCCCAAATTCTATTACAATTAGAGTTCACCACGAAAGCGTAGAGAGAGTAAAGTTGTTTGCTAGAGGCTTTTGCGGGCCGCACAGAAATCCTGGCAAGCCGTAGTTTGCCCATCTTTGTATTAAGTTATTCAAATTTTTAGCTATTCATCATTAACAAGTTTTGTGCTGGTTCTTCGAAAACAATTAAAATAATATTGCACATCGACTGTTAACTGAGAACAAATAGGCGCTTTTTTATTTTAGCCGAAGATTAAGTTAAATAATAACACTTTGTAAATGTATTGTCAACAAACATTGGAGCTTGAAACTGCAATCTACGTATTATGCGATCTGAAATTTAAGTGTCTGTTACTTAAAAAGCAAAGTTTTTAAACATCGTTCTACAAAATCATGAGAAGTCGACAAATAGCAAATGATCCTTCGCAGGCTACTTACTACCCGCGCCGCAGCTGACTGGGTTTATTGACGACCATGATCGACTTATTATCGGTGTAACCCAGTCACAAAATTTCCTTGATTTATCCTCGGCCAAGTACATATTATTTCTGGGCCGGAATTAATTCCGACCCTTGCTATTGTTATATTCTTGAAAGAGACACTTTGCCTCATTCCCTTTTTCGTAAAATTTTAACGGGCAGCTCTAAATTTCGCATTCCTTTTAATAGATGAATAAAAAAATTAAAAATTTAAACTGTACAGCGATATCTTAGAATCAATGAAAGCTGTTCGGGTGATTTCTTGTTCGGGAAGCAGGTGTTTGATTGACAGTTTCCATGTTTTAAGGCAATAAATCAAGCGCAGCCTTCGAAGTTGGTCTACTGACTGGATTAAAATACCCCTAATTCAATGAAAGATTACAATAAAAATTCTAACAAAGCTCGAGTTAAAAAACTGTTATTTACGAGTAAAATAAAGAAAACAATGCGTTTTTGCACAATCGAATCACATTCACAACTTGTATTTGTTGTAAATAGCTATTTTCGTCGATAATGATTAATGGAATATCAAACAAACTTTAAGCTGTAGCATTTCTTCGTTACTATACTGAGTAAAAGCTTATGAGATTTGTTCCAACCCATCAATGAACTAAATCTAAACAAACAAACTGCTGAGCTAAAGAAATCGAAAAAATAATTGCCGCAAGTGAGGTTGCAAGGTTAAATCTGCAAAGTGATAAGATCAACTTTGCTGGACCTTGTCTGCAATCCTCAGTGCTGCCATGCTGTTACTCAAAAACAACATTTAAGTTTTACAGCATTACGTAAGAAAAATATTTATTTTGAATTTGGCAGTGACACTATCTGATTTTTTGTGCAGATCGCATACAGTTAATTATTGGAGAGTTTTATGTTATATGTATAGCAAAAACGTTATTCATAAAATTTTTTTAGCACTAGGTTTTTTTAGCACTAGACTTTTTTTTAGCACTAGGTTACTAGGTTTTCTTGAATTAACTTGAACAAAACACATCCATCTAAATTCAATCAGTTGAGCTATATCTTTTAAGAGAAAAGATTTTTTTTAACTTTTCAAGCGTATGTTTATTATTATTTACAATTTTTTTGACTAGTAATAACTAAAGCTAATTCTGTTTTTTTAAACACTTTTATAGCAAACAATCAATAAAATTTTGTACACTGAGAAGCATAAATAAGTAAAAAATCAAAACAAAAAAGAAACGAGATAATGTCAGAGATTTTAATGCAAAAGAAGAGTTTCTTAAAAATTATGGAATGAAATACAAAAGAAGCACGTTATACTGTTTTATTCAGAACGAAATGCGCTGAATATATAAAATAGAAAAAAGTTAATTGAAAAAAATATATAATCAAATGAAATGTCCCCAATGGTCAAATTCAAAAACACTTAACGTTTTTTGTTAGTGTTTTTGAGTCCTTGGGAAAGGCACTTTCCCCTGCTTGGTAGTCTTGGCAAGCAGTTCTAAATTACAGTCATATCTCTACTAAATTACAAGCGGACAGCGATATCTTGGCATCTCCGAAAGTAGGTCGGGTTAATTGCTTGTCCTATGTATTAGCGTCTCCGTCGCTTTCCTGCGAGTCAGGAGAAAAATTATAGAGGTACAATTAAATAAACTTTTATTCATTCTATGAAAAATTCTTAACAAAACAATCTTTGAAAAATGAATGAACAATGCGAAGAGGAAAATACTTGAGCAATTTTGTATTCTGAAAGTCTGATCAAATTTTGCTTTGATTTAGGCCAGGGGTGGCGAATCTTTTTCGTAGACTTGCCAAAATGTTTCAAGTAATGTTTGGCGAACTAATATCTTGCCACTCCGGAGTTTTTAAAACATTCAATTAAAAAACATTTCGATTTAAATTGAAACCAAAACAGGTCATCACTTTGATTACAGGCCTAATTTTGACCACAATTGTTGATGTAATCAAAGTGATGACTTTTCTGGTCATCAACTAGATTGGTAATAGGAATTCTTGTTTTTTAGAACTTTAGTTTTAAATTTATATGCTAACATCAAGTGAAGACCAAAAATCATCTTTACATTGTTATTTCTTCTTCTCCTTTCGGCCTTTCCCTTTAGTCAGGGGTGGCCACAGCGTATCATCATTCTCCACATCTTTCTGTCTTCAATGTCCGTCTCCTTCGCACCAGCTTCCTACATATCTCCTTTTACCACATCTAAAAATCTTCTCTTTGGTCTCCCTCTTTTCCTCTTTTCTGGTAACTCCATTTCCATCATCTTTCTTCCTACATACTCTTGGTCTCTCCTCATGACATGTCCGTACCACCTCAGCCTGCCCTCCCTCATCTTCATTCCTAACCGTTCTACCTTAACAGTACTCCTGATGTGCTCGTTTCTAATCTTGTCTTTTCTCGTCACTCCCATAGCAAACCTCAGCATTTTCATCTCTGCGACTTCCATCTCTTCCTCTTGTTTCTTTGTGACTGCTACTGTCTCAAGTCCATACACCATTGCTGATCTTACCACTGAACTGTACACTTTTCCTTTTACTCTAGCTGGTAACCTCTTGTCGCAGATTATTCCTGATACTCTTCTCCATCCGTTCCATCCTGCCTGTACTCTCTTCTTTACCTCCCTCTCACAACCACCACTTTCTTGCACCGTTGATCCCAAATACTTAAATTCCTTTACTGTTGACACTTTTGTATCTTCCATCTTTACTGTTTCGTCGTCATTTCCTCCATTTATGCACAGATATTTGGTCTTCGACCTACTTACTTTCATCCCTCTTCTTTCCAATGCATACTTCCAGGATTCTAATCTCTGCTCCACTTCTTTCCTGATCTCTTTGCAAATTACAATATATCATCAGCAAACAGCATCGTCCATGGTGGTTCTCTCCTTACTTCATCTGTTATCCTGTCCATTATCACTGCAAACAGGAATGACTTAACGCTGATCCCTGGTGCAGTCCAACCTTAACCTTGAAACTTTCTGTAGTCCCTACTGCACACCTCATCACTATTTCGCTTCACTCATACATATCCTGTACTAGTTGCACATGTTTTTCCACTATTCCAGATTTTCTCATGCAGTACCACAGCTCTTCCCATGGAACCCTGTTGTAAGCTTTCTCTAGGTCCACGAATACACAATATAGCTCTCTTTGACCTTCCCTGTATTTTTCCATCAACATTCTTAAGGCAAACATGGCATCGGTGGTTCCCTTTCCTGGCATAAATCCATATTGCTGTTTGCTGATCTCCACTCTATCCCTTAACCTGGTTTCAATAATTCTTTTCCATATTTTCATTGTGTGGCTCATTAGCTTAATTCCTCTGTAGTTTCCACAGCACTGTGCGTCCCCTTTGTTTTTATAGATTGGGATAAGCATACTCCTTCTCCATTCTTCTGGCATCCGTTCACCCATTAATAGTCTGTTGAACAGTCTGGTCAAACACTTTATCCCCATCTCCCCCATGCACTTCCAAACTTCTACTGGTAACTCATCTGGCCCAATCGCTTTACCTTTTTTCATCCTTCTTACTGCGTTCTTTACTTCTTCTCTACTGACACAATTTACCTCTTAATTAACCACTTCTGCTTCCTCTGTCCTAGGTTCTCTGTTATTTTCCTTGTTCATCAGTTTCTCAAAGTACTCCTTCCATCTCTTTAACACTGCCTCTGAATTTACCATAGCATTATCGTTTTCATCCTTGATAACCCTTATGTGCTGTACATCTTTCCCTGCTCTGTTTCTCTGCCTAGCCAATCTGTACAACTCTTTTTCACCTTCTTTCGTTTCCAATCTAGCATACAAATCATCATACACACGTCCCTTTGCCATTGCAACTGCCTTCTTTGCCTTATTCTTCTTTTCTTTGTATACCTTTTTAATATTTTCATCTCTTATTTTGTCCCATGCTTTCTTTGCCTCTTTCTTTTCTTTTATGCTCTTTTGAACTTCCTCATTCTACCACCATGTCTCCTTGTCTCCTTTTCGTTTCCCAAATGTCACTCCCAGTACAGTTTCAGCTGTTTCCTCCCAAAATCCTGGTCACCTCTTGTCTAAACGCTTCTTGACAGCTTGTCTCTTTCAGTTTCCACCATCGTATCTTTGGCTTTACTTTCCCTGCTTTTTTCTTTTTCACCATAAGAGCCATTTTGCATACCGCCATACCGTGCTGCTTTGCGACACACTCATTCAATATTACCTTACAATCGCACATTTCCTTCAAGTTCCTCCTTCTGCACATCACATAATCTACTTGGGTACTTTTTCCGCCACTCTTATATGTCACCCTGTGTTCATCTTTCTTCTGGAAATAAATATTGACAATCGCCAAATCCATCCTTTTCCCAAAATCCTTCCTTATTTTTTTTCCAGCACCATACCTCCCCATTATTTCCTCATCCCCTATGTTTCCTTCGCCCACATGTTCATTAAGGTCTGCACCAAGAACTATCCTCTCTTCTTTTGATATACTTTCTATCAATCCATTCAGGTCTTCCCAAAAATCATTTTTCTCCTCCATGCTGTTGTTAACCTGTGAAGCATATGCGCTTATTATATTTAGGATGGGCCCATTTACCTCCAGCTTCATGGCCATCAGTCTGTCCGACACTCTTTTTACCTCCAGAACACTTTCAACCAGCTCCTCCCTCAGCACTATCCCTATCCCATTTTTTCTTCTATCAGCTCCGTTGTAAAATATTTTGCATCCACCTCCAATGTTCCTTGCTTTACTCCCTTTCCACTTAGTTTCTTGTAGGCACTTTCACATTGTTATTTAACAAAACCTATTTGAAACGTCATTCCGACAGCTAAATTGTGGCATCTACAAAAGCAGGTTGAGGATAATTAGAACATTATTATTATTTTTTTTTTATTATTTTTATCTCTATATTTATCCTCCTGACTCACAGGAAAGCGACGGAGGCGCTATACATAGGGTAAGCAATTACCCCGACCTGCTTCCGGAGATGCCAAGATATTGCTGCCGACCTGCTTCCGGAGATGCCAAGATATTGCTGTCCGCTAGTGATTTAGTAGAGATATTACTGTAATTTAGAACTGCTTGCCAAGACTACCAAGCAGGGGAAAGTGCCGTAAAGTGTATTTCCCAAGGACACAACAGAATGGCGCAAGTGGGTTTTGAACCGAGACCATGTTGATCATCAGTCCGGTGCTTTAACCCCTCGACCACGCTGCCGACTATTGTAGCTGTTTCGTTCTCATTATTAAATTGCGATTCAGACGGATAAACAAAGACATCAATAAGCTTTGTATCTCACTCTAGGAATTGTTCTTTTGCGTCAAGATAGCACTCAGTTCCGTTGGTGTTCTGATGTTTCGGCAAGTCACGACCGTTCTCGCCCGTTTGCCGAGCTGAAGCAGATTTTTATTTTCGAAAAATTTTCGCTCGTTTTTTAATTCATATTTCACTTAGAATTGGAGTAGCATTTATCCCCATACCAATAATGCAATTGTATTTTTGCACCACTCAAGTGAAACGAGTAGTAAAAGCAATTAAAATTTAATTTAAAACGCAATGCCACCTCGTCAGCTGAAAAGATTTCCTCGCAGCCTTTCAAGTAAACATCGTTAAAGAAAATAAATTTTTTAGTTCCCACCGAGACCGAATTTAAAAGCTTTTTATTAATTCAGCTTCCTGAAGACAGAACAAAGAAAGTCGCTGCGGCTTTAAGATAAAGCCCTTCATTTACATTCAATCATAAATTGTAGGAGAGGGATTACAGTTATGAAAAAAGTATTTACTGGGCATATACCGCAAAATATACAAGGATTCTAGTTCGTCACGTGTGCCACGTGATTAAAAACAATCTTTTATGTTTTTATTAATAAAATTAATATCTGTAGGGTTTGCAAGTTCAACTCATCTTCATCATTATAGTTATTATCTTGATCAATATCTTTATCAGCAACAACTTGAAAAATTGGCTCGGGAATGCTATGCAACCTGAATGCCTGTTTCAGTATAGCTTGTAGTCTACCAAGAAACGCTATAAAATTAAACACAAAGCTGAATTTCAAGCTGTGATAAAACTTCAGTAAACATCATTTTTTCAAAAAATGTTGGCAATTGTTTTTTAAATTACTTCTTTACAAATAAACTAATTAGGTCTAGTTTAATTTAGTTTGTTCAATAAATCATTATTTAAAATTACATTTTTTGAAATTGGTTTAAAGTATCAAACATATTTAGCAGAAGCTATTTAAAATTTTATTTACAGGTTTTAATTGACTTTTGAAAAATATACAGATAATACAGTATCATGTTTTTCCTTCTCATTAAGATGATCTTTATTGTACATCAATAACATGTTATGAACAGTATATGTACAACATATATATCGTTGCAGTATTTTTTTACTTTACCGGCAAGCGGCACCAGAAAATATCTATTTTCGTCACAAAAAAAGCCTCAGGTAAGCGGTTTTCATCAGTTTGTGTAAGGTTAAACCTTTTTAAACAAATTTTAGCAACGAAAACTTTTTCTTGCTAGTTGCGGCAATCAGTTTTGACAGAGATAAATTTGAAGCCGATCCTTATCGGAGAAGCAGCTAGTTCACCATTGGGCAAACTTAAACACGCTGAGATAGCAGATGAGTTAGGAAGATAAATATAGAGATAAAAATAAAAAATAAAAATAAAAAAGTTTTTTAATTCATCACGAGCTATGAGACTGGTAAAGAGCGAGTGCCAGATCGTTGGTTCTGTTGTTTCTCCAACAACTTTTATGTAATAATTACCCTTATTGGTTAATGTTTAAAAAAATAACTAATAAAACATGGAAATTTGAGCGTCCTTTACCTTCCTGAACACGCACTTATCGCTTTACCATCATCAGTTATAGGTGAAGGAGGTTTTTCACTGCAAATGGAAATTGTCGGGTAGAAGCAACGCAATATCATTTAATTGCCGAGCACTCTAGCTTTTGACAGCAGTGAAGCGAGGCAACAGAAAAAAGCTCTGCGTCATCTTAGTGTGTAAACACAGAGAAAAGTTACTACTCGGTTACAATCAGGTTGTCGTCTTGTCGGCTGTGCTTGTTGGCAATCAAAGGTAAAATAACAAGAAAAAAGTCTCGTATGAATTGCGTTGAAAGTGGGGAGTTTATCATAATAAAGTTTTGTGTGGGTTCGCACAAGTGAGTCAGAGCGCTTTACGAGGTTTAATTTGAGGCCCTGCGCAAAGATTTGAGACAAATCTGCAACATGAAACCATTAAAATGAAATTATATTCCAGCCAACTGATCGATGTTTCAATTAAATTTATCTAATTAAGCATTTACAGTGCGACAGGTATAGCGATTTTAAGTTGACGATTTTGTTATTTTCTTCGCTATAAAACTCAGCCATTCAAAGCGAAATGAAAACGGAAAGAGCAAAAGAAACCATCTGTCAGCTCATGCTTTACATCCGATTGTATTGATTAAAAGTTAACTAAATGCGGTCATTGCGTTAGTTTAATGAGGATGGCAGAGGTTAAAGCTAAGTGTTAATATCAAATCGCACTAGGTCTGTCTAGCAATCTAAGAGCAATTAGTCAACTTTAATCAGCTTGTGTTTATCTGTTGTTCATATTGTCAGAGAAAAACAAACAAGTGGACTGAAAGAGATTGTTTTTCAAAAAGGATGCAATAAAAAATGAAAAGTAAATATGTCTGAAACAGTTTTATGGTAGAAAAATCTATTTCTCTTTCAATACAGTAAGTTTAACAGTAACCACATAAATAGTGTCTACCAACAGCCGAGCGGTTTTATAAGTTATCGATTTATTTGCCGACTGTTTCTTGAATGAAATTACGATTAAGACGGAGTGTAGTTACGACTGAGTGTTCGCTTTACTTTTCAGACATATTTCATCAGCAGCTTTGATTCTTGAACAAAGTGTATATTCTTTTTTCTTATATTTGCGTGCAATAAAAATTTGACAAAATCCATTTGGGATTTTTCATTTTATGGATATTTGATTTGAGCAAAATATGATAGATTCTTACTTACTCTTAACGTGAGTATTCCACATTACAATTGTTAATTCATTAGAGCTATAAAACAAGTTCTAATACAAAGCTTAGATTTTTTAAAATAACAAGCTAATGAGTTTGTTATATTCATAAGCAATTATGAAAGCTTTGAAAAAATTATTTTAATTTAAAACCGGTTATTTCCATTGCTTCTACTAAACAAGAGAAATTCTGCTATCACTGATAAGAGTAATCGGTTACATCTCCTAGATTGCCATCTATAGTTTTTTCAATCAAATTTAATTTACTTAACGTAATTTTAAGTCCTTTTGCTTTATTGTGAGAATGAAACTACTCTGCTCAATCAATTCTCATGATTTTTATCTTATTCATTCCGATTAATTTCTTTGTATGGCAACATTTTGTTACTTGCACTGATTTAATTTAAACACTGATAAGATTTTGATTTTGAAAGAAAATTTAGTCAACCATTTTTTGCGTCGTATGCAAAATTCCAAAGCGCCGTAACTCACAATAGCAACGACGAATAAAGATAATACTTTTTCTGTTAATTGTATTTTTGAAAACTTTTTCTTGGTTTTTCAAAAAATTATTTAAAAATAACCAAACCCACCATTACTGAAATTTTAATGACTTTTAGATGTGCGCTGGGAATTCTTTGCCGTGTAACAGCTTTTCCTGAAAATTTGAAACCCTTAACAGCCATTGAAAGTAAGTTTCGTTTACTTGATTATTGATCAACCGAGAGATTAATTCAAGCTCAGTCAACTTTACGGCACTTTTTTTGTTCTTTTATGACTGATTCAAAGAGATTAATTGTGACAGTTGTACGATTGTTCAAAAGTTCATGTAAATGCAATTGCTATTTTGCAAAAGCGTTTAGACCAGTGGAATTATATTGGTGAACCTTGGTCAAGTGGTTTCGATTTCCCGAAGCGGCGAAAGCCCGTTATTAAAGCTATTTAAATAAAAATAACGATAAGATCTTATTAGAGGTAAACTTTTTGATCTATTTAAGTTTTTACTCTATTTAAGGGCAGGATCATCAATATACAGACAAATTTCAAGTTGAAATCATTGATAAATAGAGCTAAATATCCAGCAATAAAACTAAGAAATTGAGTTTAAGCTTGTGGTAGAATCTTAATGTTGAAAGAAGCTGAGCCACTTGACGATTTGGAAATATAACAATCAAATCTCGCGTCGTCGTCGTAAACCTGCTGAGCTTATTTCATTTTGCTGACGATTTAGTCGGCTTTAAATACAAAGTCATTTAAAAAGCTTTTAAATTTAACCGTTCGATCGGTTACGCGATTCAAGCAAAACCTTCTCGCTGCCGCAGCGGTGTTTGTTACGTCAAATGAGATTTTATCGGTGTGTAAAGAGATCGCAGTTAGCAAGTATATCTTCTATCCATTGCATGCAGCGACTTCTGGCGCTGTCTTCAAAACAAATGCCAGGCCACGCCGGATGAATAATTCGACGAGGAAAACATAGATTTGTCTCCAGCTTGAGTTTGTTTAGATCTAATTCTGTCTTTTCAACCGTTTGCTTAGCCTTTGGTGATTTGATCTTCAATCTTTTGTTATCGAGAAACCGCTATTTAATTGAATCGATGTTTTTGCTTGAACTTCTTTTGGAACAAATGTTGTTTCCGTTTTCGTAAAGTTAAAAACAAACCGCGTCTTGTTGGTTCTCTCATTCACACCCAACCAAACACGAGCAGTCTCTTTAGAAAGCTTTCGTATTTGCTCAAATTGATTAAGAAAACATGAGAAAACGCTTCCTCGAGAGATGTGTAGCTGGTCATGATGCGGCTTACGTTTTGGTTTGTTTTCACTTCTCGATTGCGTCAAACATTTGCGATAAGACGCTGCTTGTCACTTGACCTCGACAGTAAATATTACCGTCTTCATTTTGTTTGCTTTTTGATTGTTCACGTCATAGTGCGACACTACCTGGTTGTTCCAGGCTGTTCTTGCCCCAAGCAGCGGTTAGGGAATATTCTGACGTGGATTCTACGTCGACCGCACCGACAGTTCTCGGATTCGGTAGTTGATGACAAAACCGCGTTTGTAATTGTGACATTGTTCTAGGACAGAGGTGTCCAAGCTTTTTGAGCCGAAGGCCACTTTGACTTATCGAAAATATTGGTGGGCCAAACAAACAAAACACCCCACTTTTTACCCTAAAATCGTAGTGATCTCTAAAAAAAAAAGGTCCTCGCCTGAAATCAGTTTCAGATTTCCCATTTTTTGTCCCGAAATCATAGTAATTTCTAAAAAAAAGGTCCTCGCCTGAAATCAGTCCCAAATTTCCCACTTTTTGTCCAGAAATCATAGTGATCTCTAAAACTTGAAACAACCAAGAAAAAAGGAGTCTTCACATCAAATCTGTCTTTGACTTTTGCCAAAATTGACGGAAGAGAGGGCTTCAAAAAATACTGCGCGGGCTACTCAAAACCTTTACGCGCGCCACGGGTTGGACGCCCCTGTTCTAGCACCTTGCACCGCCATCGTCTATTTCCAGTCATTCTTTGACCTTAATTTGTCGGTTGCAATTTTTAAACCAAAACATTAATTTACTTTTAAAGAAATGCTATGAAGAGAATTAAAGCTTTTGTGCGTAGAAGCTCAATTATTTTCGATTCGTATCATCGCCGGACTCCTCTTGTTCAGGCTCATTAAACAAATCGCGTGGACGCTTCAGGCGACTTAACTTATCGAAAATTGGTTTAATAGTCAACAGTGAAGCCGCGCAGGGAAACCAATCGCACACCGCCGTTTTTTTTCTGACTAACCCCAGCTGCCAGCTTGCGTAAACAGCTTTTTTTTGCTGACTGAGACATTTTCATTGATTCTAGGTTAGAGACCAATTGAAGCTTTACACTTTCGATTATTTACGTCAGAAAAACCATTGTTAGAGAACAAATAAATGAGCTAAGAAATCAACCAATGGCAGGTGCGCCGCTCCGTCGCGTTTTAATTATTGATTTTTATTCAGTTTTAGGTGACATAAGCTGCTTTTATCATTCAGCTGGCAATTTGCCAAGCTTGCTTGTCGCAAACAGACGACTCATTCTATTTTTGCTGTTGGAATACTCTCTTACTCACTGACTATGAACTTGCTGCAGATGCTTCTGGAAGTGTTTTTGTCGGCGACAACGAAACGAATCTCCTGCACCTACAAGATATGAAAGAGCTCTACTTCGGAAGCGTTCGAAGAATCGCTGTAGCTGCCAAGTAAGTTCAGTTCTGAATCAACTTGTTATTCTTATGTAATAATCTGGTAGTTCGGAAGTCGGTAAGAACGCGATGAATGAGCCTATTAAATCGCGATATGATTTTCCTCCACTGTTGTGCTAGGCTATTTTGTTTAGAACACCTGTTTAACATTGAGAAACAGCCAGTATTTGCTGGGAACAAAGGAGCGAAACCCTTCCAAACTTCGTGAGCTTCATTTTATTTCGGCAATTGTCAACAGTTTTACTTTTCTCTTAATTTCTCAAATATTTATCTTTTAAACTTTCTTAAGTTTTCTCTTTAATTATTTGTTCGAATTACATATAAGAGCTTTATTGTAATATTTCAAACAATCAAAATTAGAATAAATTTACACCCAAAATAATTTTGTGATAAACAAATTCGTAGTCAGAAAGCGTTTTAAATTTTGCGTGCCAATTAGGAAAATCTTTTTAATCAAGCTTCTTTTTCTAGAAAGCTTCCAGGGGTCAATGTTGACCATAGTAGAAATCTTGTGATGTAATCCTTTATGTTTGTCTTAATTACGCCTTGCCTCTTTTTTCTGTTGGTTTGATAGAATGTCCAATAAAATGTTAAGTCAGTTCCTTCTATTACTTGGTCAGAACAAAACAAATTAGCGGGAAACAGAATAAAACCTTCTAAAATTACGCTTTTTTAATAGCGACAAATCGACTCAGTCTGAGGCGACGCCAGTTTATAAAAAAAAACACACCTGGCAACATAAAGTCTATCATTTTGTTTTAGCACAATGCTTTGTATGGAGTCTAAGCTACCCGTATGTACATAAATTGTGCCCATGTTTTGTTTCAACTCATTTAAAATCGCAATAGTTATTTGCCTTTATGGGATAAACGTCATTGATCCCAACGAAAAACAGAAGGCTTTAATTTCAATTCTAATTCCACTTCGGCTAAATTCTAACAAAATGTCATCAATAATGCATGTGGGTCAGCCTTGGCAAAAGTACGGAATTTTTCAAACGTTCGTGCAGAGCAGAATAACTTATCTCTGCCTCAGATAGATGTACAAATTAAGACCCTGACTAAATTTCATTCACTTTGCGTTTTGTTTTGCCAAGAGCTGATTTACTTGTTGAACAAATGTTGTTTTTGTTGCTTTTTTTTTCAAACCTACTTCTGGAAATGTTATAAAAAATTTTGAAGATTTTTGCAAATTTTGTTCTGATGTTGATGTTCTGCCAACCTTCCGTCCACCGCGTCCATTGATGTGGTTAGTGGAATTCCTGTGGTGGCTTTGGTTTCTGGCTCTGGATCAAGGCTTGATCCCTAAGCCAACCAAATCTGACTCGTTGTCGCCAACCGCTCAATATCCCGTCACAGTTTAACGCGAGTGGCCGTTACGGAGCTGAGCATCGTAACTTGTCACAAAGTCCAGCGAATGAAACGAGTTAAAGATTAACCAATGATAATAAATACAAAGTTTAATTTAACTGCCAAGAATAAATAAATGCTGCAGCATTGACAACATTTTTAAAAATACGTTTAAAAATACTAATTTTTAAAAATATGATTAAACATTTTTTAGAGAACAAAAATATGAAATTTTTTCAAATTTAAAAAAATAATTAGGTTTCAGTTAGACTTCAAAACATACTCGCACCATTCTGTTGTGTTCTTGAGAAAGTCATTTTACAACAATTTCCCGTCCTTGGCGGTCTTGGCAATTAGCTCTAAATTTTAGTCTAATAAAAACTAAAAACTCAAATAATAAATTTCAACTGGATAGTAATATCTTGACATCTTTTGTAGCAACTTGGAGTAATTGCTTGACAGTTGCCCTATGTATAACGCCTCCGACGCTTTTTCGCGAGTCAGGAAGATAAATATAGAAATAAAAATAAAAAGTTATTGTTTTCCATTATTTTTTTTTATTCCTTCTCAGTTACTATTTTTTGTTATGATTAAACCAAAATTTTGAAAACTTTTTCTAGCCAGATTAAATTCTCAAACGCCAGAGTGAATGTGTTCCTCGAACATGCCACGTATGTTCCGGTTCTGTTTACTATGCGTGTCTAGTGTTGTCTGTGGCATTAGGAAGTGGCCAGAGTTTGCTCATATTCTAAAATAAGAGTGGTCCTATTAGCTAAGCGTGAAATTTTATTGCGACAGGCAGGAAACCTGAGCTGTTGTGTCTGTGGGGAATTGACAAACAAGACATTAGCGATTTATAAGCAACTTAAAATGTTAGATTTTTCAAAAATACAGTATTGTTTCATTTGATGTAGATGAACAGTAAACAAGAATAACAACCAGACACAAATAGTCTAAGTCTAATCAAGCACTGTCTGTCTGAATCTTGTTTAATTTTTAGATTTTTCTTGATCATTGTTGATGGATGTATAAGCTATTTTAATCTAACATATACTTATTTCTTGTAGAGAAAAACTTTATTTGTTGGATCCAGATCATTTTTCTGCTTTGCTTCACAAAAAAACAATTAAATACACAGAGGTAAAGTCGATTTATTTTGTGTCAAGCAATGTTACATAACATTTACTTATTTTATTTTTGGCAGTACAGAAATTCACTTTATCGGCACATCTAACTGCCCGCTTTTTATTCAGGTTTTCTCATGGAAATCTAATAGCAAAACGAGAGCTCTCTGCTTGATGAAAGGGCAGCCTGAGGTAAAACTTATGGCGTGTGTTGTATCAGTGTTTAATGACATCTTGTACTGCTTTTTGTGTCAAACATCTAATTATAAAGTCACTTATGATTAGTTTAATTGCTGGCTTTATCAGTGGGTATTATTAGATCGTTTTCAAACGTCGCAAAGTGTCGGCTTCGCTTCGTATTTCTGTTGCCCGTCGTTTTCATCACTCAAAGTGTAGCTATGTTTTAATAGCGTACTAATTGGTGTTTGAAAAATTGATGATGGAGCATCAATGCGACAATCAAAAATCGGTGGCTGTTTTTTCGGCCATTGGCTTTTCTACACGAGAATAGACAGAAAATTGCTTTCAACATAAATTTAACATATTCGTTGAGCAATGTTATTAACAGATTGATTCCAAAAAATAATCAAGGTTTATTTTTTCAGAACCTCTGTTACAATTTTTTAAGTACCTTGCATGTGACGAACAATGGAGATTTATTAATATGCGGAACAAACTCCTATTCCCCGCAATGCTCATTGCACGAAGTAAGCCTTGAATGGTTGGTTGACATTAAAAAAGTGTTTGGAGTTAAAGTGATTTTCTCATAGCTTCGATAACTAATCTTATTTTTTTAATAGATGATGTTTTCTGTAGGTGTCAATCAAAAATAATAAAGTTGTTCTGAGAATTAAAGGAAAAACATGGTCTGGCCGCAACATAAGCCCTTTCGGTCCCAATCAATCGCGAGCCAGTCTATTTACCGGTGAGTCTTTTGTGCGTGTGCTGTGATTGTAATCCTCCAAGCACCTCTACAAGACAGCTGTGACGCGAGTCCACGCGATCTACTGCGCCAAGTGTTGTCTATAATCAGTATATGCTTAAACACGACTGTTCGAAGTTTAGAAAACTAGAGTTTATTTCGCGAAATTACTTTTCTAATAACAATTTTAATTTTGATTTTTGAAGTGATTTCAATATTAATTACAGCAAACGACCTTAAAGTTCAGGATGGGCGATCGTGGCAGCGGTGTCATGGCAACATTCGATCCAACTGTGTTGTTTCTACTTAAACAAAATGATTGGACTGAGTCTTGTATGACGCTGTCGCTGTTGTGACGTCATATGATAACGATCGATTAACAGAATGATATAAATGTGTTTTAGTTTCGCAGGCTAATAAAAGATCGCGTGACGCTTTTCAAGCCCTGAAAAACAAACTTTGATGATAAAACTTGAACCTTAAGCAAACATAAATTTTGTCAAAATACAGCAAGAAAAACGGGCTCCTTTTATTGAATCGAATTAAGCCACACCTTAGACTATAAGTGCCTTGTTTAAACAGGCCCGTTGCAAAAAAGCACTTACCAGTGATCGACAGCGAAATTGCGGTGGCCGTTTCCATCTAGCGCGATACTTGACCGTGGGCTAGGCTTAATATTTAATTTTGTTTATTTTCAACCGACGCACCGTGCTTATTCGGCTCGATCACCATTTAAAGTTTTATATTTAGCTGGTTCTTTCTTTTCTGGTTCTTACCAATCCATTTTCGGCGGTTCTCCAATGATAACCAGAACAATGGGAGAAATCCAAGCATTACGTAGCGACACGAGTCAATACGTCATGCAAGGTACAACTTTTTTTAATTTAATTTGGAATGATCGCTGAGCTTTTAATGTTACTTTTGTGTGATGCTTTCTTACTCTGGTATTACCAGTAGTCAATTCGCTTATTTTTTTGCACAAAACGATAAAATCTTTTTTCTGTTTTTAATTTAAAAGTTATTATTTGTTTTTGATATAGTACCGGAGACTAGTCAGTAGCGCTTCATAGCAGATATCGTAAGCGTAAAAATGCCTTTGCTTTCATGCGCTTAGTTTAATGTAAGCCCATGTCTTGCGTTTTAGTGAAATATCAAAAAAACACCAAGAACAATGTTTTTCATTAAACAACATTAAATAATTTCTGGTTTGTTTTTTTTTTCTATTCAACTTGTCTTAACCACAGTTTTGTTATGCAAGCGGAAAACGCACTGCTATATCTTTTTTCTACAGCCAGATGTGTTGCTTGCAATTATTTTGATATTTACCTGGTCGCTGTTCACCGTCTTATGCGTAATCCAAATAAGGATTCGTAGCAAAGTTTCTTTTCCAAAATTATTTCGAAATCGCTCATATAAACGGAGCATGAAACTGGTGTCCTTCCACTTGGAAGTCGGATGTCATTAGGAACCTATCTAGCCAACATTGTAATGTTATATAGTTGCTACGTTCGCATATTCTACCAGTATTTAATGTTCATTTCCATTTCCACATTTATCCTTTTGTTTGTTTACAGACGCAGAATTTGTAAAATTTACTGAAGATGAACAGCGAGTGTTAATCTTCTTCAACGAACAAGAAATTTTACCGACAGGGGAACGGAGGACTGTTTCACAAGTAGCGCAGGTGACCTACACACTCTTGCATTCACTCGCACTTGCAACTAATTTTTTTCACTTACAATCCAATTGGTATTTCCAGCGATATCTGCGGCAATTGAAATTAAATTCGACAGCGTCTTTTTAATCTACATCAAAAAAGTTTCATTGTGTTTTTGTGTTTTGACACAATTAAGTAAGCAAGAATTTTTTCAGGTCTGTAAAAATGACCCGGGAGGTCACAGGATATTGGAAGGAAAGTTTACTACCTTCGTCAAGTCACGCCTCAATTGTTCTTATAATGGGTTTTACCTCAACCAACTTCGTTACGTCACAGATCCTATTGTTGTTGGCAACCAAAAAGTAGTTTTTGCAGCTTTTTCTACGCCAGAGTACGTTTGTTTACTACTCTAAAACCAATTTTTGTGTTGGTGCAAGTTCGTTTTTGAAATGTTTTTTTTTCTGTTCAGCAATTTTTTGCCGGGGTCAGCGATATGCGCCTTTAAACTTTCGTTAATCCAGTCGTCTTTGAGTGGGCCTTTTCTTGTGAACCGCGATTTATCAGAGAACATTTTAAATCATGTTATTCCGGCATCCAAACATCCGGGAAATTGTCAAAGAGAAAACTTAAAGGATGATGATTTGGTCTTTCTAAAGAACCACCCACAACTAAAACAGCAGGTAATTGATCTATCAGCTCAGTCTCTTATCTCAACCAAACAAAACATAGTCTTGTTTGCTTTGGTGTTCTGTGTGACTTTATATTTAACATGTTACGTCAATGTTTCTTCAGACGTCTGGTTCGCTGCTTCTGACCAATCAAGGCCAGCGTTGGACAGCGGTTGCTGTTGACGCCACTGCCGGACCTAATAACGTCACCGTTATTTATATTGGAACAAGGGACGGTCGTTTGATTCGGTCTCTACCCCCTCTTGACGGAAGTTCGTTGATGAGCGCGGTGGTGATAAGCGATGTGGCAGTGTTTGATAAAACACGGTAATATATTCTATAAAACCGTCCATGATTCGGTGTAGATCGGTGAATTGGACTCACCATCTGATATACACAAGTTATTGGCTCGGATGACAATAATCATTTCTTGCTTGTATAAAATAAACAAAAATAATTTACTTTTGTTCAATTGTTTTAAATTTTTTTCTCCTACTCTTTAGATGCTCCAACTTGCAATACCCAAGCAGCAAAGCTGTTTATGAAGACAAACAAGTCAAAAGCATACTTATTCAAGAGGACGTGGTTCTGGTTGCGTTTAAGCATTGTGTGATCTCTCTTCCACTGAAAATGTGCTCACGTTATCAATGTGGATCCGCATGTCTTGCATCATCAGATCCTTATTGTGGATGGAATGGAAGCAGCTGCGTTCCATATCTGCATCCTAATCAAGACATTGAACAAAATCTTCGACAATCCATTTTCGTTCCACTTTGTTCCGATGATGTACAAGTTGAGGAGGAAATTAAATCTAAAGATGATGAAGAGTTGGTAACAGTAGGAACATCTCTGAATCAATCTTTGGATGTTGAAGGAAGATCGGAAAGTGAAGTTGGATCAGCACTTGAATCGAGTTATAAGTACCCGCTAATGACTCTGATTTTCGTTGCTGTTTCTACTTTCATTGTGACTCTATTGTTGATAACCACCATATTTTGTTGTTGCTCACGAAGTAAGCATGCAGATGATCTGAAACACAAGCAGTTTAAGCAGCAGCACGACATGGTAACTAAGAGTGACGATAGAAGTGGATCGTTCAAAAGAAGAGTTATAAAGACTTATTGTGGATGGAATTACTTTTTTCGTAAAGTAACTACGCCGCTTCAATCTCCAGATGTTCGAAGGGAAACATGTCAAAAACGACATCGAAATAATTATTCTGAAGCGCCTACCAGAAAATCTCGTTTCCAAATTGAAAAACAGACATTAAAAACATCTTCTCGAATGAGCAGCATCAGCAGTGACACGTCACGTTGCGACGGCATCGGATTCAGTCCTCAGGAGCAGCCCTTGATTGCTTGCGAGTCTCCCGTAAAGCATCCTGTGGCAGGTAACTAACACCAAAAAATTTTTGTTTTTTTAAATCCTAATTTGTTCTTTTACTGACTTGGTAGCCCTTTTCTTTTAAGTAATTGCCGCATAACTATAAAAAGCTTGGCACAAGCACTTGTTTTTGTTTCAGACGAAACGCTTCCAAAACACATATCCGAGCAGTCTACTCTCCCCCTTCACTCCAAACCGACCGGAGATACACCTTCTGACAGCAGCTGTTCGCAATCGTCGGGAAGTTCTTTAGTTTTTCCGGAAAACGGAAGTGGCGCAGCAGAAGTTGGAGTGCTCCTTACTCGTTCCGCCAAATTGCGACGACGGGACAAGCAAGTAAAAGAGAGAACAAACGAGATCATGCGAGATTCCGACTCAGCAATTCAACAAACGGAAAGTGTTCTGTTACGCATTGAAAAGGAACAGCAAAGCGGTGTGTTGTCTCCCTCCCTCCTACATATGAGACCATCCCTGACTCGAGATCGAATTGATTCTCATGACAGTGGCAGAGGGGACAGCTGTAGGAGCTCGATGAAACCGGAGTCTGAACAGGTAAGGCAATTATTACGCGCCGACTTCAGAAAACCTTGCTAAACTTGTCTTTTTTTAGACTTTTATAAATTCGGGACCTGGACCTCAAAGACCATCATCCCTAAACTTCCAAAAGAACATACTTGGAACTAGAAGGAGATTACAATCCGAAGGATCATATCACAGCGATGTTATGGTTGAAACAGAAAATGTCTTTGTAGGACAAAGAAAAAGAAGAGTTAGTGGAAATCATTCAAACTCTTCCCAGTGTGGAACTCCTGTGACCGACCAATATTGCATAATCACTTCTCCTAAAAACCAATTTGTTTCACCTCCTACTATGTATGGGACCTGGAGCAAAGCGGATATGACAATAAACGGTAAAGAGAAAGCGTTTCAGCAACTCCACGAACTTGCAATGAAGCAAAGTCTATACAATCTAAATCAAAAATACCCTAATCAATCAACCAGGCAACGACTTCCGTCGACTGATTTTTCTTTAACAGTCGGTTCTCTTCAACGAGGACTTCATACAAAGCGATTTTCTGCTGAATCGCCCCTACTTTCCTCCTCATTCACCTCACCATCTAAACGACAAACTGTCAATTATTACCCCAGTCTTCAGGTCAGGGGGGCACACGCTCAAAAAACGTTGCATGTTCCACAACAACACATCAAACAAATAAACTGCAGAACACGATCCCCTCCTCAAAATTACTATTCTCCAATGAGACCTCAAAGTAATTTCCACGCTGCCACAAACACTTGCGAGGGACAAGGTTTGGTTCAGAGCCGAAAGAAACCAATCTTGTCTTTAGCACGCCACGCTTCAATGCCTGCAACAGCGAAGCCTGTGGTATGCGTGGCTCCGATAATGGCTTCGCATGGGGGCGCTGTTCAGTGAATTCTGAAATAATAAGCCGGAGCGTCAACAAAAGCTCTTGGCGTATTAAGTTAAAAAGAAGCGAGGAAAAATTGGAGTACTGCAGTGAGGAGTGGAGATTACAATCAATTGAAGGAGGAGAAACTTTTTTGTTCTTTGTTCTCATGTCATACATTCGAATAAAACCCATCCACTGTGCATCTTATCTCGCCTATTGCTTTTTGTAAACATTGCTATGACCCAATAGAGTTGGTATATTCTGCGTGTCTATTTTGTTGCTGTCACAATTAAATCGATTATAAAATTTCGATTACAGTAATTCGCAATTAGAACCTTGAATTTGTAACGTTATTGATGACCGGGATTTGTTTAAGTTTTGTAGTTTTGTTAGTGTATATTTACTTCACTCTTTTGTTATTTAGTCAACTTCTTTTTCAATGCTGATTTTTTGTCCCACCAAAAAAGATAGGATAACCAAATAGATAAAAAAAGCCGAAACGGTCTTTTTCAAAAAAAAAACAACAATTGCAGAATGATCATTGCGCCTCAGTCATATCGACTAATAAAGTTCCCATCCATGCTGCCAACAAAATTATTGCAAAAGTAAAAGAAAAAGAGCCATCTGTTTTCTTATTTTCTTTTAATCTTTATCAATTCCAATAAATGTCATAGATAAGACGAGAAATTTTACTTTTCAAGGTTAACTCAATGCAGTCGGAAGCGAGGTCAAGTGGTCAAAGCGCCGTGCTCGTGACCAACACGGTCTTGGTTCAACACCTACTCGCACCATTCGATTGTATCCTTGGGAAAGACAATTTCCCCTGCTTGGACTCTTTCCCCTGCTTGGTGGTCTTGGCAAGAAGTTCTAAATTACAATCATATCTGTATTAAATTACAAGCGGACAGCAATATCTTGGCATCTCCGAAAGCAGGTCGGGGTAATTGCTTACCCTATTTATTAGCGCCTCCGTCCTTTTCTGCGAGTCAGGAGGATAAATATAGAGATAAAATAAATAAATAAAAATCAAATATTTTCATTGCATTAGTCGCAGTATATTTTACAACCAAGAGACGGCGCTGTCAAAACAGCTAATGAAGTTCAAAATACCTTCCAAGCAATGCAATGGCTCTAACCCAGCACTTCTCAAATTAAGAAACGCTTGTACTACAAAATTGTTACGTGGCGATGATGGTTTACTTTGACATTTTTTGTATAAAAAAATGTTTGATATGAAAAATTAACCGCAATTACTACTGTTTCAAATATTAAATAATTAAAAATAACCAATGACATCTAATGAATTGTTGCATCTTTCTCGTAACTGGCTATTTAAAAGTAACTTTATTACCTGTATTCCAATTTCAAAGTAGTTCCAAAAAAACCTTTTTATTATGTCATACTACACTGCAGTTTTAGATTAAAGTTTAAAGCAATTAAGATTGATTTTAATATGCGTGGTGGCTAGTTTCGGTTCATGTGAAAACATTAATAATACCTAAAAAAACTTCAACAAAAAAAGAAAATTAAAATCGCATTTTTGTGATATAAAGTAAAATAATGAATGGAAAGCCGCTTTGCGCAATTTCTAGTGAAACGTTGTCGGCGAAAGACATGAAACCTTTTAATAAAAAAATCATAATAGTACCACGCATGCGAAATATTTTAAAAGACTTTTGAAGTCTTTCAAAAATCCGAAAAAAAATTCATCCATTGCTCCCTAAAGAGCAGACTAGATTTTGATGCGGAAAGTCAACCGTGGATCAAGTTGATCTTTTGATTCAGAATATCAAGAATTGTTTCGAGACTAGAAAGAAGGCTGGTGTCCTATTTGTCAACCTGACAGCGGCATATGGTACTGCCTGGCACCGTAACCCAATCTGCTAGCTACTTGGGACTTCTACCGGATAAGCACATGGTCAGAATGATCAGGGAACTTGTCCAAAACCAAAGTTTCACCCTTACTACCGGTGACAGCAAGCAAAGCAGCCTACGCCGTCTGAAAAACGACGTTCCTCAGGTAATGGTTTTGTCTCCCCTCCTTTTTAACATCTATACAATTTGCAGAAAGTTTGCTTATGCAGACGATCTAGCATTGTTGCATTTTCTTAAAAACTGGAAGGATCTGGAGTGAACTTTGAGTCAAGACATTTATTTTATTTTTATTCATTTTATCTCTATATTTATCCTCCTGACTCGCAGGAAAGCGACAAAGGCGTTAATACATAGGGTAAGCAATTACCCTCACCTGCTTCCGGAGATGCCAAGATAAAGCTGTTCGCTTGAAATTTAATAAAGATATGATCGAAATTTAAAAATGTTTGCCAAAACCACCAAGCAGAGGAATGTGCCGTTAAGTGCTTTTTTCCAAGGACACAACAGAAAAGCATGACTATACTTTTAGCATATCTCCAGACTTGGAGGTTGAAGCGTAGTCACACCAAGACGGTGACGGCAGTCTTTCATTTATTTTATGGAGAGGCTAACGTGAGCTAAATTCAATTCAATTCAATTTTATTTCCAATCAAGGTATTACGTTTTAAAGTTCTTTTTGAAAAAGTGATTGCGAAATAGGAAACAGCGGCTAAACGATATACGTTATTACACGCGCAACGTCAATTGTGCGTGGTCGCCGTACCTTTAAAACAAAGTAGTTACTGTACGTTAATTATTTTTTTTTTTTTTTAAAGAAAAAGAGAGAAAAAAGAAAACAATTAACTTAAATTCTACAAGTCTACAACAACAATAAACTTTTACCGTTCTGTCCAACCCCTACTTATCAAAGGGTTAAACTGTACAAATCACTCACGTTCGTCATATCCCCGCATTCTGTCACCATCTAGTGACACTGCACAAAAAACTATCTTGACGCTTAACATAGCTGAGGCGATTTCTAGGCTCAGGATGGGTTGCTGGTGCCAAACACTGCCCACAGCTGGCCTAACTCTGTTCTACTCAACAGTTGAATATTGCGCCCCAGTCTGGTGTCTCAGCCCTCACATTCGTCTCATAGACAGTGTCCTGAATGATGCCTAGCGCATAGTCACTAGATGCCTGCGTCCCACTCCAACAGACCACCTACCCATACTTCAGGCATCCAACCGGCTGAACGTTGCTGATTCCAAGACCCTGACCATATGTTGCATGGTCTTTTAAGTGCATCTTAAGATGCTCCTCAATGAGAGACAAAATCTACACACCCGTTTGTGCCAGCTACGCATAATCTATCAAAACAACCTCTGGTCCAAAAATCAGCGCTTCTCAGTGGACAAATTACAGATGAAACACGGAGTACTGTGAAAAAACATGCAGGCTTCATACTTTTATAAGCAGGACCAGTAGTAGGACTGCTGGAAAAGCTTGCCCCGAACAGCTTGAGTTAAGCTCAATCGCCTTCGGACTGGTGTTGGGCGATTCCATTTGGAGTCTCGCTCCTTTATCAAAATTGCGAGTGCAGAGCCCTGAACAAACCGCAGACCACGTTATAACAGCGTGCCCCGTACGTCGGAAACCTCATGGAGCACGAGGTTTGACGGTCTTGGATGACAAAATCCAATGCTGGCTCAACACTATCACTGCCAGTATCTGATCCGGCCAGTACAGCAGCCAGGAATAGTAAAAAGATAAACCCTTAGCCCTAGTGCTGTTTGTGTCTCCCCCAATAAATAATTTGTAAAATAAAAGCAATTCCTAATTGTTTGGCACGCGAAGCTATCAATCTTTAAAACATTTGAAAACTGGCACATTTTGTTGAAAAGGTTGTCCACCCCGCTCTGTGGATTGTGCTGCCTATTTACAATGGTGACTCTGCCTAAAACAGCAAGCAAAGTGTACAGGCTAATATGGCCATGCAATAAAGAAGATCAAAAGTATTTCACAATTTATTTGATTTCATTATGTTCAAGCTTTTATTTTCATGATATTAAAATCGGCAAAGCTAAATTTAACAATTTCAGCTTACCCAATCGAACTAATCACTAAAACTTTTAGATTATAAGAAAATAAAATAATCACACAAAATTTCACGCTTGCTCAACGTTTAAGTAAAATTGCTAGTGTTTTGTAAAAGTGAATATGTAATTATGCAGATGTTCATCTATTCAAAGCAACAATTGCTAAATGATTCGTCCAAGTGTTTGCGAATTTATGATATTGCTGTTGTTAATTTTGCAGCTAGTGATTAAATACCAAAAAAATTTTATTGAAAATCAAAATAGACCTACAAATAGTGTAAACGAAAATAATAATGTTGATAAAGTACTATTGTTGAGAGTAATAAGTAAACCTTAAAACTTTTCTTGCTTATGCATTGCTTGAAACTAAATTATTTAAATATAAAAAAATTTTGCGTATTTATCATGACAACCTGAAACTTCCCAATTTGTCAGCTATACTGTGTGGGAACGTTGGCTGATCGTTGACTTAAAATTGTTTTCGATAACCTAGTAAAATTGTGGTGACGTAGTAGGTCAATAATAACAACGTTTTTGTATACCGCTCTGCACCCAATCCTTAAAAGAAAATAAGTTCATGTCTTCTATGTTTTAATTGGATTGATTGCTTGAAACAAAAATAACTTATTTTCAATAAGCTGTTGGAATAACTTTAATGACGTTTCTATGATCGCGTTTAATCGCTGACGTTTTTAAAACCACATTTCATGAAAACAAGTCCAAATTTCTTCGTCAGCTTCGTTTACCGATGATTTAATCACTGACTCTGGATAATGTTAACAGACAAAATTCTTTATAGATTACTATCTAATTTGTTTTTAGAAAACTAAAAGCTGGCAACCAAATTTTTATCAAGCAGTTCACTTGTGCGCACGTGACCAGGATGTCATTTGATTTTGTTGATGACGACGAAAAGTTATTGTGGCTGGATCAAGGTTCAATTGAACTTGGCTTGAGAATTCTCATCGCGATAGGAGGCTACTCATATACTGGCGCAAGAATCATAGAAATCGTCACGAGCCGGTACTTGATAGGAACGCAGTTTCAGGATTGAATAAGTTTTTTTAATGGCGAAGTAAAAATTTATTAAAATATACAATTTTTTTTTCTTTTTAAAAATCTTTGACAAAAAAATCGGAGAGATTCTGACTAGCTGCAGTTGTGCTGTGATGACATATTCATCCTTTTTATTTATCTTTTTGACTCACAGAGCAACCTTTGAGATGTTAGACTTTGAGGTGACCGCCGAGCAATTATCTAGACCTGCTTCAGAGATGCCAAGATATTGCTGCTGTTTGGTTGAAATTTTTCATTTGTTTTTTTAGTTTTTATTTAGTAATATGAGAGAATTTTAGAGCTCCTTGTTAGGCTTACTGAGTGACGAAAGTTTTTGTAAAGTATCTTTCAAAAAAAAAGCACAACAGAATAACGAGAGTAGGATTTGAACCCGGGCTATTAAGCACGTTCGCTATTCAAACGACTATTTTACTTATTGCCTCGCTGACAACTGACTACATTATAGGTGGGTGACCTGCGGACCCCATGAGTTTTTTGTACAGCCTTCATGACAATTTAAAAAGTAATAGAATTACGTGTAAATGACTACTAGTGATAATAGAAAACCTTTTCTTAGAGACGAAAATCAAGAAAATCGGAACAAATAGAAAGTGAAGATTTTTTTTTTAATCACTACATTTTAGAGAAAAATCAATAAATCAGAGATAGGTTCTTAGGTATTTCAACTATGCAGCCTCCTTTATTGTTATCTAATGTAAAATTCCCCAATAATAAAAACGTCCAATAACCAATAAATAAAATACTCTACCGATAAACACCCAATAATAAAAAAGTCCCCACCTCTAGACCATACCGTTGACAAAGTCACACAACAATTTTTCACAAGTTCAATTATTGGATTTCACTTTCAATTATATTTTTTGCTATTCCCAATTTTCTTTATCTTGCGCTTTTTAAAGCAAATTAATCAAAAATATTTATTAAAATAACAAGCCAAATATTTGCTGATATTTTTTTGGCTTAATAAGTTTGCTAAGACATATCTTACTAAAGAAAAATTAGTTTTTCGTTGTTTTTATTAGTTTAATTTACTGACTTGATTAAAGTTAATAACATTTGAGTAGACAGAAATTATTGTCGCGTTATTTTTTTAAAAAGACAAAATTAAACAAAACTTGAGCATGACTATATCGCAGTGGACGGTTTTCATGAGTTTCTTTTAATGCTCATGAAATTGCAACACTAAAACAAATAAAAAGCAAAGTTAAACTGAAGTGTTCTAATTATTTACATTGTTAATGATTCAAAGTAAAATAGACGTTTTGTAGTTTAATTTGAGTGCAAAAATCCATATTTCCTAAAAAAATTTATTTTTGTTAAAGTTTTCGCCATACGAAAATAGCTGTAAAACGTTTTGCAAATCTACGCAACAATATTGTTATTTCAGTGATTTCTTATCTTTTTCGAGAAACAGAAATACAATGAAAAAACCTCACAATTATCCTTGTAAAAATGTAATCAAGGGAAGTATTACAAAATAAATATATAAAACTAATTTATCCAATATTATTCGGAATATTCTCGAGTGTTTACTTGGGTATCATGGTGTGTTTTAAAGGGAAACTACTACTAGCTGAACATCATGGACTTCTCCCGGCTTTTACCTTTGTTTCGATTTTTTGCAGGCCTTGTTCAAAAATTTAATCAAACTTGGGTTACATAAAGCAACAAAAGTGAAAGTGAATCTTCTGACTGGATTCATTTGTTTATTATTTCAAAAAAAATTTCTACTACTAATGACAATTGAAGTTATATGTTGACTGGCGTGGCAAAAATGGATTTAAACTAATAACTATTTAACCACATTTTTTTGTATAAAAAGTTTGCACTTAGCAAGGTGAAAGAGAAATCAAGCTAGAACCCAAGTTCGGCGAGGGTGTTAAATTTTTTTAGATATTGAAACTTTTTTAAAACTGCCATGCATTTGTTTAAGTTTAACTTGTTTCACAGAATTTAAAGAAAACCAATACTCGCCTTAGAAAGTGTGTTGCTGATGTATGTTTACAAGAGAAGTTTAAATTAATTACTGTACAAAAAAGCAAAAAACATCACAAGACATGTGACTCGAGGCACCAGCAAGTGGTTAATGATTGATTGGGAGGTGAAAGGAGCGGATAACTGGATATTTACCTGCTCTGGTTATCATCATTATTCGAAATAAGTTTAAACTATTCATAACAAAATGTTTGAGTTTTCATTAAGAAAAATTTCAAAAGTCTTTTTGTTTGTGCTAAGAGAAAAACAGCAAGTAATCAATTCCACAACGACTCTTAGATACCCTTTGTTATTGTATTGATAAATTTATTTTTATAATTTAAAGCAAATTTTTGAAAGCATCATCATTTGCTACTCTTATAAGCCAACAGCATGTGCTCTTGAGCAGTAAAATTGTGTTCATCCGATTAGGAATTGAACAGCATTTTGTAGAAATAGCTCCAAATCATTTCATTCAGGCTGCGATAGCCTGATTTTAGAAGTCAGCTGATGGTCTTGCTCATGCAATCTCTTTTGTTTCACTTGAATTGCTAATCATCACAATATTTATTCACGAAAATTTGCGTTGGCCCGTACACGTCTGTGGTTTACAATCGAATCGTCGGTCTAATCAATTGATAACATCGCACTAACCCAAAGCATCGATGTTAGCTCGGCAAACAATGATTTTTGCTGTATGCAAGAATTAATCTCCGACCTTAGTTTAATAGCTTCACAATAAACCTGGTTTGTAATGCACATTCTTTTGTTGTTTATGAGCAAATAGAAGGAGCATGGTGCGTAGTGGGTCTTTGCAAAGACCGGATCAGTTTTTGTCTAATGTATAACTCGTAAACTTGTCGTACGCGGCACCATTTATGCTGCATATGCTCATTACGTCACTTTTAATACGAGATTTCAACGAATCAAATTTTGTGGTGGCGCTTAGACGTGGCTTAAAATTGAAAAGTTGAATCTGTTTGAAAAATATTCTAATTTTAACGTTGAGTTGCATAAGCCACAAGTGTGTTTGCTTGAAAAAAAATTTTTAAATGAAACTCACTGTTTAAATAACACCTAGGTTAACTCTTAAGAATTGATTGCATTACAATCAATCAGATAAAACGCAATAAATAAGCAAGGTTATACAGTAGAACAAAAGCCTTGGTTACATCGAGGTTTAAGCTGAAAACAATTTTTTTATATCGGTATCACTCAAAAATTCAAACGATATAAAACCATTCCTTCAATAAAGTATCATACTTAGGAGTTTGGAAATGTTTCATATCAAGGCACGAAACAACCTGTAATTTCCAAGCTCTCTAAAAATTTATGAAAGTTACATTGAATGAAGTCAGGTTGGTCTAAATCTAAACCACAATCCGCTGGATAATTTTAAACATTTGTTGGAAATCATGTAAAATACAATCGTTTTATCATCAAGTAACTTATCGAGCAGTTTCGGACTAACTGCTTAACCTAGACTTTTTCTTAGTGTAAGATGTGAAGTTTGCTTTGGGTCTTTAGTAGTTTTTCGAGATATAATCCTAGCCAAAATTCAATTTCCCGCATTCGATTGAAAGTGAAGACCTTTTTTGGTCTTCAGTGATTTTTTAAGTACAGCTGTAGTTCAATGCAGTATCATCCCATATGCGGTGAAGACCCGAGGCCATATCGAATGAAATTTTAGGCAAAGATCGAAGCTACAAAGTGTTAATTTACTTGCATTACTTGGTATGATTATATCAATGTTACACTGTGCATTAGAATGATCCATACAGTGAAATGTTTACTGAAGATTTCTCCAAAGTTTTATGAGTTGAAACATTGCCTGCAACCGCCATATAATTGCTATGTTATTTCATTTTATTATGTAGTAAGGCTATAGATCACTATTAAACTTAAAAATACTTAGCAGAACATATTGTATTTTAACAAAATAAACAATCAAAATCTGACAGACCAAATTGTCGAATTACCTAGTTATTTATATTAACGCAGTTTTAATATTTATTTTAATCATTTTTTGGTTTAATACAAGTTGTTTCAAGTCAAAAAATATTTTATTATTACCGGTTGCTTTTAACGAAAAAACTTTTCACGGTTAAATAAAACTTTAATTTTGAAGGCAGACCTTTGCTTAACTAGTGATTTATTATTTTAAACCCAACAGCAATTACAACATTTTTTATATTTTCCTGAATATGTGATGAGAAATGCATGAAATGACAAATTTCAAAAAAAGCAACTGAGAATATGGCTGCATTCTTCGTGCTTTCCGAGCTCAATGTTTTAAAAGTTTAAATCTCCGACTTTGCTAGATCGTCGCCGCCGTTTAAATATGCAACGAGATAACTTATGCTGGCCGGGAAAAAGGTTTTTAATAAAACTGAACTTTACTCCTTTTCATACCGGCGTCAGTCAACATTATAAAAAAGAACTCGCTGCAAGTAAGATGCAAGTGTGGGCCGCTGTTATGTTCAGATATATGTAAATGGTTGGTCAAAAATATGTTTGAATAACTTTGTTTCGTTAAATTAGACTAATAAAACCTTAAAATATAGGATTGTTTCTTTAATTAACATTTAGTTTTAATATAAGCTTGCCTCATTGAGACACGAATAATTTAGTACAATGCCAAACACCAAGCGATGAAATTTACTTTAGGTAGTCTTCGTTGGGGATCTACAAGATATTTCTATGAATCGAAACATAATTCAGCTCGATTTTATTGTTCGAGATGAGAGATGGCAAGTGGAAGAAGGTGACAGGAAGGTAGAAACCTGATACATCAGTACAAGCCAACTCAGAGGTTTGAAGTTTACCTCTCGTAGCCGAGCGAAGCGAACTTTTTGAAGGTTAACCAAGTACAGGTAGGAACTTGTGTATGGACAGCTTTGCTAACTTAAAGCGGAGTGGAAGCAGTCACTTGTATCAGCGGTCACTTGTATCAAACAATCCCGATTTACCAAAAAAAAGATGCTTCTATGCAGATAACGTCATTGTTTGTGGCGATTATGAAGTAAGTCTGCAGCAGCATAACAATTACGTCAAAAGTAAGTGAACAACTTTTGCAGTTATTTGCTTCCGCGAATGAGAAACATAAAGAAAGTTGTTGGCGTCCCGATGCCATAAGTCACTAGTCAGCCTGTCGAATGCTCAATGAATTGACCGCTAATAATACAGATAAAAACGAAAGTAAATGTGACTGAATAGAGTTCACGTTAAAAGAATGTTTACGTAAAGATAATGTCAACAAATTGTTTTTTAAAATTTAGATTTGTACAAACAGATTTTATACTGGTTGCAGCAGTTAGGATTTTATTTCTAATCAATGACCTGGTTTTAAACAAAAATTCTCGCTTTTTAGGAGTGAGATTTTTTATTTATAGCAAAGAAATGAATCTGAAAAGTAAAACAACATTACACCATTAATTGGTTTGACTAAGCATTACGCAATAGATCAAGTTGAGTTTAGAGCATTGTTTTTATAAAAGCAGCAAATAGACTTAAGCTCTATGAGATGTACTACGTGATGCATCAATTAAAATGACAGAAAATTCACGCGACAATTTCACCTAGCGACGACTTTTCCAACATCAGGTGCCTTTAATCTCAAACTTCAATTTATTTCTTAATCGACTGTTTCCGTCAATAGAAACCGCGCTGAAACAGGAAGGTGCGTCAAAAAACGCCTTCCACTTGATAGCGATCGTCAAAGTCTGGCGGTGGGAGGCGTATTCACTGAAAACTTGATCGCGTTTCTCAAGGCGTCATTATCACCCTAGCCTGCTTTTGTCTTGATCTTGTGAAGTTTGAATCGGGATCTGCGCCAGAATACAAGGAAATAGCAGAGCTATTCGGCATGAGATTGCAGTAAAAGCATTGTGACGTCACGCAGCTCTATATATTTCCGCATTGCGACAATCGAGACTATTTGAAAACAACAAGCTTCCACATGGCAAATTCATTGACATGGCTTTATCATCTAACACCGAATGTAGTTTACTCTTTCTCGTTCCCTCTTTAGTATTAATCCAAAAAAATTCAATCAAAAATTTTTAATACGTAGTTGAGGAAAAAATACAAACTAAAAATTTGTGCTAAATTTTTAATTACAACATTTCAGGATCACCAAAACAACAAAACAATTCGCCAAACTTAACAGACAGCACCTATTATCGAGCAATTAGACTTTAAACTTAGAAAATCAATAAACACGATCCTTTAAATAATCGCCTCGTTTATGTAGCAATAATTCACAAAGGTCCAATGATCAGCCGTGATCAAATTGTTTTTCAAAAAATTAGTCGAGAGTGAATCACTGGGGTTTTAAATAGTTGAGTTATTTGCTGAGTTGCAAACTTATTTGCTCAAATGAAAACATGTGTTTTTAAAAACATTCAGTAGTTTTTGAGCTGATTCATTTGAAAATACAAAAAAAAGATTTGCATCGACAACTAGGAACTTCTTCCTTTATTTTGTTTATTTTATTTTTATTTGTTTGTTTGTAGAATGACTGTTGATGAAATGGTTGTAGGGACTCCTAATGGCTCAGATAATGAGGGAAATACGGTTACTGACGAAAGTCTAACGGCTTTAACGCAAAAGACTGGCTACGCAATAACGCAAGAAAATGGGCAAAGAAAATACGGTGGACCTCCCCCCAATTGGGGTAATCGACCCCCTCCTAGGGGAGCGGAAGTATTTGTTGGTAAAATTCCCCGAGATGTCTTTGAAGACGAGCTGGTTCCGGTGTTTGAATCGGCGGGGAGGATCTACGAACTGCGACTCATGATGGACTTCGACGGAAAGAATCGTGGCTACGCGTTCGTGATGTATTATACGAAGGCAGAAGCTAAGGGCGCCGTGAAGAAGCTCAACAATTATGAGATTCGAAAGGGCCGCCTCCTGGGGGTGTGCTACAGCGTCGACAACTGCCGCTTGTTCGTTGGGGGAATTCCAAAGAGCAAAAAAAAAGACGACATTTTTACAGAGATGAGCAAAGTGACGGAGGGAGTTGTTGACGTCATAGTTTACCCGAGCGCGTCAGACAAGACAAAGAACAGAGGATTTGCGTTTGTTGAGTACACAAGCCATCGTGCCGCCGCCATGGCCCGGCGGAAGCTTATTCCTGGTCGAATACAACTCTGGGGGCACCCCATTGCTGTTGATTGGGCCGAGCCAGAACAGGAAGTAGATGAAGACATCATGCAGCAAGTGAAAGTCCTCTATGTCCGAAACCTGATGCTGGACACAACGGAGGACACCCTCCTCAGCATTTTCAGTCAATTCCAGTCCGGATGTGTCGAGCGGGTGAAGAAGATCAGGGATTACGCGTTTGTCCACTTCAGCACAAGAGAAGCTTGCATGCGCGCGATGGAGGCGATCAACGGGACAAAGATAGACGACGCTGAGGTTGAGGTGACACTGGCCAAGCCGGTCGACAAAAACGATTACAACCGAATGGCGAAAGTAGGAGCAAAAGTCCTGAACAACACGAGCGATAACCCGCCTGTGATGGTAAACAATTATTTTATCTTTGACGACATATTAATTGTAGCGTTCGCTGTTACCACCGACTGGAGTTGTGGTTTTTTCTTACTGGTTAATTCTTTGTTTGAAAAAAAAGCTTTATTAATATTTGATACGCTCCTAAATAGTAAATCCAAAATTGCATTATACCATAGAATTCTAACAGCGGTCTAACATATCATAGTTGTAGGTTATAACAAATTCCAACATACTTTAGTTTTTTCAATTTATTTGCTTTGCTTCTGACAAAAACTCAGATAAATCACATTTTTTAAAACTTGCAACAACTTTATCCGTTTCGAAATTTATAAATAGATTATTTGTTCGCTGATATTTTTGCTAAGAATTTATTCTAGTTAATTTATGACGTTACATAATGTTTTTAGCAACTAGTCTATAATTAGATGCTTACAATTCTTACCTAGGTGATAGGCACTTGTTTAAACTGTGCTGGCTGCTTACTGCATTGCAAGTTTTCAGTTGAATTTCATCCTAACATTTATTTGCAGGTTCAAAACCCAGCGGTGCCAAATCACAACGCTATGGTTATTTATCAGCCTGGTCTTTACGGCAATGAGCTGGTTTATTACCCCATAACTCAGGCAAGCATTCCTCAAACTATTCAACCAATAAGAAATGGGGCGGTCCGGAACGAAAAAGTGCGCAATTCGGCGGGGGGGCGTTCGGGAGCAAATAGAGGAAATTACTTGGGGTACAGTGCCGGGAAAGCAACCTTTGGCCGTTACTATTCCAAAAACAACTCTGATCGAGGGGATCCCCCTTGCTTAGAGCTCTTGTATGACTCTGCAGCCCCTGTTGCTGACGGGGGCATGCACGCGGCTGTACTGACCGGAAGCTCTGCGGGTCTGCCCTCCGTCCCAACGTCACCCACTATTCCGTTTAATCCAAGCATTGGTGCCACTCAGTTTGCAACCCCACATTCCCATCAAGTACCACAAACGGTTTCAAACCCAGCTGTTTACCCCGCGAAGAATCCAGACGATGTTCTGGAGGGACTCTGCCAGACAAGCATGTGGGGAATCCCCTCGTATCAACTCTTTTCCAGTCTTTCTTCAGATGGAAGACAATTGTTTGTGTATAAAGTGACAATTCCAGCCTTTGCAAATATATTTCAGGTTGGTTTGACGGTTTGTAATTTTGAATTACCTGTAGTACGATATTTAGAGTTGATAACTAATTAAATAAATGTAGTTAAGCAACATTATACTACAATTTTAAATTTATTTAAAAGTGAAAAAATATTTGGATCAAGTCCCTTTTTTCCCACGTAAGGAAATTTACGGACTTGTTCATGTAGGTAAACAACCATAGCGTGAGACCTGTGGGGAAAAAAAGGACTTGAAAATACAATGGGAAAAAAGGGACATAATCTAAATATTCTTACTCCTTCAAGTCAGATCGAAAAAATATAGTCTAATAACAGAAAACTTGATCTTAAACAATTTAGTTCGAGCAAAAGAAATAGTTGTTCAAAGTTAACAGCGTGCTCGAGTGCCCGCTCATAAGCACGCGCTTCGTACGCAGTCCAATTAAATCGCTTTGCGTTGCAGCCTTCCAAACTATGTGAGAGTCATGAAGAAGCAAAGCTCGTGGCGGCTGAGCACACACTTTCGTGCCTGGGTCTGCAAGCCGATGGGTCTTCCGCTGTTGTTCCCATAGCAACCGTTGTCAACCCGTCGTCCGGCGGTTACCAGGTAACAGTCATGACGCAGTTGCAAAGCTAACAAGAGCTTGCATTAAAAACTAAAACGACAAAGCAAAAAACAGATTGGTTATTTTCGATATTATGTCCGTAAAGCTAGCTCTAAGGGAGTAGTAGCAGTTAATCTCGATTGCCAAGAGCGAAAGACCAGAGGAAAATAGATCAGGATTCCTATCCTGTGTGCCTTCTTCTTTCTTAATTAACCTCAGTCTGTAGATTTTCTAATAGGCAGCCTGTGTCACCTACGGTCGATCGGTTTTGATAAAACCATTTTCCAATCTTTTTCGTAATTTGTTGCATTGTTGGCAGATGAATGACGTAATCATTGTTTATGGCGTCACTCAACTGCTCTTAAACTGCTCGCTTTGAACGGATCCAATTGAGTGACTTTATGGATTGCTGATGAAAAAAATTTAGCTTTAGTTTATTGGAATGCAACTATAAACAAGTGTTAATGGTTGCTGTCATTTTGAAAATAAAATTATCACGGAAAAACAGTTTTTTGGGATTTACGTCAATCTTTGAAACTGCAACGTAGTTTTATTTAGCAGTTGCTTTTTTTCAATTTTATAAAATTTTCTTAAGTCCAAAAGTAATTACTTCAAGATATTTCAGCTGCTTAAAAGTGCTAAAGCAATTTTCAAAATTTCATATTTGAATTAATATTTTTTGTTTTGTAATTGGATCTTGAAAGTAAAATTTTACAAATGAACTAGTTTTGACAAATTAATTTTGAGGCATTCTATTAGAAACATCTGAGAGCAAGAACTAAAAGACCTAGCCTGCAAAATAAAGTTTTTCCACAATATGTTGATTTAGTTCAACTTTTCAAAGTGTATTCTTCTAAACGACCAAAAAGACTTTTCAACATTGATAAAAAGCCCGATTCTGAGTTTTGAATTCTACGCCTAAAAGTGACACCAGAAAGTGTAAAGTTCCATTGTTTTTCTTCAAAATTACCAAACAAACGCTGTCCAAGCATTATCTACAGTTTTCCGTTTGCCTCAACCTCTAATCAAAAAAAAGAAACACAAAACGCCAAATAAACAAATAGTAAATTTAATTAAAAATTTTAAGGGAGTTTCGCCGTCTGTGCATGAAATGTATAGACTCTTTGATTTTTCATTTCATTTCTATATTTATCCTCCTGAATTTTCCTAAAGCATCGGAGGCGCTATAGGGCAAGCACTCACCCCGACCTTCTTCCGGAGATGCCAAGATATTGCTTTCCGGTTGAAAACTTTATTTGGTTTTTCAGCTTTATGGAGATATGACTAAAATTTAAAACTGCATGCCAAGACCGCCAAGCAGGAAAAAGTGCCGTAAAGTGTCTTTTCCAAGGACACGACAGAATACCGCCGATAGGGTTTGAGCCGTAAATGTATTGATCACAATCGTGCCGCTCTCGGACCACTGGATCACCCTTCCGACTTTTTTACTGAATATAAAAATAACAATTATTTTAGAATTTATCTCTCTGCTCCAGTGCTTCTCAACCCATGGGTCACGGCTTTGAATCGGGTGGCCATTCAATTTGAATGGGTTGCCGACGAGTGTAGTAGTGTAAAGGTTGAATCACTATATTTTAGGAACGAAATTGGAGAAAACCGAGATAGATTCAAAGTGAAGATCTTTTTTTAGAGAGAGATCACCACGTTTTGGGGACGATTATAGAGATTTTTATGTTTGTAATAAAGTCTGTAAAAAAGGGTCGCCGACGTTTTCTTGTCTATTTTGGCAAAGATGTGGGTTGCCAAAAAAAAATTGAAAAACACTGATCTACTCAATTAAACCTATAAAAAGAATTTGTGTTGAACTAAGGGTTACCAACCCGTGAACGACGGGGTAGAGATAATTTTTAATTTTCGCTGTAGATAGATAAATTCTAAAATCTTTCCAATGGTCCGTAGATTATTCGGAATACAATTATTCTCGGCTCACTAAGGATTTTTCGCTGCATAAAAAAACACTATAATCAAAGTCAAAACTTTTTTTTGATCTTCATCCAGACTTGTGGTTCGAATTCCGGTTATCAAAATGATTGCATTAAAATTAAAGTGAAAACCAAAAAAAAGATAATTACACTGAGTACTGCACCGATTGCGGTTCACAATAAACTTGGCCCTCGATGGGCAAAGGGTTGTGCACCCCTGTGGTAACTAATAGACTTTGCAAGCTCACCAATGTAACCAATCAAGTTTTAAAAACATCAATTCGTGTTACCAAATTCTTTTTGCACCAAATCTCGGCCGAAGAATTCCCTTTTAAGATCACCAAGGGCATTGACCGAACCATTATACCTTTTTAATTATTCGATAATGTTCGAAAATTCTTTTGGCAAACTCTCATCAGATGTCTTCTTCTGACGAAAGTTGGTCAAAAAAGTTCTAAAAAAACAGACTCATTAAAGACTACCTGAAACCTACATCGTTGTAATGGTTCCGGAAATAAAATTGGTCATCTTAAATCTCTCTTTTGTTGAATTTTTTCTGTAAAATTCTTGCGATGCGTTAATTGTTTTGTTAAACGAATCGTTGTAAATATGAAATGAGTGGGTGTAGAGCGCATGATTATTAGGTTTTCAAGTTTTGTAAAAGTAAGTAAATAACTCTTCTGTACAAAATGCTAAAATGTCTTTAGAAATCATATTTGTTTTTGTTTTGTGTCACAATATCAAAATCCTTTCTGTTTGGCATAATATCAGTACGTACAGTGAGTGAGACTGTAGTGGGCTTGGAGAGAGATAAGTTCTAACCATATCTAAGCCTGATCAGATACTAAAATTTTTTTTAATTTTTCTTGAAGAAATCCTCTTTTAGTGGACAGGAAACGTAAATTATTGCGCAGGAATTACATTGAAGATAAATTTCTTTACTTTGTAACTTATTAAGTTATTCTGTGGTCATATGACTGGCCAAAAATAAAGTCTTGGAATCTAGTTACTCACGTGGCACTGGATAATCTGACCTTTTGTCACTGACTAAGTGTTCTCATAATTTATTACGTCACAATGCAAGGCGGCAATTTGCGTGTGCGGGCGTGAGAGTGTGCATCTATGTTGCATAGAACAGTGATTCTTCAATCCAAAAAGTTTGGCATTTATGGTAAGTATACACCTGATAGTTTAAGACCCAAAGTTTTTTTTCACCCAGTACAATGTTCGTATATTCAAAAATACTCTTTTCGAAAGGTAGAAATAAAAGTTAAAAAATTAATAAAGCAACAGGAAGGTTTGCATTTCGAGTTTTAAAAAAATGCAATTGTCAGGCGTTACTCAATCGACCACAAGCCAGAGTCTTTCTTTTAAAACATTTTCTTTTTTATATCTAATCAGAGCTGTTACTTTTTTAAACAATTTTCTGCATTTGATATGAAACATGAGCCATCAGTAAACATGTTTAAAAACGGTCTATTTGTTAACATATTTCTGTTTTATAATCAGGCAAATCAGTGATGCAAACATTTTCTATCATCCCGCGACGGTTCAAAAGTGGTGTGTTCTTCACCTTGTCACCGACATATCATGCCGCTATTTTACAAGTTGAAAATGCTTTTTCGACACCATTGATGCTGTTCTCGTATAATGGAAAGCTACTTTATTAGGAGCCGGTAATAAGGGAGGATCATCTTTTTTACTGCTACTTCTCTTTGGGCAAGCAACTCCGAGCTTTGTTCTGACTTCAAAACGTTTCTATGTTTCTACTTACTGCAATTACCGTACAAAAATTAGGTCATAAAAAATTTGATCCGTCCTTTAGCTTATGTTATTTTAATTTAGATTATTGCAGAATAGTTGACGTTTGTCCAAAATTTATTTTTATAAAATCCGTTTCAATAGAAATCGTAGATTGCCAATAGTTTATACAATAGTCCAAGGGCTTTGTTTAAAAAAACAAAAAAATAAAAAACTATCTACAAAATTTTTTCAAGCAATTAATGTTGAGATTGACACTTAATAAAACTGATTTCGCTCCTATTGCAGCCAATAAAATACATTCCTATTTTGCTCCCGCTTCAAGAATGACAATCCGGTTCCGCCTCCGTGTTTATCTCTCCTACGGACCAGGAATAATTCGTGTAAAAATGAAATGAAAGTCATTTAATTCTCGGGCGCAATTGAACCTTTGTTTGCCGCGGAAAAGCTCAGTTTGTTTAAGCGAAATTTATGCCTTAAGCAGCATTTTCAAAGATCGAAAAAATCATCACAAGACTTCAAGTGACGTCGAATCACGTGATCGTGCAATGACGCACGAGTCTTCGTGCAGTGTTGTCGACTTGTGTTGGCCGCGATCCGGATTGCGAAGCCTTGAAATGATTCGATGGCAGCCGCGATGTCACGCTCGCAAAGTCGAGAAATACCCGCGACGTAATCATAGAAATCTCGAACAATATGTTTCAAGTTCGATTCTTACCATCATCTTTTTGCTTTGCTTTTAGAAAAGCACTTTAAAGTTCTTCTATTCTGTCCGGAGGTCTTAGCAGGCATATCATTTTATAAAAGAAATTATAATACTAATAACGAAAACGGGACCGGACAAAAAGTTTTGGCTTCTTCCAATACAGATCTGAGCAATTGCTTGAAGTTTGCTGAAAGTAAATGTCTCCGACGCAATCCAAAAGGATTTACATTTGATATGATGACGATCACGGTGGTGGTGGGAAAACTTGAAATATAATTTGCTTCACTAAGCATCAGCCGTATTTTTTCAAAACTTGAATGAAACCAGTTTGTAATGAACAGTGACCAGTATGTTGTTCCCACTGAATAAAATTTTTTGTACTGTATAATATTTGATTGACGTTTTGTAAATAAAGCAAAAAGCACTGCAATGCCCTCCGCTTGTTTATAACGAAGAAACTTGTTGAGTTGTTTTTGAGATTCTTTTGTTGTTTTAGAATAAGTGATAGAAAAAGCCGTGATATTTTTTTTGTCAAAGACTGGTCAAAGTATAATCGTATCACCGTTGCTATTATAGAATGTTGATGGGCGTTTTTTAGTAGGTCCATAATTAGCCCACTCTTTATGATTAAATACATTAAATAATGTTTCAGAAATTTACAAAAGTTAGGTTACAAGTTCTATGTCACCAAAAGGTTACCAAAGCGACAATGTAGCTGTCTATATTTTTTTTATGCATTACCACGGCAACTTTTCTATTTCATTTTTATGAACATTTGTCATAAACTTTTTTTCATCTACTTCTATTAAATGTATATTATGCTAGGTCTTTATATTTAGTTTTGCAATCGTTAAACCGTATTCGATAAATTTTCCAATACCGCACTTTCAAACAATCTCCAGGCATTTTTAGTTGCGTTGGGCAATTTCTATTTGACTTGTAAGCATTTTGACAACAATTTTTAAAAAAATAATCGAGAGCTATTAATAGACGTTGCTGCATTGGCATTTTGTATGTTTGCAGTTTCACTTTAACCGTTCAGAGCTTTTGTACCTTTTCTAACTACAAAGCTGTTGATGCAATTTATCTATTATCAATCAATAGTGTTTATGCCAAAGACAATCACAATACCCACGGAAGGTGGTCGATTCTCTACCATTATTACATTTTCTTTGCATCACAATATGCTCTCTGCACGGTAAATTATTATGGCGATCTTTGGCATGTAATTGTCAAGTTGGGGTTTAATAAAGCCGCGAGGACGTTCTACCTTTAGAGAGATGAATACTAAGCATCAAGTAGTCAATCAAGTTAATTGAATAGAAAATGATTCATGCCGAGACGAAAGACTTGTTTTATAACTAAAACTTGACAATAAGAAGATGTGCAGATGGTTATACGTTAGTTTGTGTTCGCCTGAAACTAGCAGATATGCTTTTTTATTAAAAATTTTTTTAGATAAAATAAATATGTTACATAATTTCTTTTTGTATTTTAGGCCGTTTACTCCCAACCTCCTCAGTTACAAATGGGATCTGCATCAGCCCCTCCATCGATAAACCCCCAATGCGTTCCCATCAACAGCCCAACCTCCACAGTGCCGTTCACTTATGTTGACCCTGGTTCAATGCTGCACCCTATCACTGTCATGTATCAATAGACAAAGCTGTAAATCAAATGTCCTGAGGTTTGATCTTGACTAGGGCCGTCTCGAACCTCAAAGAACATGTTCCGAGTGTTTTCTTTTTACCGTGGCTGCCTTAAGACCCAGATACAAAACATAGAAAACTGTGTTGCATTAGTTTGTTTGTCGTTTGTCTTGGGTGTGTAGTTATAGTGTTTATTGGGATGCAATACGCGTATTTTAATGTGTTTTTGATGCAATGCAATTAGCTCTTTGCTTTCTTCCCTTTATCTCAAATATTAAAAGCATCTACTGAGATTGCAAAGAATTTCATGCTTCTTTAGGTAAAAAACGTTTCTATCACGGACCCATATTTAGCAGACGGATTTTGACGCTCCTGTATAACATTAAAGCCGAGTATCTCCAGTATATAAATATGAGCTCGGGTGGAGCAGTAAACTCGTATTCTTCCAAACACGAGTCAGTCGCTCAGATTGAGCAAGACTGACTTTATTGTTTAGTTGTTTTGCAAGTTTCTTTCTTTTCGTATGCTATTTGCGCCCTTTTGTGACAGAAAATCGTCTTAATTTTTGCAACACCGTAATTGCTAAAGCTTCGCGTTGTTTTGTTTGCGTCGAAGTACAGAAGTGTGAGTTATGCGATGCGCATTAACGTATCACTGCTTGCACCATCCTCACAGTACTGTTTTACGCTGTCCTAAATACGGCACCAGTATCGCCTGTTTTAATTGGTTGCAGCGTTGCAATCTGTTTTACTTCAACTTTTGTATTTGTTTGCAGAATTATCGAGTGTTGTCAGTTTGTGTTCTGGTTGAATTACAAATCAAGTGCAATTAGTGAAAACCTGGCTTGCTGCGGTGTCCTGAAAAGAGCCGCATTATTTTTAATCTATCCGCGTTTCGATTTTTCTAAAAACATCTTTTTAGCTAAAGTTCTTTATTGTGGACAAATATTTATATAATACTGTGACCAAAAAGTGACGGTATTAGCATCGAGTATTCAGTTTCTTTGCTTTTATCAGGCGAATAGCAAGTCAGTGTAGTTTGTAATCATAAGAAGTTGAGTTCACTTCTCAAATCAGACATGTTGTTACTTTCAAATGCAACACAAAAAAATTTCTAGAATATTCGTTGAATATTTAACAATAAGCAAGCACCGACACCTCTTCTTCATCCTCGTTAGGGCTAATTAAGAAGCCGGCAAAACGCAAACCTTTGTGCAACCCAAATACCATCTGAGCTTAACCCATTGATAATTACTTGTTTCACTGGGTTTTTTAATTTTTTTAAAGGTTTACTGAAAAACTTTAAAGCACTTAAAATTCAAACCTTAACTTGTTTTTGATGAAACTTTAAACTTCCAATTGTTAATATGTGAAGATGATGTGATATGGGACAAGTTATCAACAATTTGACTTTGAGTTAATAATCGATGTACTTGCTCCATAAGACATTAATTAAAAATTTGCTTTCACTTTGATTGAATCAAATAAACTTTGTCTTGTCTTTGAGAGTTACCGCTCTTTTTTACAGGAATTCCTAATAGGTTTTTGTGGGATTAACTTGTTTAGACACTGTACGTGTCCGTACAGTTCATTAGATTTATTTGCTGTGTTGATGGCTTGAGATAAGCAAATCTTATTTGCTCATCGTTATCACTCATCGACAAAGCTGTTTGATGAAAATGAAGACGATCTTTTATTTTCTCCGTGACATTATTAAGTTTGATCAACATGAGACAAAACAGACAACTCGAACCTTAACTTCGTCAAAACAATCGAGTTCTCTCAAACAATGTCAAACAACGTCACCGCGATTTCGTGTCGCACACACAAACAATGGCTGCTTTGACACAATCCGGGCAAATCTTCGGGTAAATAGATGGGACTCGGCTTACCGTGAGGTAATTAGACGTTGTGACCAAAACTTGTTGTCAGTTGTTAAATCACAATCACGCAATGATGTCGTTATGTTCTGTGTGCTCCGAAACAAAGCAAAGCAAAATTAACCGTTATTTTTTACAAAACCTACTCATACAAACTCAAAAATAATATTGGATTTCTCATGCGCGTGGTCATCAAAATTTCTTAATCAAAAAACAATTGTAGCTATTCTCACACACTTGTAAATTCGTGTCGAATAGTCGCAGTTACAGTTGGTCTGGGTAGAATCTTAGATTAAAGTTAGCGATAAGTCGGTCTGGAGAAATGATTTCATGACGTCACAAAATTTTATAGAATTCTTTTAGTACTTATGTTTTTTTTGAAAAATATTTTGGCCATTTACAAAATCAAATCGCCACTGACAAGTTTTCAATTGTCGAAACTGTTGTCTGGCCAAGGATGTTGCTCCCCGATACTCCATATTTTTTCATTTATAATCAAACGTCCCCAATATATGGCTTTAATTTTTTTCTATTTTTTTACAACTAAATACACTTTTTTTCCGAAAGTAATTAAATTTATTGATTGCTTTTTAACAAGTTAATTTCCATCAATAAATGTTTAAAAATTAGCGCAAAGCAATAGCGCGATGTGATATTGGTCAAAATCGAATGAGTTTTTGTACTTTCGCAGTAATGTGTCATTTGCCTCGATGGTAAAGAGGCCGAATTACCTTTTTGTATGCGTTTTCCCGATCGGTTAAATATATCACAGTCCAAAAGTGATTTTGGTCATCTATATTAAAGCATTGCAAAGTTAGGAGTGATTTCCTACCTATTCTTTCATAATAATTTTTGCTTGTCATAAATCTAACAATCACTAGTTTTTCTAACTATTGAAACTTTAAATTTAGAAATGCGGATCCCAGTTTTTTTTCTTTAATATGTTATGTTACCATCGATCTTCTTTTAATAATACTTCCCAAGCCATATTTATTATTGTGCTTTTGAATTGAATTGCTTATTTAAGTTTTTTCATTACCAATCTTTTAAGCTGCTATAGTATCAGTTTCACCTAGCTAAAGTTGTCAGTTTTATAGTAATATTTTGAAATACAAGCTTGTCGGATTTTGATTATCCTCGTGCATGCGACTGAAAAACGTTGCATTGTTGTTGTAGGCCCAAGTAAACTTTTTTGGTGGTCATTGCTATAAGTGTTCCTTTTGAGCTCAAGATTTCATTTTTACCCACTTATTATATTTTTTTATGTTAACAGGACAGCTCAGTGCAATTGCCACGCTTTTTTCAAGTCCAAGCCAGCAACTTTAATCTTGCAAGGAAAAAGCCGAATAGCTAACATGCTGAAGGGCACATATCAACAAAAGAAAGTTGAGTGATACGTAAGGAGAACACTGACGCAAAACGGTTGCTTGACTAGAAAAATCGAGAAAAAGCACATATGTTCAAAATTGCTCAAAGTTCTTTTAAAATAGTTCGATTTATTATAAGCAATTGTCGGCCCAAATGCTAACATAAAAAGAAATAGAGATTTGTTAAGCAATTTTGCATTACACGATTCTCAATTTCAACACTTTCCTTTTCTCGGTCACCGTCACCACAGTCTCCTAATCTTTTCTGGGCCTTTTGCAGTCTCTATCTGCGGTTCTCTGTCCGGTCTCTTTCTGCGACTGTGCCTCTGTGTATCTCTCTATCTATCCATGCCACGAGGTGCAGCAAAATATATGTTTACTTTCCTGGTGAGTGACGTTGGCGGACGAACAAGCGAAATAAAATAAATGAAAGAAATTAAAGCTAGATTTCCATGTGTCGAAAACCAGAACAAGACACAAAGCGATTTATCAAATAGAAAGAACGATTGCTAGCACAATTACCGCATACAATTAACCTTAATTTTGTGTTGTTCAGAATAATTATAAAAAGTGGCGTTCATTGTTTTAAAAATGAATCGGGTTAATTACAACTTATTAAAATCATAATGGATAAGACGTCGAAGCACAATGCAAGAATGGAAATCGGGAACTTCAAACTAACGAAATAATTTGAAAAGCCATGATCAGAGAACAATTGAGACACGAACATGTACGAAAACCAAACGGGCGCATCTAAAACCAGAAAATGAGGTTAATCCCGACCTCGCAAAATTCAATAGGTAACTAAAACTGCACAAATAGACATTAACTATGCACCAAAACATAACTAAGATTATTACTGTGACAGTGATAACGTCTGACTCGTGAGAAGAAGGACGCGAGTTCAATATTCATTTTATCCGGAGGATTTCAGTTGTGCCGTAAGAAATGCACTTCATGACAAATTTCATATAGCTGCCTCGTTGCTTGCTTATAATAATAAGAATGACTTCGCCACAAATTTCCAAGAGGAAGCATATAGGCGATACGCTATATGACGACGATATACTTATTGGTTTATTGTCACTTCATCTTCAGCTTTCTATTCTTAAGACGTTAGGAAATTTAGCATTATTTTTTGTTTTAAAATATGCACTGCTTACAATAACCCTGCAAGTAATTTCATGTGTTTAAGGGAAGCATCGCAAACATTATGAAGGTATCAAATTGTTAACTTTCAAGAAAGTACAAGATTTTATTATTCGAAATACAAATAGGTGTGAATTCAGAAGCAGCGTGGCCGAGTGGGTCAAAGCGTCGTTTTTATGCAAAGGGACAAAATAGTCTCGGTTAAACTCCATTCTTGTCAAATTGTTCGATTCTTAGGAAAAACACTGTACAGCGCTTTTTCTTCTTAACAGCCTTGGCAAGCAGCTCTAAATTTCCGTCATATTTCCAAATAAAAACTAAAAAATAATTAAAAACTTTCCACCGGACCACAATGCCTTGGTATCTCCTGAAGCAGGTCAAGGCAATCGCTCGACGGTTGCTTTAAGTCTAAACCCCGACGTCAGCACGCGAGTTGCTCAAAAGAGAAGTTGTACGAAAGCCGTTTGAGGTTTTCACAACTGATGTGTCGGCTGTACAGAAGCTGGACTTGATAATTTGTCTAATGAAGAAAATTGTTTTGTTTAACTTAAAATTAATTATGATAATTTGTTTCTGTAGAGGCTTACTTGCCAAACCAAACGTTGATGGTTTTTTTGCATAAAGTTGTGTTAAGCCTTTTATAAACTTTTTTGTCTTTTATCTACTTGCTAAGTCAGTTGTCGACAAACACCGGGCCGTGGATTTCTAGCTTAAACATTTAGAATTTTTCGCGACACCAAAGTTATCAAGTACCTTGGACTTAGAGATAAGCCTGCAAAAAATACATTAAGTAGTGACGCAATAGCTTTTAGTACGATGGATGATGGGGATGTGAAAAAATGATAAACTCGTGCATTTTTTTAAAATTTTAAGCAACGCTTGTGACGAAATAATAAAGCCGAAGTTACACCAGGTTAGTTTGCTAGCTGTCAATGTAGTTCCAAAGTTGCTAGTAAACTACTGGTAGCTAACTCGCTATGAGTAACCGGGTAGCCTACTAGTTGATAACGGGTGGCGCTAGCTTGCTAGTTTGCTACCCGCTAGTAATGTATTTCTTGTGAATTCATTAGCGCAAAACCAATTACCGGAAAAATTTACTTTTAATTAGCAAGCCAAGTGGGGAAACTTTGACCAGCGTAGGGGAAAATTAAATTTATTTGAATCGCTCAAGAGTCTAGCGTTAAAAATATTAAATTTTCCAAATAAACAATAGTTGCTAAGTTGCATTAGGTAGTCAAAAGAGAAGAAAAATTGCTGCAATTTACACTGTGAATCAGTGTCATGTAGAGTTTGGTGACGTATCAGCTGTTATAAATTTCCATCATCAAACATTCGTTATTTTCTTGAGTGCCGGTCCTCAAAATAATTCTGGCTAAAACCGGTTCGTAAAGCAAAAAAGTTTGCCGAACGCTGTGCTTAGTGACAGATTTAACATAAACGCCATGTATTGTAAACCAGTGCTTTGCTCTTTTGTTGCAGTGCTTCCTTGATTATCCGGTCCAGTTGGGATATATTTTTAAAAATCTGAACGGACAACCAAAAAAAAACTAATAATTGAAATCATGTATTTAAGTCACCGAAAGAGTAATGAACAAAAACGATAACCGACTCCTCTGCAGAAAAGCAGTCCTTGGTTGTTTTGATTAATGAAATAAATTATATCGTGGCTTTGCGTTGTTACGCTATGTTTGCCATGTATGTCAACTAACAACAATACAGTATTTTAGCTGTTTTAATTTAAAGTGTTTTAGAATATTGTAACTGTTTTCTGACGGAAATTGACGTAAAGTTCCCCGGTAGGCCTAACAATTTGCGAAAGAGCTAATTGAAAAGCTAATTAACATTAAAATGTCGCAAAACAGAGTGACCGAATAATCGAATGCCAGATAAACGAGGTACGGATAATCGAGGAAGCACTGTATTATCGTGTCCTGAATGAATCAAGAGTTGGTTGACTTCACCATAATGCGAATGGAATATATGAATGAAATATTCAATTAAAGCCCCGCTTACGTACAAAACCCACTTGGCGAATTCGCACCACAAATAAAGTGTCGTGGATGATACTATCTGATTTTTTAAATATATTTAAAAAATTTTCCAAAAACATGTAAGTGGAACAAAATGTGTCTAATTTTTATTTTGTTTTGCTTCATCTTTAGAGATTGGCATAATTGTGGTCTGATCTTGATCTTCAAGATAGTTTTTATCTTGGTGACTTTGTGTTTGATCTAAGAACATTATATTCCGTACGATTTTGATCTTATAGTTTTTTTGTGACAAAATTTAGATCTGTTTTGGAGCAGTTTTTGAATTATACAAATGGTTGCAAATAGGCTATTGTTTTAATATTTGGACATAATGTGAGAATGAAATTGATTCTCTTGTTTTTTTAAGATGTCAAAGCAAAGCTTTAACAAAGTGAAACAATATTTATTTGACCAAATTTTTGTAAAACGGTACAATTTTATTATAGAAAGAAGAGTAGGGAACTACTCCTAATTCTGTCAATCCTTTAATGTAGGGTTGGGCAAACTGTTCAGCATGAGAGCCGCATTCAGAAATTTAGTTTATTTGAGGGTCGCACTATAGTGATCTCTCTAAAAAAAAGGTCTTTACTTTGAATTTGTTTCAGATTTTATGATTTTCGTCCGTAAAATCTAGTAATTTCTAAAGAAAAAAGACCTTCATTATGAAACTTTGAATCATCTGGTTGAAACTGATGACCTACAATAGAAAGTAAACAGAGAGTAAAGTTATTTGGTTGAGGTTTTCGCGGGTCGCACAGTAGATCGTAGTGGGCCGTAGTTGCCCACCACAATCTACTGTGCGCTTTAATGAATGCCCACCCTGCTTTAATGAATATGACCAAAATCACTTTTGACCTGTAGTATGTTCAACTTATAGGTTTCTTCGTCGAAGTAATATTGTTTTAGATTAAATGTATAACGTAACTGAATAGGGGAGACTGGGGCAAATCGGGACATGGGGTAAGTTGGTCCAACCAATGTACTGCTTATACTGTTGGTTGAAATAATCTGTGCCAACATTGGCTATATGTTGCATTAGCAACAATACTAGTTATGCGATATGGTCGTTAGCAAGTACTTGTTTAAGTTAATAAGAAAAAATTCAATTTTTTGCAAAAAAAGTTAATCTTAAAAAAGCAGGTATGTTGCTTACTATTTCTGTATGTTTATGGTTTAATGCCTCAATGATAACAATGCTGATTATGATAGAATAATGTGGTAATTTAAAATCCATAGCTGGCCTAGATCTTGAAGTGAAGTAAAGATATAACACTTAGTTTCAAAATGGCGCCTTTGGGGTAAGTTGGGACATCGTCATGGGGCAAGTGGGACCACTGTCCCAACTTACCCCATTACACTTATAACTTAACTTTCAAGTGGTAAGCATTTGTAATGTCTGCAGCGTAATAAAGAAAAATATTCAATAACCTTGAGCTATTTACATGTACGTTTATGTGATAATATAACCTTTCAATCTAGCTAATCAGAAAGTTCACGTGTTCAATTCTTATTAAAAGCAAGAAATATAACCTACCGGTAAAAAGCTATTAATTATTGATGTTATCTACAAGTAGAACCAAAACAGATAATAAAAATAATGCTCATTTTAAATTGCTTATTTCGTTTTTTCTAGGTGGAAGAGTGATAGCCTATGCCTCGAAAATATACAAGGAAGACCAACAGATGACAGACTCCAATAGATGTCCTGAAAAGGGCAGCAGGTGCCTTACGCCAAAGTGGTAAGCTGCGGCAGTCTGCTCGAGAGTTTAACGTGAGTAAAACCACACTGAAGCGCTTTGTTGATCAGATGTCAATTGATGAGGATACAGCAAAAAAGTCAGGCTACAAGTGTGTGAATGACAGACATCGCCTTTTTTCTACAAAAATGGAAGAAAACCTCGCAAACCATATCAAATCATTAAGTAACATGTTTCATGGACTCTCAACAAACAAATGTCGCCAACTAGCTTTTGAATTCGCAATACAAAATAATATCACGATACCGGACAACTGGGAAAAAAAGAGAATAGCAGGAATTGACTGGTTCTTATCATTTAAGTTTAAATATGGACTATCTGTGCAAAAGCCTGAAGCAACATCTCTGGCACGTGCAACAGCGTTCAATTGCCACACTGTTGGCAATTTTTTTTGATCAATTAGGCGATTTGTATGATCGCTACAAATTTGAAATGCACGATATTTACAACTTAGACGAAACGGATTGCACAACTGCGCAACAACCGGGGGGCGTGGTTGCAGCCACAGAAAAAAAGCGCATTGAGCAGTGACTAGTGCTGAGCGTGGAGAACTGGTCACTGTCTTATACGCAGTGGGAGCATCTGGAGTTGTAGTGCCACCAATGTTTGTCTTTCCCAGGGTTAATTTTTGGAATAATTTTATTGTTGGTGGGCCATTAGGACGTACAGTATAGGAGGTGCTAACAAGTCGGGCTAGATGAATAAAGACTTGTATGTTAACTTCATTGAGCACTTTATTCATCATGTGCGTAGCAGCAGAGAGCGACCTGTACTACTGATTTTGGACAACGTGGATGCACATATAAGTCCTATAGCAATTGATCTGGCACGTGAAAATGGTGTAGTTATGTTGACTATACTTCCACACACCTCGCATTACCTTCAACCGTTAGATCGAACATGTTATGGACCCTTCAAAACTGCCTTTGTTGTGGCAATGGATGGGTGAATGCACTCTCACCCAGGTCGTATATTGTTACAATATATGAAGTACCATCTCTAGTTGCTGAAGCTCAGCTTCATTCACTTACTATTCGGAATATTCAGAATGGCTTCCGTGTCTCGGGTATATATCCATATAACAGAAATGTCTTCACAGATGAGGATTTTGCGCCAGCCGAAGTCATTAATTGGCCGGATATGGGGACTGTCGATTGTGCAAGTGATTTAAATGATCAACAAGATCCTAGAATCCAAAATATATCAGATCCGGATGAATTATGTGAACAAGAGTCTAGCAATTCAACTGGGCAAAAATTTGCAAACTTCAAACAACTAAGTATCTCAAGTATAGGTTCATATGATGTTCCACTGCATAGACTTGGAGAAGCATTTTACAAAGAAACGTATGTCTCACCTTCACAGATATTGCCTATCCTTAAAGCTGCTGCAAGAAAAAATACACGAAAAGGCGGAAGAAATAGAGCGTCATTAAGGGTGCTGACAAGTACCCCTGTCAGAGATGAAATTGTAGTTAATAAAACAAATCGTCAAACAAAAATTAAGAAAACAAAAAAGGCAAAAAAGTCCCTATTTTGTAAAGTTAGTTCTGATAGTCCAAGTAAAGTAGAATTAGTTCTGGAAAATGATACATGCACTGAAGAGAGTCACAACGAAGTTATCGAAGGTGATTTTGTGGTTGTAAAAGTAGGAGGAAAATTTCGAGAAGTACGATATATCGCCCAAGTGAATACTACTGACGGAGATGAGTTTGAAGGTACTTTTCTTAAAAAAGTGCCTCAAATTGTAGGACATGTGCCCGTGTTTATAATTAACAAAACTGACATCGCAGCATCTCAACGGAATGATGTGGTTGTAAAGTTACCGGAACCAGTAACGAACACTGGAAGCACCAGAAAATGTAATCAATTGGTGTTTCCTGTTGATATAACACATTGGTTGAATTGATTTTTTGCTGAAAATTGGTCACTGCAAAAAAGAGGTGTTGTTCTTATTGTCCGCAATGTACAGTTGTATGTATGTATAGTAGTAGCCTACAGTTGAGTGTACAGTTGATTGCATTGTCGGCAGCGTGGTCGAGTGGTTAAAGCACCGGACTGATGATCAACATAGTCACGGTTCAAAACCCACTTGCGCCATTCTGTTGTGTCCTTGGCAAAGACACTTTACGGCACTTTCTCCTGCTTGGTGGTCTTGACAAGCAGTTCTAAATTACAGTAATATCTCTATTAAATTACTAGCGGACAGCAATATCTTGGCATCTCCGGAAGCAGGTCGGGGTAATTTCTTACCCTATGTATAGCACCTCCGTCGCTTTCCTGTGAGTCAGGAGAATAAATATAGAGATAAAAAAAAAAGCTTTAAATTCTTTTTTTTCTAATAAAACTGCCTTTATGCATGTGTGTGTGATAAATGTTGTAGCTTTCCCAATTTGCCCCATAGCTCGTCCCGACTTACCCCATGTATGAGGTAAGTCAGGACGTTTGAGTGCGTCATTTCAAACAATGTTTTTGGCTGTTTCCCGATTTTGAAAACAAATGGTCTGCTCGTGTTAATTTATTAGTTTTTAAAGTTTTTTATCCAAAGTTTTATTTTAAAACAGCTCATGTAGTTTTCCATTTATGGTCCAAAAACTGAAATTTGTCGCGACTTACCCCAGTCTCCCCTAGTATTTAATACTGCTAGACTAATTTTTATTTTATACATTAAATTTTTGGATTCTGTAAACAACCAAAACAGATGTACGACAAGAATCAATCGATTCATGAAGTGTATTTTATTTATTCCGATTTTTTATGATTTTAACTTGTAGAAAGTAGTTTCTGAAATATCACAAAGTGTTCTTGTTAAAGTATGCGAAGTATGCGAATCTTTCAAATCAAATATTTTTAAAAAATAACTTATCTAACTATAATAAATCAATTGGTTTTAATTTTTGAGGCTTTAAGAGTTTACTTTATGTAACATTTAATTTATAAATGATGAATACAACACAACCCTCAAAAATAAACATTTCTATATTTTGCTTTTAAATCGACATTTTTATGCATTTGCTTCAAGACAAAATTTGTTGAGTACCCTCAAAATAAAGGGTCGGGATGCTGACACCTGGCCTCTTTAAATCAATTCTTCTATGTCAACAAAATAAATGCTGCTGGCAATAACTCGTATGCCTGACTCCAGCAGAACGTCGGAATTGCCACCTTTACAGCAAACTGTAAAGAATTTTCCCGATCTGGTTTTAAAGATGGCACTATATTGGTGAGCGGTTGAAAATTTTTATTTTGTTTGTTTTTCGTTATCTCTATATTTATCTTCCTGACACGCAAGAATGCGTCGGAGGCGCTGTTCATAAGACAAGCAATTACCCCGACCTGCTTCCGGAGATTTCAAAATATTGCTGTACGCTTGAAATTTTTTATCTTGGCTTTTTAGCTTCATATATATGTGACCGAAATTTAAAACTGCTTGCCAAGACGGCCAAGCAGGGAAAAACCCGTAAAGAGCTTTTCTCAAAGACGCAACAGAATGGCGCGAGTGGATTTTGAAACGTGACCATAGTGGCGCTCCACTAGACAACGCTGCCGACAGTTAGGTTGCTTGTAAAATAATTTAACTGTAATTTAAAAGTCTTTTTTAAGACTGCCAGCTTGAAAAATCCATGTAAAATACTTTTTTCAAAACACAGCAACATAACCAGGATGTAGGAATTGAACCGAAAAAAATTTTGAATATAGTCGCAAATAAAACGGTGCTTTTTACCAATAAGTTACGTTGCTGACATAATGCCTGAACACTATCGTCGAGTTGTACAAAATTTCTGTTAGTTATATTTAATTTTAGTTGTTAATTTAAAAAACTATATTAGCCTCATTCTATTCTAACATGGCATTTAGGTACACGAAGTTCGAACTTTAATTTGAGGCCAAATTTTTAAATTAATATTGACACTTCTGGTAGAAGTTTTAATAGATGGTTTTAAAATTTGATTAATATGTCTGCTTTGTGTGATAGGACGTCATAGAGTAAACAAAAAGGGAGATTGAATGAAGTTTAAAGTAAAGAGCGAGATTTTGCAAGAGTTAGTCGTCGTAGGTGTTTAAATGTTTGCACATCAACCTGGCTCTTGCTATTTCAATTTGCTATTCGAAATATTAACAGTTCAAACAGTTTGTCATTTATTAGCAACGATGAAAAGATGTAGATGAAGGAAGGACACATAAACTTGCCAAAAGATTTTATTGAAGATCCAATAACTATTTTTAGTAAGTGTTGCTTGTTTTTATACACGAGGTGAATGGTAGTGGTTTTATATACCAAGCATATAATAACATAGGTTCTATAGCTGTATTCGTTTTCAGTTTTCCTATTTATTGCGGAAGTTTGAAACTGTATCCGGGACCCGGTTTTTTTCTTGATTCTCTTCGTCTTTATCCGAACTGCATCTCAGCAACTTCATCTCAGGTGAGGCATGTCGAAGTACAATGCTTGATGGTCTTAAAGTAACTTAAATTTATTGACTATGAAATCATTATCGCCACGATCACATCGCCTATCCTATTTATATTAATAACATATTTTCTAACAACTTTGTTGATTAGGAGACGGCTCAACTACTGCAGACATTATGTTAGCGACAGCATTTAAGCAATTCATAATGAATAATTTTGTGTGTTTAAAGAGATCGTTATTGTAAACTGTTTACTTGTTTCGGAGAAAAAAAACTTGATGAAAAATTCAATTCCTACCAAAGGCCAATAATAAAATAGAAAAATTTTAAAACCTATTTTGCAAAAATTTAGTTAATGCAATAGCCGAAAAAATTCTTATGTGTCGATCGAGTTAACACGGGATCTCGTCGTCATAATAATTATCAAAACATTTATGACGCACACCTGACAAAGTTTATAGCAGTGAGTTTTGTGTTTATGTTTTTCCTTGAAATTTCCTATTCTATGTTCACTCTGTATCATAAATCACTCTGTATCACTCTGTATCATCTACAGATAAACGTATGTTATAAGTGCAGAATGTTACCTACACATAGACGTATGTTATGAGTGCAAATTAAATTAATTTTTAGGAGAGCAGACCTTTGCAGATGCTTAGCATTCTTTTGCGAATAATAGGAACAGTTTTATTTTGCGCTTTGGCAATTTTTTATGGTCAGAGAAAAAAATTAAATAGAGAGAACAGCAACTTTTTGTCTTTTGTTTTGTTTTACCTCAAAGCATTAGTTTTACCTTAAAAGAGAAACTTAAGTTGTTCTTTATAATATGATGAATTTGATGTAATGTAATTACAGTTTTAATACAAAGCAAATAACCATTCATGTAGATTAATGGTGTCGGAGATTCAAATTTCTACAATCAGTCTTCCTTAAAAACAAAATTAAAAAAGTTTGAAAAAGAAATTTGAAAAAAAGTAGCAAAATAAACCAAAAAAAGGTGGAAAATTTTGTTTTCTAAACGTTTTTCTCCAAACTTTCATTCAAACCCCAACAAATATAAACTTTTTTCATCTTTTCATCTTTATGTTTATTTTCTTGAATCGAAGGAAAGCGCCGGAGGCACTATACATAGAGCAACTGTGAAGCGTTTACCCCGTCCTGCATCAGGAAATGGCAGATATTGCTGTCCAGTTAAAATTTTTTCATTTTGTTTTTTTAGTTTTATAGAGATATGATCAAAATTTAGAACTGCTTGCCACGACTGCCCAGCAGGGTAAAGTGTCATAAAGTGTCTTTCTCAAGGACACAAGAGAATGGTGCGTAGAGGTTTCCGAGACCGTGTAAATCACAATCACAGCGCTCTTAATCACTCGACTACGCTGCCGACTGAATTGAAAATTCTATGCTTTTGGGCGGAGTCTCATGAAATAAGTTGCGCAACCAAACTAAGAGAAATGGTTGGTGATTCGAATAAAAAATCAGCTCTTTCAAGAAAGCAATTTTTTTCTTTCAGACTCAGCCATGGGCTGTAATTTGTCGACTCAATTGCGCTATCAAACGAAAGCTACATCCAAAAATTCAGTCACTAATTGTGTCAAAGGTACAGAGAAGTAACAGAATAATTTCCACGTCATGATTCAAACATTTGATTAAGTAATCATGTCAAGCATAAACTGCAATTACACTTTTTTATTGAATTGATTTAATCATGCATGATTTATTAAAATAACTGAATCATTTTGATTAATTTTTTATGAACAATAGATAAATAATAAACAGATTTATTTTTAACTTTTTCTTTAATTCGTTTGAGTGACTGGTTTCACGAAATTAGTAAGCTATTATATCGGGAAGAAACTTTGGGCTCCATGAAAAACTTGAAATAGGAGTCACTCAATGTTGAGCGGATAAGGCTTAGAGTGAAATTATCCTGCGGTTCCGCAAGCAATTTAAATCAAAATCGGCAAAATTTTTATTGGCAGTCTTTATGCAGTCCATCGTAGAACAAAATCTGGGCGGCGAGACGAGAAAATATTGTACTTCTAATCTTTTTTAAAACTTCCGATAAAATGCTTGGTAAAAAAATTGTGTTGATTTTTGTGCCTTTAATTCGGAACATTTATTCTTGAGCATTAATTTTCAAAAAACTTTCTTATTGGCATAATCTTAAAATTAATTTTTGTAGAATCTTAGGCAACCAAATTGCTTTAGCTTTGCGTCCCGAAAAAACGTTTTTGAAGCCTATTACTCCAGAAAATTAAACTTTTTATAAAAATTATTTCAACAAAATATTTTTGTATTTTGTTGTGATACCATTATTGACAGTGTTCTTAATTCCAAATCACAACATGGTAAATAATATAAGATTATCGATTTAGTATTGTGAAAAAGTAGTAACTTTGATTTTCCACCATAAATTTCGGACTAATTTTCTTTTAAAAAACGTTGTTACAACAAATTATTTGATATTAAAGTCGCTGAACTTTTTTTTTCTTCTATCCGTTTTAACTTACAACTTGGTTTCAAAAGAAAAGGTTTTTAAAAAATTTCGCATAAGTAATATTGAAAAGAGAGTAACGTTGTAATTTTGCTGGTAGGAATGTTCGAGAATGGGATTTACCGTGACGTTTCGATTTTAAAAGGAGTATTTTATTGATTTAAGTTGGTTAAAGTTTGTTTTTAATTTTTAATCTTTTCATTTCGTTTTAATCAGCTTTTAGATTTTTATGATTTTTATGGCTTTTATTTACTTTGTTTTATTTTAGTTTATTTTGTTTCAAAACATAATGTAATTCCTAGTTTACGGTTTATTTTGTTTTGTGGGTAAAATCTCTACAAACCAAGTTTTTTTTCATGATGCTGGCTGACCTTAAGAGTAGGGTCAAAGTCCATTCTCTTTTTTGTGTTTCAGTGACCATGTCATCAGCGGTTGTTGAAGCAAATTCAAAATTGATTGAAAGCTAAAAGAATTTGGGAAAAGCTTTTAAGCGAGAAATCCATGCAAAGGATTGAAATTTTTAAAATACAAGTATTGCCATATTGTTAAAGACTAATGATAATCTTCGAGAACCTTCCACAATAGCGCTTGTTTCACGTCAGCAATGATGAGATATATCATATTTGATAGCAAAAAAACCGAAAGACATAATAGTGCCCCTCCTCCCCCTCCAACTAACCCAAAACATTTGCTTCTAATCAATGCTGAGGTCCGAGCAAAAGTATCAATAAACGAACTGACGGCCGCCACCGCCACTCGCACGACGTAATTAAACAGCGCGCGACGATCGTGTTCCTCGTTCGGGCCGTCACGTCACAGGCATAATCACATCTTAATGAAGGCCTCGGTCAATCTGAGTCGAAGCAGCGACGCGAGATCTCGCGCGTTATTTATTGCCCAGGAAGGACAAGGCGTATTAATCTTTAACGTGATGGTGGGCAAACACGGGCCACGTAGCTTTGTGTTTGCCAGATTATTGCTTCCGAGTACCACCAACACCAGGTGGGGCGGTAAGCGAATTCTTCGTCATGTTGAAGTGGTCGCGACATGGGGGTGTTCGAGTTAGGGCCGGAAGCAAGAAAAGGATGCAGCTGTATAACATTGAGCCGTGAGTCAGTTCGTTAGAAATATTTCGAAACGGGAAAGTTTTTTTTTGCTATTCGAGGACAAACTCAAAGTAGTGCTTTGAAACGTTTAGTAAATTTTGTAAAAAAAATGAAAAGTTAAAAGATATTTAAAGCTCAGTATTTTTAGTAAGATTATGAAATGTTTTTAGTATTGTCGGCTAAAAAGTGAAGGTTTTTTAGCTCTTTACCTGAAATAGAATTTGGTAAATACTGTATACAGCATTTTAGCCTGACCAAAATTTTAACAAAAAGTTTTTACATCCATTGATAGATCGCAAAGCATGAAATAAACGCAATTTTTTTTAGATTTAAAAAAGCGGAAGTCCACGTTTTTGTTTATTCCTGTGATCCAGCAAATATTGGCGAAGATTAAATTGCCCTTTCACGAGGGCCATATGAGGGTTGTGATTTTCATTAGGCTAGATTATTTTTGTGGATCCTTACAATCAGAGGTGCACAGAGGATTTTTAAAAGGGGGGAGCATACAACCACAATTAAATATGCCTAGTGGAAAAATTGTTTCAAGTGGTAAACGAAGGTCTTCACTTTGAATCTGTCTCGATTTTGTCAATTTTTCTTCGCAAAAACCTAGTAATCTCCAAAAAAAGTCTTCACCTTGAATCTGCTCTGATTTCTAATATTAGTGATCTCCAAGGAGGGGACATGGCACAATGCTTCCCACCCGAAATAACCGAAATAACCACTCAACATTTCTAGAACTTTAACTAACTCTATTTACTAAGTTAAAACCTCGGAAGAATATCACTCAGTATAATCTTTTGTTTATTTCAATTAAAATTTACAGTAAATATGCAGGTCACAAATTTGAACAAACGAAATGTTTGCATCCCACATTAGGTCTATTAATTTGTATCTGTCCTTTTTCATTTTTTTTTATTTATTTTTATTTGTAATCAAGCTAATACATTTTCGAATTGTCATTGACAAAGTGATTGCGAATACGGAAAAAGCTGCCAAACGGTATACAAAAATTTTCTTAAAAAATCCCAGCTAAATACGACTATAGGCTTTCGTTTATTACAACTTTTTCTGATAATTTATTCAAATAGAAAGTAAATACTTGGTTATCTGAAGAAATTGTAATAAACGAAAGCTTGTAGTGGTATTCAGCTGAGATTTTTTGTTAGGAAAATTTCTTTAATTAATTTTTCCGGTCTAGGCATCCTACAATGGATCTACCACTCATTACAAGTTTGAACCTGGTTTAGTTTTTGACAGTTTTGGATTATTCAAACGATATACGTTATTATATGCACAAAATTATCAATACATCAACGAGTGGCTCATTTGCTTTTTACAAACTTGTTTTTTTTTAACTTTCATTTTTTCTTTCTGTTTTCACACTCTCGTACAGGCAAGCTACTGCGATATTTTTAAAAAGCATTGAAAGCATTGGCTACAAATGAAAACTTAAAATTGTTTCAGTGAAGAATTCACAATTTGGACTATATTTCAGTTGACAATAGAACAATTTTAAAATATTAAACTAACCATATTTAAATACTTAGTTGCTGAGCTTAAGAATTTTAATTTGCTTATATTCAGTAACTAGTAATGTATAATTGAAATATAATAAATTACTGTAATTAAATTGAAAAGGTTAGAATGGTTTAGGGTTCTTGGCAGTGTTGACCCGTGGCCCTTGTTCTATTTTTGTCTTTGATTTTAGTGTCTCTTCAGTTTGTCTACTCAAAAACATATTTATGGAAGCATAAAATTATAGGAAAGAGAAGATTTCATCTAAAATCAGAAAGAAAAATGCGGTGAGCGTGCTCATTCAAAACAAAGATTTGCCTGAGCGGACATCGGATGGTTTTTATTACGAAAACATTTTGCAGAGATGTCAAACAACTTTAGATTATTTATTCACGCTTAAAAATGTTTAAGAATCATGGAAGTAAAGCAATAAGATTTTTAGTATTTTACCAAGCAAAAGTTATACTAAAAAACTTGTTTATTTCAGATATCAGCATAATGAGGAAATTAACAAGATGGAAATAGAAAATATGTTTTATATATCCAGAATTTAAATAAAAAGAGTTTAGAAGACTATTCAGTTTGAATTTTCCAATATTGTAGTCTATTGGCCTTAATTGCAAAATCCAAAATACTTTTAGACTTTTAAAATGAAAAAGGTTTATCTTTTATATGTGTTTTTAATTATTGCTTTTGTCTACATGCTCTCTTGTTATTAATTACGAAAGGAAATACATCCAGCAAAAGTTAAACGTTTAAAAGCAAACTCTCATCATTTGCGTAAAGATTTCTATCCAAGTTGTTCCCAATTTATAAAATAAATAGTTTTAAATTTGCAAAAAAAATCAACTGGGTTTGAAAACGAAATAGAATTTAATTGCCCTAAGGTAAAAAAGAAGCGCTAAATTAGAAAAGTGAATGTAATAGCTTGAATGTGACCGCCTCCTCTTTACAACAGGCCTTAATTCAGATCCGATGTATAATAATCTGCGAGTTTGAGTTGTTGAAACCTACAATTAAAGACTTATTACAACTATTTGATAACTTATCTGTTGGCCGTCTTATCTGTAATTGATTGCTGTTGGTATAGATACCACGAGCTCTAAGAGTGCTTAAAATATAACGAAGACATATTTTAAGAAAGGTTTGGATTCCCAAATTTTTCTTGTAATGAATATATCATTCTATATTTTTATACAAACTGGAAAGAGTATTTTAACTCATAATCTAGATTTAAATAAATTTTATTTAATATCAAAAATAATCACCTTTAAATTGCTGTAAATTAAAAAGTAACCCATGACCAACCTGTATATTCATATTCGTGTATTTTTTAACGAGTTTTGTTTCTTGTCAGGTTTGTTTGTAATTTTGCTGTTTTATTTGCAGCTAAGAAAATAGAATCTAAATCTGCATTTAGTATTCAGAAAGATTATAAAATGTCGACGACAGAATTGCATGGCACCAATATGTCTGAGGATGCGCAAGACCAGCACGAACCTGAGAAAAGCGTACCAGAAGAACTTTTGATGGCAAGTTCAAACCCCAAAAAAACTTCTGAACAAAAACCAACAAGCAGTGAAGAAGATTTAGCAAAGGAAGAAGAGGATCAGTTCGACGCTTCCAGTCTCCCCACAAAACATACAAAGGCTCGCGCCACAGAAGACACGTTGCAGTTTATCTACAACAACAGTATGTCCTCTTCGCCATCACAATCAAGTGGAAAATTTTCGGTAGCTCCCGCAAGTTCGACGGGTAATCACCGAAATGCAGCAACAAAACGAAGGCCGTCAGGGGTTCCCCCACCAGCAAGAGAATTAAAGCCTGGAGATTATTTGTATCAAAGAAACTTAAATAACAACCTTGATATGGCTGAAGTGGATGAAGAAGAAAACGAACTGCCATAATTAGAGTTGCCCGACCAATGATTCCAGAAAAAGAAGCAGCCAAGGAGCAACACTGCAGAGAAATTTTCTAATTTATTCAAGACAAAACCGAACTTTTTTTAAACCGAATTTGACGGTTTGCGACCACCGCGGCAACTAATTGGTTTGTTGAAATTAGTGTCGCTACGACCTAACGTCGTATTTTTTTACTTTGCGTCAATGCTGCTTCATGATTGGACAAAAAACATTTTGTTTTTTCAGTTAAAGCGGTACGTAATACTTCAAACACCTTGTGTCAGTGCGAATATTTAACAAGTTTTCTTCCGCATATACCAGGTTTGGTTGAAAGGTGGCATTCAGATTATACACTTGAGGTTGACAACAGCATCCACAGATTTTTGCGAATTAAGAAATCAACAACAGACAAAGCTGAAAGAATCGATACCAAAGCAAATAAGTTGTTTACATGGCTCGTTTACAGCTACCGAGCGAAGCCGAATTGTGTTTGTTTAGTCGAAGTTACGAAACATTCTACATTTTATTAAGCTGGTTTCAAAACTAAAATGTCAAATATAACCGCAAATCATCTTGTGCCGTTTTACAGCTTGTCAACCTTTACGTCAATTTAATATTTGGATTGATAACAGTTACCGAGAATGTGCTAAGTTTGAGGGTTTGATTTTGAAATGACGTAGGTGTCATTATTGTTGTTTCTGTTGTTATTTTAAAACCTAAAAATAAATCTTAAGCTTTGATGACTTGGGTTTTCGTTCAATTTTACCTTGGGTTCGACTCTTTTATTAGGTTCACGAGAAAGTAGTTTCGTTTTTTGATGCATGTTTGAAAATTTTTAATAAAAGTTTTAATAAAAATTTTCGAATAGCATCAAAAAACAAAATTACTTTCTCCTCAACGTAATATTTGTTTTTTGCAACAATTTTTGAAACATGAAATTTAAAGAAAATGCAACGAAAATGCAAACATTAGTGCTGAATAAATAGATAAATAAAATTCGATTTACATAGACAAAAACAAACAAAATTCGGAAAACAATTTTTTGTCTTGTTTCAAATCGCTTCCTGTCAGAGACAACCGATGTTGAATAAAATATCAGCTAGTTATAACGCTCATATCAATAAGTAGGAATAGTGACTGCGCAGCAAGCAAAGTAAGGTAAGTTGTAAATACAGTTATTTAAGCTGTTACGCAAACTTAAGTTTTTATTATTTTTGCTAAACACATTAAGAAGTGCCACGAGCACCGCACATAGTGACAAAGCAGTTGGCCAACACGGACTTAAAAAGATACTGTTGCCACTGGTACAATCCGTTGAACGTTCTACCTTTGGTTTGGCCTGGGGAAAAAACAAACCGAATATCCAGCGTTGGATTCAGAAATGATGACCATATTCGATGACGAAATCATGTTCATACCTTTGAATTGCACAAAAACCGAGAAGGAATAGTTCTTAAGGTAACCGTCAAGTGATTATTCTCAGTGATGGTCTTACAGAAAGGAGACCCGGTGCAAGAAAAGTAAGGGGGGCCACTATTTAGTGTACTAAAAAACCGTAGCTGAAGCCATTTGTAGTGCACGAAAAGAAAATGTCTCTAAAAAAAAAGTCTTCAATTTAGGGGGTCACTATTGAGTGATCCAAAGCATGGAGCAGCCACTATTTTGTGTCTCAAATCAAAATAATCTCTAAAAAAAAAGGTCTTTATTTTAACAAGCACAAGTGACAACAACATAACGAGCATAAGCTGAGCATGTTGCAACCACTGATTCAACATTTTTTTATTTTCTGTTTAACATGCCATCGACGTCCTGGTTCAACTATAAAAAAATAAAACATTATCTTGTGTAGGGGGACACTTTTTGATGTCTTTTAGGGAAGCTCGGTGCGACCGCACAGTTCGCATCCTATTAAAGCCATCAATGATTATTCTGAGGTACTTTTGAGAATAAGCTCACTGACAGGGGCACCGAAAGCGGGCGGCAAAGCGCAATTTTTTCCCTGCCCTGCAAAATTTTTAAAACGCGGGGCACAAGGGGGAAGATAGTGCCTTTTGAAACAGGGTTGTAGAGCCAGAGTTGTTTTTTGAATATGCTAGAGCCAGAGTCCCTTTTTTAGATGTGGTGGAGTCGAAGTCGATGTTGTCTTTCGCAAATCCATCAGCAATTTTTGGTAAGTTGCCCGGAATTTATCATCTGAGTGACCCAAAAATGAGCAAGCGCAAGTGTGGTGAGAGCTGTTTCAAAGATAGAGTCACTGTTTGGACTTTAATTCTAACTGAAGACTAAAAAAGAATTTTTCCTTTATAGTGACGGCAAAAATCAATTAAAAAAGTTAAATTTAAGCTTCGATTTAAAGACTGTTTTGAAAATTCAACTAAAAATTTTTTAAACAATTTCATTAAAAAAAGTTTGTCGAAATGTTGTTATAGACCAAAGGTGGCCAAACTGTAGCTTGCGAGCCGCATGCGGCTCTTTGAAACTTTTGAAAAATTATATTAATTTTCCTTTTGTAATTAATAGCAGTCAAAGGCTTACATTTTATCGTTTATACTAGCAAAGTTTGTTTTGTAATATAGCGTTGTGCTATAATAGTTACTGAATTGTGATTGCTTTTAAATTAAATTAGTAATACCAGTGTGAGCATAATCTTGAGAAAACTTTTGTATATAGGCCTATTGCAGTGTAATTGTATCTAATTATTGTTTATGGTGTATTGTTAAATTGTGTTAATTATTTTTTTGCTTTGATGAGGACTTTTGAAAGTCGGAAATGTTCAGCTTTTTTCTAAATAAAATTTTGCTTGTATAAATGATAAAATTTTGGCTTTTGATTGTTATTTTACAAGTCGATTTCAAAAATTACCTCTTATCCTAAATCATAATTTCTTGTTTTACTTCCGTGAGTTGAATGTTTTGTTGATTGAGAGTTTTCCTGCAAAAATATCATCAGAAGATATCAAAAAGAGAAAATACTAAAAAGAAAATAAAACTTTTAAATCAGAATAGGAGGAAGAGTTTCAATTTACTAATATTGGGGGTAAAACTGTATCCTATCTGTCATACTTCATTTAATCATTAAAAAACCAGCAACTTGAAACGTCATTATGAAACAAAATACAAAAACTTTACCATTAATTACCCACACAATTTCGACTTTCAGAAGAACAAGCTTAGGGAGTGGTTGCGAGATCTCAAGTTTATGATGTAATGAACCATTTACAAATTTTTAATTTGGCATTTTAAGACAAAGATCATCCTGTTTCAAACCTTTCCCAAAAAATATTTAGTTTCAAAATAAACTTAAAATTTTTAAAAGGGATTTATTGTTTAAAACATTTCATCCTAACCTGAAGAGAATAAATGCATTTCTTTATGTCAAAATAAATAACAAAAATTTGAAGAATACAAAGGCAAATTGCAAGAACTGTTTTATAATTTCCAGGCTAGGTTTATTGATTTGCAGAAGTCAGTGGGTCACCAGTGGGTGTCCGATTTTCGAACCAATAGTGTCTAAAGCAGTGGTCGCCAATTTTTAGAACTTCATGGACCACTAAAAGTATAATTTTTAATTTGGCGGACCAGTAATATGAATTTAGAAAAACAAGGTATTGTAAATATATCTATACAATAATATGCAAAAAAGTTTGATTTTTTTAATACAAAATACACAAATTTTACGGTAAATTAATTATAGTAAATATTAAAAAAAGAAAAAAAGTAAGTTTACTTCAATATTACCTATTTTAGTGTGATGGTTGTTTTTGTTTATTTGACATTAGTATGTGGAGATTCGACGCCAATGACGTCACTGCAAGACGGAGAGGTGCGTCTATTTCAAGGCGGGAGCGGTACCGTGTTTTAATTACTATGACAGATGAAAATGTCTTCTCGCATAAATATGTTGTTGAAAATTGGATCAAAATTTTCATTGCTTTCTTACTCAGTGATGGGTATTCATTTTTTACAGAGAGCCAGAAATGAGGTCTTGATAAAGATGATTGGAATTTAACTTCAAGACTGTCCTTACAAGATAGATCAATGAGGCTTTCTTTTTCATTTATGCTTAATTTGCTCTCTTCGATATTAGCTACAAATGGATCTATTATCCACATATTTCCAGGCCTAGGATCTTCTTCACTTGAGTAATAAAAATCAAAAATTTTGTCAGTGACTGTAAATTCTGTTGAATAATGGATACCGCTTGTCGGTTGAGGTCCTTCTCTCCCATATATTCATCAAAATTTGTAAACATTTGTAGATCTCCTTCCGCCAAATGCGTTTGCCACAGTGATACTTTCTTTCAAAAAGCATCTCTTTTACCTTGTACTATAAATACGTCCTTAAGTTGTACTTGCAAAGATAAGCTTAGTTTATTTAACAGAGAAAAAACATCCGCCAAGTATGCAACCTTGGCTATCCACTCATCGTCGGACGAGAATTTTTGAAATTTCTGATTATTTTGCTGCTGAAAAAATAATTTAATTTCTTCACGCAGGACAAACAGTCAAGTCAGTATTTTGCCCCTCGAAAGCCATCTTATCCCAGCGTGAAGAAGAAGGTGAGTATACTGGGAACCCATTTCTTCGCAGAGGGTTTCAAATATTCAAGAATTGAGCGCTTTGTGTCAAATCTCATTCATGATTTTAATCACATCTGATAATACTTGGTGTAGTTCTAGAGACTTTTTTTTCGCCACAAGAATCTCACGATGTATAATGCAATGCGCAGATATAATGTCTGGGTGACTAGCATTTTTTACCTTCGCAACAACTCCTGTACGATGTCCGGTCATGTTTGCAGCACCATCTCTACATATGCCAATACATTTTTTCCATTCAATTCCGTGTTCCAGAAAATAACTATCAAGTGCTGTAAAAATCTCAAAGCTAGTTGTTCTACCTGGCAAGTTGAGTGAGCAAAGAAGTTCTTTCTGTAATTCTCCTTCACACTCAACCCGCACAAAACAAAAAAGAAGAGCCTTGTTACTTACGTCCGTAAATTCATCAAGTTGCATTGAATAAAATGATGAATTTTTTACCATTTTTATAACTTGATTTTCAATATCATCAGCTATTTTTTAATTCTGTGCTTAACTGTATTAGCAGACATAAAAATTACCTTCAGTCTTTGAACAGCTTGTTTTCCCAAAGCTGCTTCACAGGCTTGTAACATGCAAGGTTTGATTAAGTCTTTTCCAATCGTAATGGCTTTTTATTTTTTGCAATTTGAAGTTCTATCAAGTAGGAGCCTTTTATAGAGACTTATCTTCAAAAACCATATTTTTTAAACTTTTTTGTTTTTTCATACCCTCACGTATTCTTTAAAAATATTCAAATGGTTTCTTAGCTAAATCTGGGTGTTTTGATTGCAAGTGTCTTTCAAGTTTGCACGTTCTGTTTGCACGCTCTTTCTGATGTGGTCTGACAAGGATTGTGAATGCTTTGATTCATTGTTCAGCTCACTATTAATTGAAGTACTACTATATTCATTAGTTATTTTATATTTAGTTTTACTAAAGAAGTGCACAATATTCATTTGATTTTTCTCACTCATTGTGGGTTCTATTACCTATTTTATTTTAATGTGGAAAAGAAAAAGAAGAATTAATAACTTGGAGCAACAGTATCGTATCATCTTTAGTAAGCTCAATTAAAAAATTATACGGATACAGCAATGTTTTGTTACTCTATTACAGGGGTGGGCAATTGTTTTTGCTTGCGAGCCGCATTGCAGCCGTGGAAGCTAACTGAGGCCCGCATTTAGATGTTGAATTTGTTCGCGGGTCGCAAATTACGCTATTTTTCTCCCAAAATTGTAGTGATCCCAAAAAAAAAAGGTCTTCTCTTCGATTTGATCTGAAATTTCGCTATTTTTCTCTCAAAATCGTAGTGATCTCTAAAAAAAAAAGGTCTTCACTTACATTCGATCTGTGATTCACTATTTCTCTTCCAAAATCTTGGTGTGTTCTCTAAAAGCATTAAAACATAAGAAACTGAAACTGGGGTATTCCCGACATAATTCTATGCAACTGTGGCTCAAAGTGAGGGTATGTATTTTTTAAAAAGAGCTCCGCGGGCCGCACAAAACGTCGTCGGGGACCTAATGTATGATTTTGTACCTGAACGCTTGCTAAGCCTATTTTTCTTAACACAGTAACACTTACTTCAACAATTAGACTTACCTGCTTACTGTACTGTACAGCTGTAGGCTATCATTAGCCAACCAGCCTCGCCCCATGGTACTGTAATGATACTTACTTTAGTAACCTGACTAAAGTAACCTGCCATTACCAGTAACTTAAATGAGTATGTTAAAGTCACAAAAGAATCCTCAAAAAACTGTAAAATTAGCCATAAGTTTTTCTTTTTAAAGATGTTAAACCATTCAGCTTTTCTGTGTAATTACTTCTGGCACCTAGGCTACACTACAAATAGAGTTGGGCCTTATTACCAGCAAAGGTTCTCGAACAGTTTCATATCAATTAAGCGTATGCTTAAATCTATTTAACCAAACAAAACTGCTTAAATTAACTAAAACAATCCTTTCCTGCCCTGCTGAAAAGAAATTGAAGTTTCCGCAACCATTCACCTCATTTTTGGAAGGTGAAAAATCCTAGATTTCATAAAAATGCTCCATTCCAAGATTGGAAAATTTTGTTTTGCTGTAGCAAACTCATTACTGCACGGATGTAACCCCAACTGTCTGAATCAATACAAGTATGGATCCACTCCAAGTTCATGCAGATAGAAAATATTTCTTCTCTTAGATCCGGAGATCGGAGCAGTGGTCCGTATTACCAGCATGGTCACATTATCTGCAGGTGCCTTATAATAAACTTCACAAAAAGAAAGAACAAACCTGCAAAGCGATGTCAACAAACTGAACTGAAGTGTCAACTGTGTGATACTCATGGCGGCAAACCGTAGTTGCCAACTATCATTTTCAAATGTCACTAAGTACACCTGCAAAAGTACCTAAAACGTCACTCATTTAGAAGGAATTTCGCTAATAAAAGTAGCTGAAAAAAGTTTAATCTATCTTATTTATTTTTTTTTTTTTATTTTATCTCTATATTTATCCTCCTAACTCGCTAATGCATAGGGTAGGCAATTATCCCGACCTGCTTCCAGAGATACCAAGATATTGCTGTCCGCTTGTGATTTAATAGAGATATGACTGTAATTTAGAACTGCTTGCCAGGATCACCAAGCAGGAAAAAGTGCTCTAAAGTGTGTTTTCCAAGGACACAACAGAATGGCGCGAGTGGGTTTTGAACCGAGACCGTGTTGGTCACGAGCCCGGCGCTTTAACCACTCGACCACGCTGCCGACAATCTTAAGTTTTGTTAATCGTATTTTTTTATTCTGAATGTTCATGATATATAAATAATGACCCATTTCTTTCCCGCGGCCCACCTGAATATTTTCACGGACCACCAGTGGTCCGTGGACCACAGGTTGGCGACCGCTGGTCTAAAGTACCTGCAGTGAAAATGGTGCTATTGAAGCTGCAGAAAGATCTTGCTTTAAAAATGTCTCATACATCCCTGACTACAATTGAGTTCTGGAAACAAATATCGGAAGCTAAACATACGCACCTTAAAAAAACAAGCATCTGGGTGATTTCTGTCCTCTGCACAACATACTTCTGTAAATCATTTTATTCTGTGATAAATTTTGTAAAGGCAAAACATCGAGTCACTCTGATAAATTAAGACTTGAAAGAACTATTCCAAACGGCCATAACATCTTACTAACCAAACTTGCAGCCCAAATGCAGACTCATAGTATCACCACGCATCAATAAATATTATTCGTTTGCTTTTTTATGTGAGTAAATATCAATTCATGTTTTTAGATTTTTGTGTTGTGGCTCTAAAAGTTTGGTTTTATGACATGCGGCTCAGGCATGATATAGGTTTGGCCATTCCTGTTATAGACTTTGAAAGTCAAGCAACAACGAAAAAGAGATCTTCACTCAAATTTAACCTTTTTTTAAAGTTGAGACTCTTCAAGAGTTTTCGGCCCTTGTCTAAAGGCACTGCTTGTAATCCCGTCATCTCAATCCGTGTCATCCCCAATGTTCGTACCAGAGGTGGGCAAAGCGCAACTTGAAGCGCAATTGCGCAATGGCGGAAGTTGTGCTGCGCCTTCATACTTTTTTAGAAGCGTTGCGCACTTTGCTCTGCGCTCTCAGTTAAAAAATTTTAAGTTGCACTTAATTGCGTTGCGCTCCGAGAAATAAAAAGATTACTTGCGCTTTATTGCGCTGCGCATCAAAGAATAAATAAATCAATGGCGTTTATATAGTCCTATTTTGCAAAAGCGCAATTTACTGTACTTTGGTTGTTTTTAATGTAGGCAATTGGAAAACCGATAAGGGTGCGCTTATAATTTGAAAAAGTACATTTCGTTTAATTGATTTAAAAATCACATTGCGCCGCAGTTAATACAGTTTTTTAAAACAGTGTACATCGCGCTTTACGTGAATTTCAAAAGCTTACTGCGCTTTATATGATTTCAAAATCACATTGCGCAAGTTGCGCTGCGTTTTACATGAATTTCAAAAGCTTATTGCGCTGATTGCGCTGCGCTTTCCTAAAGAAAGAAAAAATGCCCAACTCTAGTTCGTACCATACTTTGACCTGACAAAAAAAATGTGCTTGGATCAATGGTTGAGAGTAACCAGAGTTAGAATAAAAAGTTTTCAGTTTTAATTTACTCTTAATTTTAGTAGAAAAAGCATCATGAAACTAACTTTGCAATTGCAATTGGCATTCCTAAAGTGTTTTAAATATTTGAAGGGGTTCAACTACACAAGGGAACAACTAATTTTTGACGAAATAAAAACAAATACAAATACATTATTTTAGTCAAAGAGAGAATGTTGTTTTTTTTAATAAACATGTTAAAATGCTTTTGAAATAAAAAAACTTTTTTTTTAATCAAGTTTAAAGCATTCAATGCAAAAATGCCTCGAATGTGTTTTGCCGAAAATACTGCTTGAGGAATAGGAAATGCAAAACAACCGCAGCAAACATTAACTTATTTACATTGTTGACCATTCTCAGCTTAAAACTAAAACAACAACAAAGAAAACTAGTTTTTCACAATGTAGAATAAAGCTTTTTCTACTTTTATATGTTTTCCCAACTTCTCTGTTGATTTGCCTGAGATTTAGAAATTTACTAAATTCCAAGTTCAAGTTCAAGTTCAAGTTTATTTATTCTTTTAACGCTTTATAAGTTCAATAAACACATGTCACATTTGTTGATTTGACAAAAAAAAAAAACAATCAAAAAAAGATATGACATATAGTGTCAAACAATTGAAACAGCGAAAGATCATTTGATCACCAAGTCCAGCTGCCTCAGAGGTGTTTATTATTTTAGATTAACTGAATCACTAAGTTTTTTGTTTAGGTTCATAAAAAAAAGAAAAACAATACTAATAAAAAAAAAATTTAAGAACATATAAGGAAAAAAAAGAAAAAGAGAAACACAAGAAATATACAAAAATTTAATTACCAAAAAAAAAAAAGATAAAATTGAGCATAAATCATTTGCGTGCAGGTCAACGATTATCATTATTTTATATCTTTTAAACACTTTAAAAATTAACCTGAAAAAAAGTGTCGTGCCTCAAAATTGCAGTACAGTTAGGAAAGCGCCATCTGATAACAGAAAACAACTACAGTTAACAAATTGCAAAGAATGTTTATTCTTATTATCATTGATTTACAATTTTCATTGATGATTAATTTTTCCTTTTCCTCTTTACAATTACATGTATATTAGTATAATTCTTTTACACAAGAGTGTACTATACAGCAAGTGAACATTTGATTATAATGCATACACTAATATATATATTGTAAACTATGATGTGCTCTAAAATGTAAATGAAGCTAGATGATTTTTTAATTTTTTAGAAAAATTTTTGTAGGAAAATTTTTTTATATTTTCCGGGATTTCTGACCACAATTTAGCTCCTGTATAACTAATAAGTTTTTGGCTTTGTTGCAATCGATATCGCGGTAAAAAATAGTTTTGTTGTTTAAAGAGCCTAGTAGGGTAGCTATATATTGATTGTATTGATGTAAAGTATTTAATAAAAGACGTTGGGAGTTGATTAACATTATAGCGAAACATGAATTTTCCGATTTCTAATTTGTATATTTGTTCAATGTTTAGTAAGTATATTTGTTCAAGCAGAAGGAATAGTAAAATTCCGTTATGTTTTAGTCGTATATTATTCGATATTAGTCAATTGGTTTCTAGTTTTGCTCTCCTATCAGTTGCTTTAATGTGTAGGTTCAAGGCAAAGTCGGTAGAAATAAAACAGATAAAACCGGCTAAAGAAATTGGAGGTTTTTTTATTTGCAAGATTTCAAAACTCAGTTTAAAAAAATCGCTCTAAATTTATCTGGTACGGTGTCTCAAAAAGGGATTTCTGAGTGGTGCTCGATGTACAAAAAATTGATAAATAAAAAAGTTGTTAAAATTGATAAATAAATAGTTATTCTCGTCGCAGGGTGATTGAGTGATTAAGAGTGGCGTGTTTGTAATCGACATGGTAACGGTTTAAAACCGACTTGTGTATGGCTTTAAAAGAGTTCTAAACTAAATATGGAAAAAAGAAGATTACATGATCCAACAACTTTAGTTTCAAATTTGCATATCAAAAAAATCGAAAAAACATTGATGTTGCCAAACTTGTCACTGCACTGTGTCGGCATGGTTTCAGCCATTTATCATTTTGGTGAAACCATACAAAGATATGATAAAGGAAACATTTAGAACAAATAAAACTCCATAGGACAAATACGGTGGTTCAATTTTTAATGATGCAGCCGCATCATCAAGGGATAAATTAGTTGCTGAGCTAAAATATTAGAGTTTTGCCTGAACCATTGTTAAGTCAACACTGTTAAAAACACTATTTAAAAACTTAATTGTAAATGTATTTTTTTCATGCGTTTATTATACGTTTCAGGAATATTTTTGGGGAAAAAAACCTGTTGTACTTTTGTTTATAAGTGACTTATATTTTTTGTAACATTCCTTTGCAAAACTTATGATCAGAAAAACATTAGTCTTTTTTTGAAAGTCTATTTGGCCTTTTTAAAAACTTGATCTGGCAACTTTACGATTGAGAATCACAAATGACTCTACAACAACTGTAACATTACGTTTTATAAATCTGCAAAATTTTTGTTATATTTTTTTAGTAATAAATGCAGCGTTTATATTTTACAACTCATTATCTAGAAAGTTTGGCTTTTAAGTGTTGATTAAAATCAAATGATATTGTCAAACAACTGAATCGAAAAACCCGGCATTTAGCGATTTTTTAAAAGATTTGTTATATGAAAATCAACAATAAATTAAAATGAAAATGTGGTATTAGGGATGACTTTTTGGGTCTTTGCAAGAAGTTACCGAAAGCGATTTTTTTCGGTGAAACTAACCCGGAATCCTCTTTTGGCATGAGGATGGAATAAAAAATAAACCAAGAGAAAAAGATCTTGTAAGAAGCCATAGTAACCGCAGGGGGATCCGGATTAGTTTCATGAGCAAAAATCGCTTATGGTGATTTATTGAAGAATTCCACTTTTTTTTTAATAAGTTTAATATGTTTTGGATCAACTGTATGCTTGAATTTTTGTACTTGTATTTGTATGCTTATAGGTGTGTGTGTTATATGTATGTATACTTGAATTTCGTGCTTCTAATGAATCATTGCTTGAATTTTATGCTTGTATATTGTATTTATCGTATATATTATCTTTGAAAACATTTCTTTATCGCTTTGGCAGCATATTGGTCATTTTTTGTGACTAATATGTTCAAGCTATTTATAAATCTGTTTTTGTTTTTTTGTTTTGTTTATTTCTATTGAAAAACCCAATGTTTAATTGAACCGTGGTCATATACAATCTGTTCATTTTATGGTTTTCCTTTTGATGAAACATTATTATCAAAACAAATTATTAAAATCCAGTGTGCAAATCACTAACCACTCACTTTTTAACATGAAATGTCTTACTTTCTGTAATATTTTATAATCAGATAATTTGTAACAATATTTTATAATAAATTTAGAAGTTAAATTACGTCTCTTCAAGAAATCACTAAGTGATTTTTGTTTGTAAAACTACCCCAGAACCCCCTGTGATTACTATAGTTTCTTAAAAAGAATCTTTTCCTCTTGGTTTCTTAAGCTAACCCAGATCCTCCTGCAGTTACTATCACTTCTTGAGTGATCCTTTTCTCTTGGTTTCTTTTTTATTCTATTCTGATGCTGAAAAGAGGATTCTGGGTTAGTTTCACTTAAAAAAAAAATACAGTGACTTGTTAAAAAGAACTCAATATTCTGGGTCTTGCTCAAAATTGTTCCCACTTTGCGAGTTGTTTATATAATAATATGATTTAGATTAAGATTTTAATCATATAATTTAATTATTTTTGATCTAATCTTTTATAACTACAAACCAATTTTAATGTTTTAAAGTTTGTTACAAAATGCTTTAATATAATGTTTTTATAATAATATTTATGAGAATGCAGCTGAGTTGTTCAATTGTTCTGCCCACATTTTTACTAATCATTGGAGCTTGTATGTTTTGCATTTGTGGATATATTGCTATTGATGAAACCTTAAATTTATTTGATCAGTTTGGACCTATTGAAGGTGAGAGTGATACTTTTGTGTATAAAAGTTGCTTTGTTTGAGTTTCAAAATTCAGTGTGAAAATATTTATGAGCAAGTGAAAAGGATGACATAAACTAAAAATCAGCAAGACTAGATAAAGTACAAGCCAGCACTACAAAAACTGGCCATGCTTTTAATTTAATTGCTGCTTTGGTAGAAATGCAATCAAAAGAAATAAAATAATGCTAATCAAGAAACAATTGAAAAAGGTTTTTTCACAAAATAAAGTCTATGTTTGCAAAAATGATAAAATTTAAAATTTGAAATTTTAATATCAATTTTATTTATTAAGATGAAAGCAAAAACACCCTTACAACCTGTTTTATTTCATTAAGAAATCGTTAGGTGGTCTGCAATACAAAAGTTATAAAAATAAAAATTGGAATAAAAATAATATTAGTTTGGCCATACAATATACATTACAGACATTAGGTTTTGAGTTATTAAAAAGGATCTTGCATCATGTCAAAGAACAAGATAGATTCACTTGAAAATAAAAATAAATATTGATAGAATAAAATTGTAATGAAAAAATAATAATAAAAAGAAAAAAATGTGCACTTATAAAATTAGCAATTAAAATTTAAACAAGAACAATTAGAATTAACAATGTAATTATAAATTTTAAGCATTTTGCATCACAATAATTAACAAATAAAATAAAAATAAACTTTTAAAAAATAATGAGAAAAAAATTAATTAAAACAGTTATGAATAAATATTTTTGCAAATAAATAATTCACAGTATGCCGCAGCATTTACACAAAGTGTTGATAATGTTGCTTAAAAATTTGATATACAATAATAAATTAGACTTGTTCATATGCTATTCATTTTAAATTCATTAATGGATTAGTAAATACTCCCTTATGGCTTGAAACATTAATTGAAATTTTCACACTTGTAAAAATAGCTGGGGGTCCTATTCTTTTGACTGTGACTATATTTTGAATAAGTGTGACTACAACAAAAAATATATACATAATTCACTAAATTCCTAAACTGTAAGTAATAAAGCTGTAATAAACATAAACTTGTAATAATACCTTTTCATAAAATTTTGACATTGAAAAGCTCTGGATGAAAGTTAAAAATTAAAATGTCTAATTAAAATATACATGATTGTTTGATTACAAAAAGTTATAAACCTACCTAAAAAGATGTTTTGTCACACTCAGTCATATAGTTATTGTTTTGAACTTGTTTTAAGGTTTATGATATGCAATTTAACCCTTTCGAGTCTGATTTTGTTTTTTCGTTGTTTTTGCGTTATTTTTTATTTTTACTAGTGTAATGGCCATTGGATTTCTTATTCAAAAGGTGTCTGTGAAAAAAAAGCATTTTACTGTTTGTTTTATTATGGGACATTACTGTCCCAGTAGACCTTATGAGCTGGACAATAATGTCCCAGCAGTCATTGAATACACACAGTTGTGAAAGCATTTTTTTATTGTTCATGACAAATAGCGAAGCAATCCTTGCAATACGGAAGAGAGCAGCTTTTGCATAGCATCTTTGTTCTCCTTTCAACTCCTTTTTGTGCACATCCTGCGCATCTTCTGCATGTTTTCCCTTCTACAGGAAGGTGTTCTCCAACATTCTTCATGAGTTTCACTCGTTTGGAGCGTCTTCCTGATTGTGAGCTTCTCTTTACAGGATTACCACTTTGCCCTTTAGCTATAAGGCTATCAGATAAATCGCTGAGGAAATCCAAGAATGTAATTTTCTGTTTACGCTGCAGTTGTTTGTAAACTACCCACGAGTTGACTGCTGCCAAGAGAAGAAATCGTAAAAGAACTTTTTCCACCACTTCAGAGATTTACGATCCAGATCATACAACCCTGCCATTTGATCTGCCAAATCCACGCCCCCCATGATTTTTCTATACAAAACTATGGCTTCAGGACAAGAAATTGTTTCTCATGATCCATCTTTTTTTTTCTTTTGCACCAAGCTCATTTCACCACCATGACAGTTGCTCAAAAGAACTACTTCTTTTGAATCCATCCACCTTACGCAAAGAACACCCTTGTCATTGCCCAACCTTTTTTTATTGCAACTGTGTCCTTGGGCATGTTCTTTCTGTTTTTCATACAAGTACCCACAGCAGCCAAATTTAGATCTTTCATCAAGTTCACAGATGTAAAAAAACGATCAAAGGCCAAAGTGACATCTCTGTCTTGTATGGATAAAACAAGCAGTTTGACTACTCTTTCACCAAGTGTTCCTTCCTGGCTGACATCTTCTTTTCCCACATAGATATTCATATCATAGGTGTATCCAGTCAGCACGTCACAACGCATCCAGACTTTGATTCCCCTTTTTACAGGTTTGGCTGGCATGTACTGTTTGAATGAGCTTCTACCTTTAAATTTTGTCATTGACTCATCCAAGCTTTGGAAAACACTGTCCTGCCTAACACGCTGAAAAGTTGATTTCAGACACGATACAAGTTCTTCCACATAAAACGTTTTACAAGCATCGGATGGTTTTTCTGGCATGTTGAAATATAGCTTGGATAAAAGCAATTTGAACCTATCTCTAGAAAATGTAGCTTTGATCACAACATTTCCCATGGAAGGTTTAGTTAACCAGTAGCAGTTCATTGCTGGAAGCCTGTTGAAGCACATTATAAACAGACAACCAACCAAGGACATCATCTCATGTGGATTAGTTTTTTTGATAGTTTTTTTTTTCTGCTTTTCAAAAATTTGTAATCTTTGATTCGTGAAGTAGGACATCTGTATGAACAAGCTCCATGGCCAAAACTTCAGAAATATATCATATATTGAAGATGTCCTCCTCAGCTCATGTATTATCGTGCATGGTCGTTCTGCTGATGGAGTAAACTTGGGTGTAAAACTAGAGATATCCTTCCACACAATGGAAAGAGAAGCACTCTGTTGATCAGCCGGATCTGTAGCATTGACATCATTGTTTGAGTTATCATCATCATCATCATCCGACTCATCTAACATTCCTTCCCCCTCTTCACTTGTTGAATCATCATGTGCATTAGCATATGTAGGATCAACATCTGAATCATCTATTTCACTTTCATCACTGTCAGATTCATATAAGAAATGTGCAGCTTGAGATACGTTATATCGAGACATTTTTGCGGTAAGATAACCTCAAATCTTGGCAAATATAAGATAATAAGTTTAACTCTAGGTTCACTTTAAAACAAGAATTATATAGTTGTTATAACTTATTCACCTGAAAAACATGTTTCCAATACAGAAGTCTGCTGGGACAATAGCGTCCCACTACAGAATAAACTAAAAGACTGCTGGGACAAAAGCGTCCCACTACAAAAAAACCTAAAAATTTGAAAGAAAAACCTGGAAAAACACCAACTAATTTTACTAAAAAGTGGAAATGCATGTCATTAGAAAATATTAAAGCCTTTTTTTTACAGTATTCACTCTCCTAACCTGCATTTTTGCTGACAAGAAGCACAAACCAATCTGGCAAATGAATACTTGAGCTAAAATGGTGTACTGTTGTGTGGAAAACGCGTGAAAATTTTGATCATGTGCTTTCTCCTTACTGCCAACTAGCGATATACATCAAAAAAGTTTGAAATTTGCTTAAACTAAGCAACTACGGGAAGCATATATCCCAACAGTCAGTTTAAAAAAATCTGTGGGACATATATGTCCCAGGAGTCTCGAAAAAGTTAAGTAATCTCTAGACATGCAAAAAATTTTTTCTCTAAATTTAGAGGGTCAAATACACCTCTATATTAACTCTTAACAGTTGAGTCACAAAAATGAAACTCTCCATACAAGTTCATAAATAAATGCTCTTTTACTTGTAAGGAAAATCTTTAAAAAGATTAATAGTTGAGTCACAAAAATGAAATTCCGTACAATCACAAGGATATTTTTATACCAAAAGATGGTGCTGTTTTCGCATTTGGTCAGTGTTATCAATTCAAATAACTCTCAAAACAATGCAGAATTCTTACTCAAACTTTATCAAGTTGTAGTGTAGTAGGCAACTATCATTCATAGCTAATCTGGCATTCTTTCTATTTTTAGTTACAGGCATTCAAAATTGACCCTAATTATGTTTTTGCTTAAAAAAGTAGCAACTTTGGTGGTTCATAAAACTCCCATAATACAAGGTTACTATTTGGTTGCATGAGATATATAAAGCATACCGAAAATTGAACACATATATGAAAAATTAGCTTTCTGTGATTTTTCAAATTGGGGATATGTATTTGTAAAAGTGCTACCAAATAACCAAAAGCCAACTCTCATTATGGGCTACCTAAAACTTGGAGTATTGTAATTTTAAAGATACACCACTATTATGCTAAAGTTTTTAAGACATGCTTTAATCATGCTACACAACATTTTGACAAAGTTTGATAGAATTGGAGAGGGTCAAACTGGAAACTTCAAAAATTTTAGGACAATGGACATGGTTATGACCCCATAATTTTTCCAAGTAAGATTTTACAATTAAGATTTTGCAATTTTGTTTTAAATTAAACTTTTTTTTATTTGGGTTTGAAATAATAGAATTGACTATTTTAACCATATTTTTATAATTTTTAAAGTTTCCACATAAAGTCCATTTTTCACATAGGTATGAACCCATTCTGGAACAAATTTAACATTAATGATGACAATCACCAAGCTACCCTCAATGTTAAACCTGACATCACAGAGTGCTTTATGGTTATACAGTAACAACCGGGATAAAACTTAATTTTTCTTCTCAAAGCTTTTCATCTGACACTCTTCAGGGGAAATTGTCAGAATAAAGCAGAAATAAAATCGAACTGGATTATAAAGAGAAAAGCAGAGTTCTCATTGGCTGAAAAAGTTAGCCAATGAGAGGAAAGATTAAGAAATTTTCAGAGTAGACGAATTCTTTTTGTTTACACAGAAGGAGATTAAGAGATTTAATGAAAGTCAAATAACCTCAAGAGCAGAAAGGTGAAAGGAAGAGTGACCTCAAGCAAGAATAGAAAATTTGTTGTTGTAGTGAAAAGCGCCTTGAGCATTGTCAAGAAGATGTTGACCAATGGCAGATTTGTGAAATTGTTGTGGGCGAATGTTGGTGTTACAGAATGTTACATTTTGATGATGTAATGTTAAGTTATGATGTCACAGAAGTCCAGGTAAGCCACGTCCACATCAAGTGAATCAGGTGGCAACTAAGTTTGTGAATTTGTTTGTCAAAGCAATTTAATGTCCATTTGGCCTTGTGGAATTTCCATTGCTAACAGGCATGCTTGGCACTGCCAGAGCAAACCTTGGTGGTGTAATAAGCAAAGGTTGATGTTGTGACCTGGGGAACTTTTCAAGGACACGTCTATCCGGTAAGCAACTGTTTGGACCTATGGTAGCAAAAGCTAGGTCTGGATTAGTGCCAATGTTCCAGTGGCTGGAGTAAAAACTGGCAGCGTCCTTGGCATTGTATAAGAAGGCAAGACAATTAATATTTGCCTAGCCAACCAAGCACTCACCATCCAGACTATTATTATCATAATCCCAATCAACATGACAATGGTTGAAATCGCAGGCATAAAGACAGGGGTGAGGAAATGCTGGGAGTCCAGGGATTGCAGTTGTGTTGGTGGAGGTTTGTAGATGTTGACTATTTTATAACCGTCAACATCCATGCACAACCACTCAATCTCCAATGTTGGTGGAGATTGGTCCAAAAGCATTTACCTCAGTTGCTCATGGACAAACTTGGCAAGGCCATGCTTCCTGTTAAAGACCCAGCTAGTTGGTAGCATGGAAGTACCAACTTCTCTGCATCAGTGCAGTGGGTCACCTGTAGTAGGATGACAATTGCCTCAGACTGCAGAGTAAGGTAATGAAGAACTTTCATCTTGGTTGCAGTGAGACCTTCAATGTTCAGCTGGAGAATAGTGGGTCTTTAGAATTTTTTGGCAATGTGCTCTGAAAAGAAGAGTTTTTTCCAGACATTGCCTGTCCTGAAAAGGACGTTTGCCAATTAGCAGACTCTCGCTAAACATCAGAATGGGGGATACCCTTCCGTTTTGGCAGGTTTGGTTTTGGTCTGTCATGTCTAAAAAGCAGTAACAAACTTGCATCCCAGGCTATGAGAAAGCACCTGCCATCTGGGACAATTTAATTTATCATTATGTTGTAGATATTGTATTCTATGTATTAATGATGCTACCGCACAGATAAACGATGCAATGCAATACATATTGTTAAAAAGTCAAATAAAAATAATCAGATACTGTATGTGTGTAGATTAACCCAGTAGCCGTAGTGAATGATTAACGGTTTATAGCTTTTGCCACCATTTTAATTTTTTTTTAATTTTAGCAACTATCTTTAGCCTACAGTTATAATCTACTGTGTAGTTGCAGTGTATTTGCAACTTGGTGCATCAGTATCAAACTCGAGCCCGAGTAGCGACAAAGTCCTGGAGTTGCAATGGTTAAGCATGAGAACCGTAAAAAAGTCCTCTTTTCTAATTTTTTTATGTGTATGTACGTAGTTGATTTCGCTTATCTCATCAATACCATAATTTTTAAGGCGAAAAGCTTTTTGTTACTGTCGTTGTTGAGTGTTAAAGCTGAGTCGAAAGATTTATAGCAAGTTAGGAAATAATGCGGCCGAACTAGAATCCGCGCGTTCGTATTCGCCGGATACGAACACGTGATAATTCCTCGCCGTGCTTGTCGGGCTCTGCTGCATTTTGCTGAAATTTTAGTTTCTCGTCCGTTCTAATGGATTAAATTTCACCATTGTAGTTTTATTTCGATTTTCTTCCACACCAGAACCTTGTTTAGTTTGTGACGCAATAAACAAGTTTGTTTAACATTGTTTGTAGAGTTGTCTGAATTGTTTTTCTACTATAAATTAGTACAATAAAAACAATTGAGATAAATGTAAATTATCGTACAATTCAAATAAAGTTTGGAAATTTTCAAAAAACTAGTCGGAACTTTTAATTTGGTTTTAATCCGTTTCACGAACTCCGTTTTCGGTGCTATTAGTTCTGCATCGTTATTTTTTAGGTCGAGGAAATCCCGCCAAAGATGCTCCACCCCGTTACATCGATAACCCAAAAACACACAAGCAGGAACTGGTCAATCCCAATAACCCTGGAAACATCTTTCCGTCTGTGTAAGAAATTTTTAATTTGTTTCCAAGTATATTTATACGCTATTTTTAAACTAATCTTTTTTAGTTCGTGATTGAAATCTTGTTAATTATTTTTGAATCGTAACAATAAAGCAGTTTAAACTAGCACCTCTTTCAAACCAGTATCAGGAAAAGTAAAATACGATGCGAACCTTAGACATAATGCATAACAACATGAAATTAACGTACTTAAAACAAAAAAAATGGAAACTAAATCTAACCCCGCGTTTGTGTATCGTTATTAAACCACACGTACTTCTTCGTTTATATAAGAATTAATGAATAAACAAATGATGACACCCGAAAATAAAGAAATGTAGTTTATCAAAATTTTAGATGTGACTGATTTTGGTCTGCCATCAAATAATATAAAGATGTAAAAAAAAACCATGCCATAACCTTATTAAAGGCCTTATGTCCGTAGCGTCGTCGAGTGGTTAGAGCACCGTGATTATGAACGATAAGTCCTCGGTTCAAAACCTACTCGCGCCATTTAATTGTGTCCTTGGGAAAAGGCACTTAACGGCACCTTCCCCTGCTTGGTGGTCTTGGCAAGCTGTTCAAAATTAAAATCATATCTCTACTGAAAATTTTAACCGGACTACAATAATTTGGCATCTCCGGAAGCAGGTCGGGGTAATTGCCTACCCTATGTATTAGCGCCTTCGTCGCTTTCCTGCAAGTCAGGAGGATAAATACAGAGATAAAAAGACTTTCAAGTATATTTCTGTTTGTAACAGTATTTCAATAAAATTATGTTTTTTAGAACTTACTGAAGTTGCTATTTGTTGCTTGCTCTTGTTGATAAAATATTTTCTCATGACGTCACGTAGTGCTACTTCATATCGTTGACTAAGTTTAAAAAAAAAAGAACAAACCATTAAACTATTAATTTCATTGTGTCAAGTTTCTAATCAATGAATACCCTCGTTTGTTCACCCGGACGACTTTGTGTAAACAAACCAATTGTTAAATTTCCATTCTATTTTCATGAATTATTTTCCCATGTCCAAAGGTTTATAACGTAATTTGTATTTCTCGAATTAGTTTATGATTTCCCTTCGTCTTCATTTACTCTTGATTTAAATTGTTCTGATCAGTGTACTTCAATGTCTACGGAGACAATTTGTGTTCAGCAAATGTTTTTTCGATAATCTTAAAACTTAACTGTTTCGTCTTGTTCTCAGAAGAAATGAATTATTTATGATTAGATTGCGTTCGGTGAAACACTTCTATGTAATAATCAACTGTGTGTTCGCCGCATCGTTCTGTGTTTCTTTTTGATCTAAAACTTTTGCAACCCGTCATGGTTTCGCTTGCGTACGATTAATTTGTTTGCAAGAACTTTTAATGTGTGGACATCTGAAACTAAATCTGGTATTTTATGTAACCTAAAATTGATTCAATTTCACAAAATGTTATCAGTTCTGCTGTCAAAATTTTTATTTTCTTAACCCATTCACTTTGACACTAATCACTTTTGCTTTACTTGTTAACCAGCCCAAGGAGTTGCAACTTGTGTCAACCCATTCACACTGATACAATCACTTTTCTTTTCACTTGTTAACTAGATCAAGGGGTTGCAACCTGTGGTTCGCGACCTGCCATTCAAATTCATAAATAGTATTTCCGCTATACAGTTCTACTTCTTGAATTTAGAAAGAGTGATTGGCAAAATGAGCAATAATGCAGAAAAAAATTTTGCTCGAATTTCACTAAAACCAAGTCGCTTTTGTAGTAACAAAACGGATAATTAGTTCGATGAGAATTGCATACCCTCGATCTAGATTTGTTATTCCGTTGCTTTTTTGCTTTTAAATTATACCATCGTTAGTGACCCTTTTTAGCGTGCTTTCTGTTGTCTGTCGCTATAGTATTTGTTTGTTTTGAATTTAAAGTTGTCCAAGTTTTTGGTAATTCTGCTAGTGTTTATTTTTAACAAAATGAGAGAAACAAAAAATTGTGCACTGAAGTTGATTATCTTTTATTAGGGCACAAGCTTTCGTGGGCTACTGCTCACTTGGTTAGGTGCAATGGAATAAAAATGCAATCAAAATAAAATTTACACAACGGCATTAAGCTTAATAAAGAGACACGATCACTATATTACGTTTAATGTCGTTGTATAAATTTTGTTTTGATTGCATTTTTATTCCATTGCACCTAACCAAGTGAGCAGTAGCCCACGAAAGCTTGTGCCCTAATAAAAAATAGTCAACTTCAGTGCACAATTTTTTGTTTCATTTGATTCGAAAAGTTGACACGGCTCCCCCAATTTTATTTTTAATAGTTTAAGTTTATGGTCTTGACGCAGTTATAAGCCTTCTGCTTTACTTGCTTTGATGTCGACGCATTTTCAAATCGAGTTCGAATAGGTTAAACGTCATAATAATCAAGAATGATTAGGGTTGCCAACCGTCCCGGAATTGACGTCTGGCGTCCCGTATCCCAGGCTGGGTCACTTTTATCCCCCAATTTACTGACTGCTCTTTGGAAAGATTCCGCCAGAAATCGAAGACAGATATGTAAAAACTCCTTTTTTTTGACATGGCTAGTTTTTGGAGACAAAAATGATGAAATCCGAGACTGGTTTGAAGTGAGGACTTTTTTATTTTTTGGAGATTACTATGATTTTGGGACAAAAATCGAGGTGTATTATTTGTTTGGCCCGCCAATATTTTTAATAAGCCAAACTCGCCCTCGGCTTAAAAAGGTTCGACGCCCCTGTATTAAGGTGTCCCGGAATGGCGAAACAGAAAGTTGGTAACCCTAAAAATGATTGATGTTCTTGCAAGGCGCACTTGCGCTACTTTCGAGCTCATTAGTTTGTAGTACTTAGTTGTTCTCACAGATTGCCTGTGAAATAGACTCTTACACAAAACAGTTTTAAAATTGCACATCTATATTTTTCTGTTTATCGAACGTTTGAGGATTTTGCGATCCAATGCTTGCAGTGCATATGCAAGATATATGCTCATTGTGAAAAGAATTGTGGCAAAATAGTGAAAAGAACCAAAAATTGTAAAAGAGGAAGATTAAATGTTTCAATTCACGTGTAATATCACTTAATGGCACAATCTATTATAAACCTTCTCTTAAGCGACACAACGTTTTATGTTTCATCTTCTCGCCAAACAAGTAGCCGCAAAGAAAACGACTTAAGTTAATTAACCCATTAAACCGATCGATACGTTGCAGTGCACGCGGCATGCAATGGTACTTAATCTCAATCGGAGCTGTCACGATCGTCACCTCTTTCGTCACAGCGTTCATCGTTTTTAAGAGCAAAAACGCCTTGGTAGATGCTGTCTACAATGGACGACTCGGCTCTTGGACCAACCCTCGCTATATGGCACCGGTTAGTAAAGTAAATCAACGTTTGATTTCTTTAGCGTATTTCTTATCTCCGACCATAACAATAGGAAATGGCTGTTATGTGCCAGTCGTATGATTTATTTCCTTTTCGTATTTGAACAGACTCATGTCTACCTCTTCTCGCTCACTCTTATTTGGATCGTCAGCTCCGGTCTCGCTGTTCTACCTATTGTCGAATTTGTGATTACGGCACAAAGGTGTCGCGACTTGAATAACCCGAACTACGGACTCGGGGTCAAACAGAGCATCTGCATCGACCTTGTGCAATATGGTGAGAGTTTCGTTATTTTGTGTCAGCAGTTTGTTCATTGACTCATAGAAAACAAACAAGAACTTGCGCTGCATCGTATCAATAAAGTGAGCGAGAGTGGTCTGATTATATGTCATTTGTTGACTACAAAACAAACTATGCCTTACTTGCTTATTGATGACATGCAATGTATGGTTACGGAAAATGTTCTCAAACGGGATGTTTATTACACTGATCCTATCTGTGAGATTAATTTGATTAATACAATTATAAGCTTTCTTAGCAATTTCATTGTGATTTTTTTCACATTTAAACTAAGATCTTTCGTTTGCTGGTTGCTGAAAAGTTTTCTTCGGATAGTTTGACGTTTCCAGTTTAAATGTTTACGCGAAAGTGTCAAATTGATCAAGATGCATGTTTGGATTAAGGATTGTGGTTCCGACTCGCCTTCTAAGTATGTGTCGTTTGAACTGGCAAAAAATGCTTTTGCATCAAGTTTTTCCTCCGAGCTATACGAGAGCAAGTTTTTTGTTAAAACCTCGTTTTTGTTAGAACCCAGAAGAAAAGTTTTTCACAACAAAAAATTAAATATATTAATTATTCTGAATGCCCTTCCAGTGACAATACCATACCAAAATAAAAAATCAACAAGGTATTTTTATATAAACCGAGATTTGGTCAATAATTTATTTTGGCTTCATTTTAATATCTTGGCAATTACTTAATATTTCCGTTAAGTTTCGCTTATAATGCAAACCAACAAAAATATGGTATTAGTTGAAATGCCCTTGCTTCTCAGATGTCAATGAGTTTTTTAACTTTACTTTTGATAGTTTTAATTGTAATTACAGCTTTTATCTTTACCATGGAATTTTGTGCCAGGTTTAATTCCATTTCGTGAAATGCACAATTCTGGATACGGTCTTATATGCGGGCCTGGGCCGCATATACCGCCTTGGGGAAATTTAGAGGGCCTCTGCAAGAATGTAAGTTGTATTCTGTTCCCATGTTTTTTGTACATAGTTTAATTAAATTGTTAAAATGACTTTCATTGAAAATATTTTTTGGCATGTGCTATTTAAGTTTTTGTAAATTATCTGTGTAAAATTGCATGGTCATCTCGCGGCTGCCTTCTGCAGTTAAAAATTTTTGAAACTAGAAATCTGAAAATTATTGTTGTTTCAGTATGCGACCGCCTACAATCTCTTCATCACCTGCTTTGCAGGAGCTGGGATTGTCATTATAGCTATGGTGAGCGATTATCTGATGTTCTTCTGAGTATGGTTGCAGAGTCGGATCACAATTTTCATTAGTACTCTTTCAAGTTATTTCGTAGCCGAGTTTTCGCAATTTGGTGGTTATAAATGTGAAATGAAACTTCCTAAATCAAATTAACGAGTTTAAAGATCAAACCGGTATCCTACCAATCTTTTTGGAGTCTGTCTCAAGCCTTATATCTTGCGACTCTGCAACCCTGCTTGTAATCGGTGTTTATGTTTCTATTCGATCCTTCACTTCAACATTATTTCAGCGGTGTGTGACGACACAATGCAATGCTTGGTTAAAAACAAAATATTCTGCTTTTTGCTCGGTTTAATTTGTGATGATGTTGTCATGCTTAAATTAACCATACTGGGTAGACCATGACTATACTTTGTTTTTATAGCTGATATTCATATGCTCTACGCCTTCAATTTTATCTTAAACAAACTTATTTTCTAAAATGGATTTAATATGTGTTCATATTTTAACCAGTAAAACCCAAGAAATAATCTTAAAGGAAAAATTTCGCCTGTTTCTTAGTGTACCCAAGTTTATCGCAGATAAATTTTGTCGATGCTCTTTCTGTTTTTGAAACTAACGAAATAATAATTCGAGTTTTTCGCCTGCGCAGTGATAATGTAATGCAGGGGTGGGCAAACTACGGCCCGCAACGACCTTTTGTCCGGCCCGCGAAGTTTTTAAACAAATACTTTAATAAAGTTATTAATTGTTTTTTGCCTTGCGATGCATAAATTTATTCATAAAATCGGTCAACTTTCAATTTAATGTAGAAAATAAAAGTTAAAAATTTAAAACCAACTGAGTGCGGCCCGCAAACAAATTCAACTTCCAAATGCGACGCCCGAGCTAAAAAGTTTGCCCACCCCTGGTGTAATATGAGACTGTTTGCTTGTGGAATGGTAGACATTGGTTCGGTTCTACAGGGTGGGGCAAAAGTCCTGTTACAAAATTTTATGTCAATTTTAGTACTAATAAATTTAACTAAAAAGCTAAACTAGCTTTATCAATTTATTTAAATATATACCCAGTTCTTGTTTTTCAGAAAATTTTTAAGTATACACTGTGCAATGTTGCTAGAATTAAAAAGAAAATTCATTATTGAGCACCACAAAAAAGGATTTAGCCCCACAGAAATTTTTAAACTAGGAAAAAATTTGAAATCAACCGAATGCTGATCAAATGAATGATTGATTGATTTGAGAAAATACCCTCAATCACAGACAGACCTCAATCAGGACGCCCTCGCAACAAGAACACCTAATCTGATTAAAAGTGTAAAAGAAAAAATCAGATGTAATCTGAGGAAATCGATAAGAAAAATGGCAAAGGAATCAAAAATATCACCAAGAACTATGCGCAGAATTTGTCACAATGATCTTAAGATGTCACCCTAAAAGCTGCAAAAGAGACAGCTCATTTCAGAGGCCACAATTGAAAAGAGACTGGCAAGAAGCAAACTATTGTCGAAACGACTCAAAAATGGCATGCTGTAAAATCTTATCTTTACTGATGAAAAATTATTCACTGTGCAACAGGTGCACAATCACCAAAATGATCGAGTTTTGGCAAAAACCTTAGATTCAATCCCTGCCAATACAAGGAAAGTCTTCACAACACAAAAACCTGCTTCAGTAATGGTGTTGACAGCAATTTTTGAAAAGGGGAAATCCCCTCTGGTTTTTGTACCCTCGGGGGTTAAAATTAACAAAGAACTTTACATAAAGAATATTTTAGAGGGGCTTTAATACCATGGTGCAAATCTCTATATGGTGAAGACAATTGGACACTACAAGATGGAGCAACAAGTCACACAGCTTGGGTGACTCAAGTGTGGTGTGAAAACAATTGCCCCACCTGGATTAGTAAAGAGGAATGGCTTCTTTCTTCACCAGATCTCAACCCTGTAGATTATTTTTTATGGTCAATTCTTGAGAGTGAAGCCTGCTTTAAACCCAGCCCTAGTATCGAAGCTCTGAAGTTAAAATTGATGAAAACATGGGAGAAAATTCCCATGAAAATAGTGCGTGCCTCCATCAATGATTTCTCCAGAAGACTCCGCGCTGTAGTAAAGGCTAAAGGAAAGCATTTTGAATAAAGTTTGTGTGACATTGTTTGTTGGTATGAGTCTTGAATGTTTGCAAATTTAAATATTGAAATAAAAGCTTTTTTCAAAATATGTTTGTATTTTATCTTGTAACAGTATTTATGCCCCACCCTGTATATCTAGTTGTACAAAAGATTCGTTACAAATGAATATTTTGCCGCCCTTTTCGATGTCCAAATATCAATGTTGTGCAATGGCTACCGAACGGGGTCCACAGAAAATTTTAGGGAAATTACAAGAAAGAAATATTGAATTGTGGGTCTATGGCACTTGTTTGGCAGTCCACAAGACAAACTTAGTAAACGAAAATTCTTTATTTTACCTTTACAAAGACAAAAATTCTTGTCTCAAAAACCAAAAAAAAGTCATATCAATTTAGTTGGCATTTAATTTCGAAATTTTTTCACAAACCAGAGTGAAGGCCTTGTAGAATTCGAAAAGTCATGCTTCAAATTATTGAAGACCAAAAAATAAAAAAGATCTTTACTTTTATTATTTCGAAAAAAATTGTATATGTTTTTGTATAGGGGTCCACCAAATAATGTTTTGAGTAAAAAGGGTTCATGGGTTAAAAAAAGGTTTAGAACTCTTGGTGCAAAGTATAGTGTGTATAGCTGCGGATTGTGTTTGCATTGCGGTCGTTCCACTCTTCCGTTGCGGTCTACTTTACGAAATATAACACATTATTCACCCCCGTTATACAAGTGTTTTGCAAGCCCTGATTTTGATGTTCGTTTTGTAAGCGCACTTCAAGCGATTGTGATTGGCTGTGGTCGATTCGATCACGGAACTGTTTATCGAATCGACTTGTTCAGATCTTCTACATCTCAAGGCTCGTCTCCATCTCCAACCGGCTCGAGTTGTTATTCGAGGAGGGCCCGGAGATCGGGCACGGATATTACAAACCCAGCTCCCGCCACCAGGCTTCGAACTTTTCTGGTATAGAAATGAGTGAGCACAAAAAGAGTCAGAGCGTATACAATCCAAACTACGAACACAATGTCTTCCTTCTCGACCCATCCGCGCAGGAAACTTCCAATGTTGAAGGGAGCACTTACGGGGTACTCCCCGTCCCCCCGGGTGGGTTGTCACTGAATATTTTTATTTTCTCGTTGTGTCGTTTATGTGTTATACTCATTCAGAGGCGCAAGCAGGAGGCTGATTTGAAGGCCATGTCAGCACCCTTTTGAAGATTTTTATCCACCCTCTTTTCACCAAATGTCAGTCCCCTTGCGCGCTGATGCGCAACTAAGTAAAACTTCCGTGGTGTACGTCACATGGCGTCTCGTGCCAACTCGACCTTAAAAACGAAATTTTAATTTTTTTTTCTAGAAACTAATTAAAGGCCCATTTCCACTACGAGCGTGGAAAAGATTATTCTTTGTTTGTTTTATTAATTTTTTTTTTTTTGCTTTGCTTAGCGCTCGCTTCAGTTTTAAGCGCGGAAAGATCAATAAAAAAAGAATGCTCTTTTCCACGCTCGTAGTGGAAATGGGCCTTAAGACAAACATATTTTTGCTTCGCTCCTTCATTGTTTTGTCACGTCATGGGTTTTTTGCGGTAAAATTTTGGACACTTCGCCAAAAATCGCTGAAAATATTGAAACATTTCAAGCATTTTTTGTTATTAGCAAGTAATTTTTTAAGTTAAAACAAATTACGAATTACAGACGAGACGATACTAAATGAATATCGCGAATAAATAATTTGCGAAATCTCTGTTATATAGTGCCATCTAAAGTTACTGCACAATCAGTAACTGAACTTCCTATGGAGCTGCTGGATCGAAATATGTGGAATGTGGTGATACTTTTAATAAGAAACATAAATCCAAAGTTTAATAGTTACAATAAACATTTCTTTATTTACTAGCTGATGTTTCGAGTTCTTGCTTCACTTATCGTCAAAGAAAAATTTAGGCCTACTGTGATAACATTAAGTAAAATTTTGCTTTGAAAATGAATGTAGCAACAACTTTAAACGTGAACTTGTAAATAAAAAAATGTTTGTAGCAACTATGTTGACTTTATGTTTTTTCCGGCTAAAATAGCGACAACCCTCAAAATTTATTTGCAAACTTCATAGCTATTAATATAATAGCATTTTTTTAAACAATAACAAAGTAAAATCTTTTTTATTTCAGAGTTTTTATGGTTATATAGGGTGGACCATAATGATGGGACACATTTTAAATGCTTTTTTCTCAGAGTATGTAAACGACAAAGAGTACTAAATTTATTTATCATATAACTTATGCACAGGAGTTTAACGTATTACCTAAGATCTGAATATTATATCAAGTTTCATTACTTTCAAATACAGATTTTGGTGACCCTCATAACGTCATGGACTGCCAAAAAATTGCATATGTAGTTGATAATATTTATTGGCCATTTAGGTCACCTGATCTAACCGAGTGGACTTTTTTCTGTGGGGTTACCTTAAAGATCGGGTATACGTAGGTTGGTCCACACAACAGAGGAACTAAAACAAACTATGCATAGAGAGATTACCACTCTTCCAGCTGATATGCTAAACCGCACTTTACGTGATATGAAAAATCAAGCTGTTAAATGCAGAGCTGGGGAGCCAGAGCGCGAAGCCATGGAGCCAGCCGATTTTGGAGGAGCTGGAGCCTTTTTAAATATTTCTTCGGAGCAGGAGCTGGAGCCAAAAAAATTTTATTAGCTCCGGCTCCATTAATGGAAATGTTGTTGAAATCGGCATCGGAGTCGAAAAAAAAATTGGCATCATCCTATCACTAATTTAAACACTCAATGATTAAAAGTAAATAAATATAAAAGTTTAGTATGACTAAAACATAATGCAGCCGTGAGAATTGGATAACTTAAATTTTTTATTTGGTTCAATTTTCGCATGATTGTACGTCATAAATTTATCTCTTAAAATTGTAGAGTGAAGATTTGGCTGACTCAATTTTTTTTATTGCTTTAATGTTTCGTTATAAACACTTTTAATGTTTCGCTTGTTATCTCGTGCGTTAAATCTCTTGGAAATTTTTTGTTTCGCGCACATGTGCTTCTAAAGTTTTCCACGAAAGAGATGAAGTTTAGCTGTTCGTCAGTGCGGAGTTTGCAATTCGTAATAGTTACGATTTAACCTTTTCATAGTTTAGATAACGCCACAATTGATTTTCATGTAGTTATATTTCTAGGTACTCACTTTCAGATTTGATTAATATAATTGTAAAAGATCAGAAGTCGTGATTCTTGTTCGAATGAAAGAATTCGAATAGAATCAGGTTATTTGAATAAAATCAAAGTCAAATTTGAATAAAATCAAAGTCAGTCTAACATGTAATGACCTTCGATATTTAGGCTTTTTATCTTCATGGGTTGTTATAAAAAAAGCCGTCTTCATTACATCTAATAGCGACAACTTTTTGAACCTTGAGTTACCTTAAATTTCCAAATAAATTTTTCTCAGGCATTTTATGGTTGTGATATATTAATGTAAATCATTATGACAGCATGCATATGGGTTAGCATTATATAGTTAAACTGGCAGTATGTTTAGAAAAGATTTATAAGTTGTTGTGTTTCTGTCAATTAAGTACAGAAAGGAAGTACATTTGACTTGTATGTCAGGAATGCTAATTATTTTTACTCATCTCCAATTTATTTTTTCAGTCTCAGTAAGTTACATTTAAAATGTCTAAAGTAAAGCAATCAGCAGTCTTCAAATACTTTTCCAAAAGTGATACTACAAAATATTTACTTTGTCAAGTAATGCCATGCCAAAATTGGTCAAAAACTTTCAACTTGAAAAAACATCTAGAACAAAATCATCGGGAAATTTACAAGGAAGTGGATGGCCACGACAGAGAAAATAACACTTTAAGGTCTAAATAGCAGTAACCCAGTAAAAACAATTGCCAAATTTTTTCAAAATAAAAAAGCTACTGTATCAATGACCAAGGATAAATTTAAACAGCAGATCATTGAAATGGCAGTACAAAATGGGATTCCACTGACTTTCTTTTACTCAAAAGGATTTCTAGGATTGAATGGAGAATTGGCAGGAAAACTGGGGCTGTCCCTGGAAAGGCATGAAATTAGAAAGATGGTTATAACAGCAGCAATAGATCGAAAACATGCATTGAAAGAAGAGTTAAGTGACAAATTTGTTTTTCTCAAAATGGATGGCTGCACAAGACAGGGTTAGCAATCTTGCCATAAACATCCAGTTCATCAACTTCAAAAACATGGTAGACATTAAAACACTAGCAGTGCGTGATACCCAAGCACAGCACAGCAGTGAATTACTGCGGGACATACTTGAAACTGTTCTCAAAGAATTTGATCTAAAGAAACAGCAGGTTTTGGCCATTGTTACTGACAATGCTTCAAACATGGCAAGATCAGTGGAAAAATTCAACGAAGTGGGAGTTTTACCAGAAGTTGAAGCTGATGAGGACAGTAGTGCTTTGAATGAAGTGTTTGACAGTGCTTTGTCACGAATGGTGGATTTTTCGTCAACGACTCATATGAGATGTGCTGTGCATACACTACAGTTAGCTATTCGTGATGGTCTCAAGGAAAAACATGTGAATAGACTTGTCAGTAAAGTTCGTCACGTTGCAATAACAGCGAGCACACCTAAGATTTATGCCATTCTAAAGCGAAAAATAAAAAAGGTGCAATCATCGACCAAGCAACAAGATGGGGTAGTACCTACCTTATGATCCAGCAGTTATTAGAATTAAAGGAATGTTTACTGGATTGGCACACCCTGATCTCACGCTGACAGATTGTCAATGGAACAAAGTCAAGCAACTAGAAGAATTGCTGCGGCACCCTTTTCTTGCAACAAAACAAATGCAATCCGCACATTTAACACCAGGCTCTTTCTACAAAGAATGGAAAACACTAATTTTCAAGCTTTCGCATGTTGGTGGCAAGGTAGCTGATGCAATCAGAGCATCTATGCAACATAGGGAGCAAAACTTATGAATAATGATGTGCTTTTGTCGGCTATATATGTTGATTTTAAATACAGAATAACTTTAAACAAAGATCAACTAGAAAGAGGCAAACGTGCATTGGTTAATATAGCTATTAACATGCATAATTTCTCTAAAAGAAATGAAACGTGTGAAACTACCACATCTCTACCATCCGTGAGTGAAACATCTTCAACAATTTCTCTCTCTTATGATGAATTGGATTTTGAAAAGCAGTTGGATATGCAGGCTAAGAGGCAGCGGTTTGAAAAAGAAATTTCAGATGAACCAAATTTGGATGCTGCTTTTAGAGAATGCTTTGAAAAAGCACTAGTTGAAATGGAAAAGATTGACCTATCATCTAAACCAAGGGTTTCTTAACTGGGGTACATGAACCCCCAGGGGGTGCGTGAGTCCATCCCAGGGGGTTCGCGAGACGTTTGACGCTTGACGTCGGCTCTGACATGAGGGTGGCCATTTCCAAAATAGCTCCGAGGATCAAACGCCCCGTGGAGAACAAACAAGAGCATTCGTCTCACCGTGTGTGATTGTTAGCCAATCAGTAATAGATGATCGATGCGCGATAGAATTCGGGTTTTTGAGGTTTCCGCGGTTTCCGAGTGATTGCTTGTTCATCTTTATTTTTTCATTGCAATATTACACTATGCTTTTATGAAACACTGGTATGCGTTTTATTGTATAATTTGGGCTTAGATCCTGTTTTGAAAACTTGGGGGTTCGTGGAGACCTCTGACATCCACAGATGGTCCGTGGGGGTATAAAGTTAGGGAACCACTGCTCTAAACTGATTGTTCTCCAAGCCATTGAGCGTTATCCACAAATTGTTCAGAAGGTTGCTTACACTGTTACTACTCTGCCACCTACGCAAGTTAGTGTGGAACGATTGTTTTCCGCTTTGCATCTTCTTAGATTTGATCTCCGTGCTTCAATGAAGGAGGACTTGATTGAAGCGATTTTGTTTTTGAGATCGAATTATTTGCATTGAACTTGTTTTAATTTTTGATTTTACTATAACAACACTTAAATTTCATATGATTTTTCTTGTTCAAATTGTTTCTTTACATTTTGGTTGTGATAATTGGTGATTATTTGTTATTGCTCTCTGTCAGACTATAAAAGGGTAACAAAAAGTCAGCAAGGGTATGGCTCCAAGTGTTTTTCATTCAGCTAATAGGGAGCTTTTGAAGAGTGAAATTACCGTAGATACTCGACTATAAGTCGAGGTTTTTTTCAGAAAAATTTGACAGATAAAATGAATTCGACTTATAGACGGGTCAATAAAAAAAATAAAAAAAAACAAGTTTTCTTCAAAATCTAGTAAATTTTCTACCTCGACTTATACTCGAAGTCGACTTATAGTCGGGTATCTACGGTAACAGTTTATGGCAAAAAAGATTTAAACACTAAATCATAAACTACTTGTTTATTAAAGAGCTGGAGAGTCGGAGCTAGTGGATAAGCGCTTGATAGCTCCGGAGCTGGACCCGGAGCTAGTGCTCTTCTACAGTGGCTCCCCAGCCCTGGTTAAATGTTTTAGTCGTGATGGCGAGCATCTCAGTGATGTAGTATTCAGATCTTAGATGATACGTTAAACTCCTGTGTATAAGTTGTGTAATAAATAAATTTGGTACTCTGTTGTTTATATAATCTGAAAAAAAGGCATTAAAAATGTGTCCCATCATTATGGTCCACCCTGTACAAATACAAGAAAAAATTAGCCTATTTTCTATAATTTCTGCAACTTTATTTATTCAAGTACAGCTGCTTTCTCTTCGTTTCAGCTTTTGCATTAAAAACTTCTTCACTATATTGTGATAGACTCGTCAGACGTTTGGCAAACGACGATTTAAATTTAAGTCAGCGTTTTTCAAACTGTGTTCCGCGGAACACTTGTGCTCCCAAGCTTATTTAAACTGTTCCAGTGAACCATGAACATGACGGTTTGCAAGTACGTCATAATGACCTTAAATAACTTTTACATATATTTAAAAAATTTTACATGCTTACGTATAATTTCGTTCTGTTTCAATAAAATTTTAGGGAACTTCAGTTTTTTGACGTGCAAAATTGAATTTCGTTTATATTCTTGACTAATTTGTGATTTAAAATTTTTTTCTCTAAGAGTTCCGTGAGCCAAAATGATAAAGACTAGGAGTTCCGTGAAGAAAAAGTTTGAGAAACCCTGGTTTAGATTGTCTGCTAATAGTTCTAGCAGAGGAAAAATGTTGTTGAACGTCGGAAGGTACAAAAAAGGGGCTTAGTGTCAAAATATTAACCACCCAAATTAAGTCTCGCAGGCATTACTCCGTTGAAGCGCGCCACAGAGCCTTTGAGTTTCGATTTACCTCCCACCACCCCACCATATGGATGCTCTTGCATATCAAAAGTTGATATTTTGACCGGATACCCAAAAAAGGCAATATGAAGTGAGACACGTGACGTCATTGTGCGAGAACGGAAGCCGCAGCAGTGCGCTCCGTGGTGCCTTGGGATATCGTTTGCGTTGGCATTGATTAATAATGGGCTTGACCACGGGTTCTTAACACGGTAATTGGGCAATCACCCGCATATGGGTGATAACAAAGTAGCAGGAGAGTAATCAACTGAACCTAAATATTTTGAATTAGTGTATAGATGCAACGAATAATGTTTTAGGTGCTCGTTAAGCTTTTTTATCGTAACTTTTATTTTAGCTTTCTTAGACTTTTAACTTAATTTTCGTTCAAAACCAGTTCAAAACATCGTGATAACTGAATATTTCTTACAGCAGCAGTGTATTATTTTCAGACTTCTTCCACATAATAGTATTTATTGTTTCATCTTGTAACCAAATTTTCGTGACGCAACAATTAGGTCTTTGGTGTATCTGCTAGGCTTCAGCAACAACTTGAGACCCATTTAAAGGCGATAGTGACCGTATCTTATGTTGTTTTTGTGCTGGTTGCAAAGGCCAAAAAAACGCATAAAATTGTTGAGACACTGATTAAGCTTCCCCGAATAGTATGAAAGTGCAAAATCGAACTTGAAACCGGACTCCTTGCCCAGTGGCATTGTTAAATCTCGTATTGCCAATATATGGCCTGCTATATCAAACCTCAACTTAATCAAAAATATTGAAGTTTCACCTGTGTTGAGAATACAGCTTGATGAGTTGGTTGATTCTGCAAACATTCGATATATCCGCTACAAACATATTGAGGAAGACCTTTTTTGGCGCCCACAGGAAACAACGACAAAGACTAGCAATGTTCTATAGTTTGTCAAAGATTTCTTTCAACAGAAATATTTGTTAGGGACAAACTTGAAAGTGTTTGTACTATGATCAAGGTACGATCTGGCTTTTTGACATTTGTCAAACAGAAAAATTTCAACGTTGTTGGAACGCATTGCATTATAGAGCATTGGCACCAGAACTATGCCACAATCACTTAAGCCAGCCCTTGATTGTGCCATTAAATTTGTTAATTTTATATAAACATATGTTTTAATACTCGGCCTTTTTGAAAATTATAGCAAGATATTGAGGTTGAATATGATTCTCGTGTTGTTTTACACTCCTGTACACTGACTCTCGAAAGGAAACATGTTGATTTGGCTTGGGCGTTTATTACCGGAGAACATTGAATTTCTTGAAATCTAACATAAACAGTAACTGAAGGCGAATATCTTTGAAGTAATGTTTCAAGTCAGATGGACGTTCTTAGCAGACATGTTTTTTTTAATTGAACGAACTGAACGCAAGCTGCAAGGTGTCGTTGTGAACATACTGAGACTTTTTTTTTTTTATCTTTATATTTATCCTGCTGACTCGCAGGAAAGCGACGGAGGCGCTAATACATAGGGTAAGCAATTACCCCAACCTGCTTTCGGAGATGCCAAGATATTGCTGTCCGCTTGTAATTTAGTAGAGATATTACTGTAATTTAGAACTGCTTGCCAAGGCCACCAAGCAGGGGAAAGTGCCGTAAAGTGTCTTTCCCAAGGATCCAACAGAATGGCGCAAGTGGGTTTTGAACCGAGACCATGTTGATCGTCAGCCCAGTGCTTTAACCACTCGACCACGCTGCCGACTATGAGATAAGCTAGCAGCTTTTATTGCAAATTTAAACTCTGGAAAGCAAAAATACAATTGGGTTAGAAAATAACAGGATTCCATGGACAAATGAACTGAGTGAGACCAGCGATATCAACATTAAAGTGAGGCTGTTGACACTTGAATTTCTTGATTGAGGAATTTTGTTATTACTTTTCCGGTGTTGAATACAACATACCTGTAATGCCATTGGCAAGAAATTCTTTTCGAGTTTCTTTTGAAGATTTTTCAAATGAACAAAATGAAGATGAAGGTATATAAAAAGAGTTTTTGCACTGATTCATGATTCAACTATCAAGACTTGCTATGAGATGAAAGCTGGAAAAATTTTGGCAAATGCTTGAGAAAGCATATCCAAAAGTCGCAAAAAAATACCATTATTATTAACTGTGTTCTCTTCTATTTATCTTTGTGAGTCAGCATTTTTTACTGTGGTTTCCTCAAAACAAAAGCTCGAAACAAATTGTAAGATCTGGACTCAGATTTACGTTGTGCTATTTTTCATATCGCTACATGGATTGTAGAAAAAAAACAAGTAATGATGTCTAAATGTTAACTCGGATTAAGTTGTTCTTTTGATAAGTAGCACTGTTTATATTGAGTACTTAGATCGGACAAATCAGATTTTAAATTAGCAAACTAAATAAGTTCGATTTGAGCAAATAATGGGAAATGAAAATTCGGTTCAATCAGAAGTGGGCAACGAGGGAAAAAGTTAAGAAACGCTAAATTGGACAGTTATTACGCAGAAACATGGGAGCTTAGAAGGATGTAGGAATTGTGTCAGTCACCTTTTTTTTGAAGCTGGTTCCACCACTGTACTCATTAAAAAAAAGTGCGCTTAATTTGTTGTTAGGTTTGCCTGTGACTTTTATCATCCAAATTGAAATAACTCAATGGGAATCACAAATGTAGAAATTTTGTTTCATTTTTGACTGAAGCAAGCCAGCACGCGATCATGAGTGTTTGTTTTTCTTGTGATGGCAAATTTTTCATTTTTGTGAATTCTCTTTCAATCTTAACTTTATGGTTAGCGACTGGGAATATATGACAAAATTAATAATGTTTCTCAGTCAAGCAAAATGCTAATATTTGTTCAGACGTAATTTCGCTTTTTAATTGTTTACTTTTTCTGCTAGTTTATAAAAAGTTACAAATTTTTTACTTTGGTCCTTGTGTGTTCCTGTAATAAATCTGAATGAGAGTGTCGTGTTCCCGACAGCCTTTCTTTGGGTATTTTTATTTTTAGTATAGATTTAACTTTAACGTTATATTTTAAAAAGGGTACTTTCTGGTTTTATTATTGGCTGCGATGTTTGTTTGAGCTAGATCGTTGTCATCGACAGGCGTCTGTTTATTGAAGGCAGAATGTTTACTCATACCTGACCGGAATTTAATATTTCCAATCTTTTCTGATATTAAAGTCATAATTTTTCTCAATCATTTTATAATGTTTATTAAGTTTAATAAATGAGAAATCTTTTCACTTGTCGAATGTGTTTGATTGTTACTTCCGAATCTTACAGGAAGCGACGGACATGTTTTGAAGAAGGAATACTTTGGTAGTGCTGGCGATTACCCTGCGTCTAGAAGCAGTAAAAGTAAGTTGGTTTTTGGCTGCTAGTTGCTAGTTTTTAATTCATTAACATAAGAGATTTCAAAGTTGATACGTTTGTGAATTATCTGTATTGGAACAGGTAAGCTTGTTCTGTACTCGGCACGTGGGAAGGTGGGGGGGGTAACTTATCCATATAAGGACTGACGGTGGGTACAAGCGGACCAAATTAATTGTAAAAAGCATCGTGTTTTGAAGTTTTCAATCTTGAGTTTATCTTTATTAGATAAAAAACATTATGATTGTTTGATATAAAAAAATATTAAACATTTTAAGGCACAAAACAAAATAACGTATGCGGAGGTATCCAAATTGAAATAGTAATGGGCTGCAAAACAGGCTTGGTTAGTCTCTACTGTAAATGTAATATTGACTTGTTAAGCTCGTTTAAATAATATTTGATGTAGGTTGCTTTTTATTCGGTCTAACAGTCACTTTTGTCTTATGCCTTGATGTTGTTGGCCAGAATGAGGCGGGTCTTTTGAAGTTATGTAATCCTTAGTAAAACACTTTAAACAACTCCCCCCATTCCCCGCCCCCCTGCGCCCTGTCGCTCGTTTATCGACTTATCGTCACAAGGCATAGAATCGCGAGTAACCTGCGCGGTTTTGAGACACAAGTCGGTTTAGAGAGTCTGGTTCGATCCTCTTCGTCGTCACTTGCGAATGGAACGGACTCTCTCCCCCCATTAAAGCGCTCCCGGCACCCCACCATCGATTCAATGGAAAAGTCACGACCCAAGGGTTCCATTGCTGACGTCAGCAAAAGAAGTCGAAACCAGGTGCTGGCCCCATCTTTTGACCTCGAAAGCGACCCCCACGAGAGCAGCGACGCCCCCAGCGAGCACACGCGTTCCACTATAGCTCTCAGAACTCGACCTAAAAAGTCGAAATCGCGAAGCACGCGAAGCGACCCGGATTTATACCGGAAGTCGAGTCGTCGTCAGGTCAGCAATCGGAGGCCGCCGAAGATTGATGAGTATGACTCCCCCCCGAGCGATTTCTACATGCAACAAGACTTGCAACGTCGCACCAGTAGATTGAGCAGCAAAGCACGCAATGAATATTGAGCATCATCTGGCGTTGCTGTGTTTGGCACCAAATTGTCGTAACTACCTCGTCATAAACTGTTTGTGCGATGGATCTCTGCTGGGTGCTGATGTCTGATTCGTTTTTGCTGTTTTAACGAACGCTGCGTAGCTTGTTTGTAAATCCGACGTTCCATATGAATGCTTGTTTTGTGTCTTCTACCTTCTTTTAGATTAGAATCAAGATTACAATCGAACTTTGGTGCGTTTTTACGTGTCTGTCGCGGTGCTGTGATATAAATAGTGTTTTTGAACCCTGCTACTCACAAGTTTTGCAATGAGTTTAGCCGCTCCGTTGACTTCATCTCCTACTGGGTGGTTGGAGTGGAAACAAAATGTGCCTTGTGTTAGAGAGTGCTGCTGTAACAAAAAAGTTGCAAATAAAATCATTTAGAAATTAAATTTATGAAGCTATTTTGTTATTTTTTTGCGTTTTTTATCTGGCTACGACATTTAGTTTTTTATATCAGTACTAGCTTTGTTTTTATTTTAATATTCTTTTGTTTAAAATAAATTCAATTTATTCATTTGTCAATGTAAAATATTATACTTTACGTGTCGATAACAAAAAAACTTTTAGTTATTTAAGGCTTTCAGAGAGTTATAAAAATCCAAGGTCAAAATGAGGCCGCTTAGTGGTTGGAAAATATAATTATGCTTGACGATTATAGGGTTGCTACTTCGTGCTTAGGAAATGAAGTGCCTACCGTAAAACCTCTAATTTAGTGCCACCCTGTCTCTTCAAGAAGTCGCCGTAAGCGATTTTTTTTTGCGGTGAAACTAACCCGAAATCCCTCTTTCAGCATCAACATTAGCATGGAATAAATAAAAAAAAACAAGAGAAAATGGATCTCTGAAGAAGCGATAGTAACCGCAGGGGAATCCGGGTTAGTAAATCGCTTACGGCGATTTTTGAAAAAATAGGGTGGCGCTCAATTAGAGGTTTTACGGTAATTTTCGTTTAGTGTGGCGACGTCCAGTGAAAATCAAAAATTGAAAAGTGTTTACTTTATGTTCCGAAAATAAAGTTTGTTATTTTGTTCAAACATAATGAGAAAAGTTTGTTTTGGTCTTGACGTTGCCCATAAGAACTGCTTCAAAACAACCACAGCTTGCAAGATTTGACTTTTTCTCACTTTGGATAATTAACCGTCCGTATTTTCATCATTAATGGTAACTGGCTATAGTTGGCTGGTTCGAGAGCTTGAAGTGCGTGATTGTTTCCAACAATCTCTGATTTTCTGTGACTTTTGTAAATTTTTGGAATATCAGCAAACAATAATTAATTATTGTTTATGTTTGAAATCGAATTTTTGAACGATTGCACAAAGTTTCACTTTGTTGAACCCATAGTCGCACCTGCAGGGTACGCCATTACCTTCCCAAGTTTCCAAAATTTGTGCAAAATCATAATTTTTCTAGTAGTGATAAGAAAAATCAGGAATTTTAGGGCAGTGACTATAATCAAATGCAGAAAATAGTTAGCAAATTTAGGTGAAAACTTTTTTATAGAACACTATAATTTTGGGACAAAATCGAGAAATCTGAAACTGAATTGGTCTTTATTCTAGAATTTCAATTTTTTGTCATATCCGTAAAGTACTAAAAAATGATAATTGGAACAAATGTGATAAAATTTGCGCAAAACCTTCATCGCTGAATCAAGTGTATGCACTATCCTCCCACTACTTAAAAAATTTTTCCGCTTATCTACTTTATAAAAGTAAAAAATTTCCAACAAATAGCTTTAAAATCAATAAAATAAAATACCGTATCTTGGCTGAAATAAAAACCCATTTTAAAAAATCTGTCAAACTTGGACTTCTATAATTTCCCACACACCGCTGTGGCCTGCGGAAAGCTCTGGTTTTAATATAGAATGATGACACATGCCACACCCAAATCGTTGAACGATGGTTTTACAACAGAGGTGTGCAGCCTATGCGCCCCACAAAGTTACAACGACACACATCAGTAAAAAAAGCAACTAAGATTCAATATGAAAAACTTTACTTGTTCTTCAGATGTAAGACGGAGCAGAAACGATTGGTTGTGGCCAAAGACTTTTTGGGGGGGTGATATGACTATATGTGCAGCAAATCCGGCCGTTTAATTTTGTTGTGCGCATGTAGCCCGGCAGCGCTTAAGGTTGCACACCCCTGCGTTACGACATCAAAAAATTCTAAGTTGTTTTAAATAAAATATTTTTAAGTCTATTGGATAGTGCCTAATCTTTATTCAACCGTTTCTTCCCAATGATTTTCGTAAAGGTAACAAAGATGCAAGTTTCCACGTTTTCATGCACTTCACTAGTTCTAATTCCTAATATTTATAAAAAAAATGATAAAATCATTGAACTAAGAGCAACTAATAAGCGTTTTCGAGACCTGTTGTGCGGGAATAGGTTAATAACTGATCAAAAAAGATCTATGTAATACATTAATTTTTATTTAAAATCGTTTTTGTCAACTTTGCAAACATTTCTGTACCCTTTCCACGACCCATGAGTTTGGTTTAATTCTATTAAACAATAAAAAATAAAAGTGAAAACATTATGCTATTTTTCTTGTTACCAGGTGTATTCTTCATTATATTCTGTTGTTCTTCTGGTAAAAACAGAAAACTTTTTTGTTAAAAATCTTTTCAGTTTATTAAAAACTAAAAATTAAAAACAAACAGTCAACGTTTCGGGTGCGGTTACAAGCACGCTTCGTCAGGATCAAAGCTAAAATGAATGTAAAATTAAGAAATCAACTAAAATTGTTTTCAAAAAAACAGTTGCCTAAACATAGCGGAAATCACTCAAGCGTAGTATTAAATCATTATTTCAAAAAACAACAAGTTTCGTGTAAAAAAACAATGAAATGCGCAACACGGAATCGAACAAGCGTGAGAGAACAATTTAAAACAGCAATTAAATTTTGAAAGTAATTAAAATAAACCTGTTTTTGTATTTTATTTACTGTACTAAAAAAAAAAAAAAAAATCCTTTTTTCGCGTGGTGATCTAAATTTTTGTAATTCTCATACACATAGCTTTTGCAAAAGGTAAATAAACCATTTTCATTGCAAGCCCTTTTAAAATCTACATTTTCTTGTTTCGCGGGACACAGGTTAAAAACCACTGAACTAGCCTTTCAACAAGCACTATGATGCAACAAGAGCCAATTGCTACGGTTCGTAATCTGAATTTAATTACTGGCTAACGTAAAATGAAAGCAAAAGCAATAAGGTTTGAAAACTATAAGCAAGTTAAAAAAAACAATAGATAGTTATTAAATATGGTTTATTTAGTCGACTTTAAAATTGTTAAACTTTACTTTGACTTTAAAACTTTAAAATTTTACAACAAAAAAATCTCTTTTTAACATTTTTGTTTAACTCGTATTAATAATCTTGTGTTTTGTTTACTAGAAGCGGGCCATAAAAAGAGGCAACCCGAGCCGCATTCTGGCCCGCGGGCCGTCTGTTGCACGCCTCTGGTTTTAAGGTAATTAAAATCGTTTAATCCAATTTCTATAAACAAACAACAATAAGTATAACTGCGAAGAAATGTGAAAGCGTTTCAACTTAATGACAAATAATTCACTTCACTTACTTTAAGTTTATGAGAACTGGGGGCAACGCGCTAATTATATTTGCAAAACTTACTAATAGTGTGTGGTACAATAAAACTTTGTTTTAAAAAAGATGTGCTTTTCAAGAGAATCACACAACACGACTTCCCTTTAAAACGGTTCAAGATTTGCAACTAATCTATCAGGGACCTGAAAAGACTCAACAACACTGCAGCAAGTTGCTGACGTTCTTGAAACAAATTTATTTGTAAACTAGTACAGTATTGATTAAATTTAGCCTCCCTCCTGTTCTGAGTTGAAACTGGCTGAATGGAGAGTCAACTTAAAGCAGCAACAATCCAATATGGAGTGTCCCAGAAGTCACAGAACATGTAGGTTTTCATAAAAATAAATATAAATATCAATTTTATTGCTCATAATCATAACAGATACTCATTGACTCATGCATCAGCTCTTTTTATAAAACTGTCGGCAGTGTGGTTGAGTGGTTAAAGCGCCGGGCTCGTGACCAACACGGTCTCGATTCAAAACCCACTCGCGCCATTCTGTTGTGTCCTTGGGAAAGACACTTTATGGCACATTCCCCTGGTTGGTGGTCTTGGCAAGCAGTTCTAAATTACAGTCATATCTCTATTAAATTACTAGCGGACAGCAATATCTTGGTATCTCCGGAAGCAGGTCGGGGTAATTGCCTACCCTATGTATTAGCGCCTCAGTCGCTTTCCTGTGAGTCAGGAGGATAAATATAGAGATAAAAAAGAAAAAGAAAAACTGTCTTTCCCTTTTCTGAGAGTTTTTGTGTTGATCGTTTGACACTCCATTGTTGTCGCATCCTTCAAATTATCAAGAGAGCATACGCGATTCTTGAAGACAACAGATTTGAGATGTCTTTGAAGGAAATAATCAAGGGAAGATAGATGTAGTTATCAGGTTGGCCATTCCACGGGACCTCTTTTCCCAATCCATCTTCCAGTAAAGATTTGGTTCAAGTAGTTGCTCAAGCAGATTGCAAAGTGTGATGGAACTCTAAAAATCAGTATATGATACACGATTTCTGGGACACCCTGTATTTGACGACTTCAATCAGGGTTGCAAAATATTTTCATTGAACGAGTCAACTTTTATTTGGGAAAGTAGGCTTTAAGGCTCGTTTCCTCTACGAACGTGGAATGGAGTATTTTTTATTTCCTTTATTGATTTTTTTTGCTTTGCTGAGCGCTTAAGAGCAAAAAGAAGTACAAAAGTTAATAAAATAAAGCAAGAATACTTTAATCCACCCTTGTAGTGGAAAGGGGCCTTTATACGGACGTCGTGAAAGGTTTTATAAAATGTTTTCCAAGGTTTTTAGAAATAAAAACTTGGTTTCGCTTTTATTAAAGATCAAAAAATATCAATCCATATTGACATCTTTAGAAGCAGATTGGGAAAATTGTTCTACACTTTCCCTAAGTTCAACATCTCTCACTTGCCAGAAAAATAAATGGATGATATGATGAACTGATGATATCATGAACCGACGTTCGATTAACTCCTTTGCAACCATAAGTTGTATTTAAGTTAGATCCGCCATTGAACTCTACTTTGTTGCCCGCCGACTTTAGTGAGTTCAACAAACTGGTCAAAATGATTTGATAATGCATGTACTTCCAAATGAATGTGGCGTTGCATCATTTAAAATTATAAGAGAGAGTCTAATTGTTTTAGCCTGAGGACCCATGTAATTGCGAATGCTTCCAAACTATGATGTGGTGGACAATATATTATTGTTAAACGATGTTGCAATTTTAGTAATATGGCATCAGAGATATGTTTAACATGGAGCAAAGGGAAAATCCGCTCCAAGTCCATCCTAAAAAACGTCGTAAAAGTCCCTCCACAAAATAAAAATTTTTCTCTCCTTTATAATACGTAATATGTATCATGACAGCTTAAGAAATGTTGAATTTAAATAATGACTTTTTTTATCTTCAATTTTATTGAAGACCTTTTATTTCTTTAAGTGAAGTAGAGACCAAAAAAAAATAAATAAACTAAAGGAAACAGGATGAACTCCACGAAAACGGTGTTCTAAGCAAGTGTTGACCAAAAAAGGTCCTAAAAAGATTGTACTCCACCCCTCTAAATAGGTTAATTTCATGTCGTTCATAATGCCCCCACCTTTTTGTACGCTAGCCCCCTTATTGTTAAAATCATAAAAAAAATAGAACTCGCAATTTAATTCGAAAAGTTAATTAACTGTATAGAAGTCTTTTGAAATCTCTTAATCAATTCTATTGTTTACGGTCTGTTTTATGGTGGTGTTTTCTGGGAATAATTTGTACTTATCGGCAGGCCTATTGCGGTGATTTTAATGAAATTTAATTGGTTCACTTACACGTGGCGAGCACACTATAAATTGAGATCTTGGTAAATTTATTTCCTTTCAGTCGTTTAGTGATCGAGTGATTCGGTGATTTGGTTTAGTATTGTAGTTTGAAAAGTGAATTTGTAGATCGCAAGAGAAACTTGGGAAAATTTCGTTATGCGATTGCATCGTTTGGCTACACCTTTGACTGTATTGTCTGGCGGCATCGTTAAGTAAAGTAATTGTGGTCGTTGGCTTGTGGAAGCCTGTGATAATTTTATATATCGAAATTTCAACATTAATATATATAGTATAAAAAACATAAGACGTGTGTAAAGTCAGCGGTATGATTGGGGAAGGCTCGGATAGCCTCCCTATAGTTCAAAAAATTAAAGAGAAGAACAGAGGGATTCGCTGTGCGGTCTACTGTAAGCTTTTTAAAATTAACACTTATCTATAAATCCATCATTACATGGCATAATCAACCTACCATTATGTAGGCTACAGGATGTGATAACTTTTCGTTTTAGTCTCAATTAAAATTTTTTTTTAATCTGAGGTATACGGAAGCGACGACTAACTGAATCGCAGCAGCGTCGTGCTGTAGCAATGCGTCTTTTGTGACGTGTCATTTTGTTAAATTCAAAGACACTTTACGTTCGACAATTAAGGTCGAGATCACTGAAATAATGTGAGAAATAAAGGGAATTGTAAACTATTTTCCGTTTTATATTTATCATGTTGCATTTATTGACGCCATGTTTGTTAAAACTGTGCGCGACTGTTTTACATCCGCAATTCAGATCAGAATTTTTATTACTTTTGTTTTTTATGAGGTTATTCGTTTTTACTGCAGTTTTAATATTTTATTCTTAACAATCTTTCAACAGGTGCATATCATCAGCTGCAACTAACTGCTTATTACAGTGGCGCTTCTTGTGATCACGTGAGAAGAGCGGTTGAAATCTGTTTGTTCAATCAAGCTTGCAATGTTTCATCGTCAGTCAAGCGCATCTTTAAAAAAAGTAAAATAGTTATTTCCCAGAGTTTTCAAAGCGACGTTAATGATAAGTGTGAGCAGCGCAATCGGAGTGAATATTCATGGAGCAAAGAATATTTTGCAAGAGAAAAGAACCCTGAGCTTGTAGTTTTGGGTTTCAACTTTGTTTCAAACTTAATAGATTAGTGATAGTAAAACCCAAAAGACAGCGCTTCTGCTGAAGGTTTTGGCATTGCTCAGTGAGGAGTAGGGACCGCTTTTTTTCTTACCTCAATATTTTGATCCTTGTTGACCTGCTGCACACCTCATCAATTATTACAAACTTTTTTTTATTTTTGAGATGGTTATCGGATCGGGAACAAGTTAGCCGGAGAAAATAAAATCATTAAATGCGTTTACTGAGTTTCTATTTTTAAAGTAAAATTTTTTCGTTTTGTGCAGTTATCACAGGAATAATAATCAAACAAAAGTAGTTGTCAAAAAAGGCACTGGAATTTGCCCTATTAAGTAGTTCAAAGCATTTATAATATTTCATGCTGCAGCAAAGGTTTGTTTTTTAGAAAGATTGCATTCAAGCATTGTTAATAGGTTCATGCAGAAATGAAACCCTGCATCATATAATATAAACTACTTCCCTTTCCAGCCCCAAAAAACGTCAAGGGCGTTATACTTAGGCCAACTTTCAAGCAATTACCCCAACCTGCTTTCATAGATGTCAAAATATTGCTGCCCTGTTGAAATAATTTATTTGCTTTTTCTAATTTTTTTTTGCATAAATGACCAAAATTAATAGCTGTTTGCTGAGACGGCCAAATGACGTAAAGTATATTTTTCTTATTCGTATGACCATATCGGCCTGCATGCTGCTTTCTTTTTAAAGGGGAGTCACATCGTAGGTAAGCACCGTGGCTCCACTGAAAAATTTGTTGTGAGTTGCTTTTCCTTGAAATCGCTCAAGTAGACGGAGCATCGCTTAAGTGCAATGCTTTTCCCCACATCCTATTGCAATTTTGAGTTTTAAAGAATTATGGGTGAACTAGTTTAAAAAGTTTTGTTTCCAACAACATTAAATATTTTTCTTTTGCTTTTTTACTATAGCGAAATATAGCAAATAATTCTGTGCGCTAATTTATATTGCCCAATTTGTTATTTACACAGTAAACAAATTTTTTATTATTTACAACAATTGTTGAGTTTTTTGTCTCGATCATGTGATTAATTTTGAAAACCTCCCAACACCTTCAATGCCAGGGCGGACCCCATTTCTTCCCACAGCTTTGGGCACTCGAAAAATACTCCTATCTGCATATGGAGATTCGAAACCAGAGAACAAAATTTATAAGCCCAAAGAAGCCGGACTTCAAGATCTAAAGCAAAATTCGGTTACGATTGATGAGGATTCTAAAATGACAGAAAAGAACTCTTCACCCCTTTCAGACTCGGGAAAATGCCAATCCGAAATCCCGCTCAAAGCTGGGCCAAGCTTTTTAAAAGTTCAAGAGGTTGATCTTCCTCAACAAGAAGATAGCCAAAATAACAACGAAAACCAACTAAATGCTTCTTCTTTGGTTGAAGTTGAGAACGATAAACAAAAACTTTCTCTCGAAGAACACCATGAAAAATCTGACAAAATAGATTGCAATGACGAAATGTTTTTTTTACCATCCAACAAGTCTGCCAAGAATATAAAAAGCAATGATGCTTTGACTTCGTCTACAGCTGTTGACCAAAAACGACCAGGCATAATGCAGAATCGCTCCTCCCTGTTTTCTGCGCGACTACCAAGTTCTATCAACGATGACCTCTCCTCCTCAGCCAGCAACGAACTCAACGAAGACGCGTTTCTCCCGCTTGAAGCAGCTGCCGCAGGTTTGGGACCTTGTTTCAGTGTGAAAGATGCCAGGAAGATGGAGTTGGAAGCCAGAAGGAAGACAAAAGAGAAGAAGAAATTGACTGCAGAAGCGAAGCTAGCTGTGACAGAGGCGAGGTTAGATGAGTTTGAGGCAAAACTCTGCACAAGGCAAGCGCGAATTGAAGAGAGACACGCCTCTCTGTGTCGCAAGAGAGCCATCATCAAGAGGGCAGAAGATCGTCTTTTGGATCTTGAAATTCAATTTGATAAAGATGAAAAAACTCATCGAAAGCGAGAAGAAAAGATAAGAAGTCGAGAGCGGAAAGTTAAGCAAGAAGAAATACGAATTCACACCCAGGAGGCAAATTTGAAAAAGAGAGAAGAAAAGATAGTTGATGTACTGAAGGAAGTAGAAAGAAAAAAGAAGATTGTTGAAGAAAAAGAAATAATGTCATCAATAATGACGGATGTCATGGGTAAAAAGCCAGATGCCGGCATTGACGTAGCATTGAAAAACAGCACAAGTATACCAACGCCAAAAAAAACTTATTTAAAATTAAAAAATGCTTCCACTTTGGACGACGCTATCAGACGCAAAGAGAACAAACTGAGGAAACTAATCGCTTCGAGCAACAGCACCGAGCAGATTGCTTCTGTTATCTCCCCCTCCAACAGTCCGACAAAACCATTTGAAGACTCCAGCTCTCGACCGATTTTTAAGCGATCCAGTAGCTTCGACTCGGAACTGATTTTAGGGGATTCCCACAAATATAACCAGTTTAACATATCTTCTCCCCCCCAGCCCCAGCCCCAGCCCCGGCCCCGGCCAAAATCAAAAGCGGTAATGGGGCTGTGGCTTTGATGATGACATCATGTTCTGAGTTTCGTACAATAAGCATAAATTTGACTTGAAAGTAAATGCGGCAACAGCTACCTTGTCTGTGCGATATGAAGTAATGCCAGAGTGGATTTGTAATCGCTAAATTGTTGGTTCAACACAAGATTGGGCACTCGTCAGAGTGGTATTGAAAAAGATTCTTGCAATTGCGACAGTTTTATTCTCTAAGCTTGTCAATGCAAATAAAAATAGCACATGAACAAGAATTGAATGATCCGGAAACGATATCTTGGCATTCCGATCGCAGGTCGCTCGAACTAGATTCAGTGGCTGTCTGGCAAGTCAAAATAATTAACAAAAAACTCCGAAAAGATTTAAAATAGATTAAATCTTTTAGTTGGTTGTGCTTTTTGTCCCGTGTTCTTGTGTTTAATTTAAATTGTAATAAAGTAATTAAGTGCTTTTGTTTACAGTTTTTATTTTCAAAAATTTAGACAATTTTTCTTGCAATCAGACTTACAAAACAATCAGCAGGAAATGGACCAATTGAAGAAAGATTGTTAAGATCCGCTCATTATACCCACAAACAAGCATCAAAAGAAACCACTTATTTCTAATCAGAATGTTATGCAACAACGTAATCATAAGTTTAGCTATCTTGTCTAGCCATGCGTAATAAATGCAGACAGTAATTGTCTGCGCCGGACCCAAAATTTCTCAAATTACAACCAAAAAATGCGTTTGACAAAAGTCAAGGTGTTATTGGACGCCGCTTTATTGTTCTAAATTGGTTGAACTAAATCATTCATGCTTTAAGATGAATTCAAAACTTTGATCGAGAATTTTATTTTCGCTCCGTAGAGCGAATGATTTTATTTGAAATCAGCAGCAAAAACTGAAATGGAAAAGGCCACGCCAACTCAGTGTGTGCTTGTTCAACCGCATCTTGTGTTTTAACACTTTTTTTATATTCTCTTCGATCAAACTGTTTTAAAATGCTTTTTTTCTTCAATAATTACACTAATTTAACATCACAGAATAAAATAAAAATAAGTTTGCGGAATATAATAAAAAGTAGCTAAATTTCGGATGGCTCCAATCAACGTTTATGAAACCATGCATAAGTAGCAACATAATTAATAAGTAGAAGAATTGCAACATTACAATTACAGTTTTTCAAATTAATAAAAATTCAAATGTTTTGATTGCCAAGTAAAAACATAAAAAAATTCGGCCGTTTTTATTTTTCAAAAACTTTAAAAGGAAATTTGAAATTCAAAAAATTCAAAACCGGCCTTGCTAAACAAGGTGTCCTGCAGGAGATCGCCGTTTCAATAATTCTAGGATGACAAATCAAAAACAACACAATAATCTTTTATATAAATACACTGGGAAGTTGCAAATCCCGGTAATATGAAGTAAATTCAATTTCATAAAAAGTCAAGAAATTTCAGAAAAGCTCTCAATCCAAACCGATGATCATATCCGTGGCATACCAGTGGCGCACCGGTGGCATACCAGTGGCTTTAGGACACCTTGGTAATTGTAGTGTTAATAACTTAAGGCGGATTCTCACTGCCGTTGCTATCGTTTCAATTCACACGTTTGACGTCGTTTTGACCCGATCAAAAAATTATTCATTCCCATTGCACGTTTTCACGCAATAGCGAAAAGCTTGCGAAACCATTTTAAATAGAGAAAACCTGTTTGTTCAGTTTAGACAAAGAAGTAGAATCGAGTTTTGCTTTTTTGGTCATCCCTTTTCGGTAGTTTGAAAAAAATTGATTATTTTTCGTTTTGTGGGAGGGGTGAGAAGCAGGCCCCCAGTCCCGAGCTTTCCCACCCAGATTTAGGTTTTTCTTGTCTCATCTGGGTTTCTAGGTTTTATATTTAAAAATCCCTTCAAATTTGAGTTTTTTCGAAAAAATAATTATTTACTACTAAACCCTTCCCCTCTGCGCATCTGTGTAAAAACGATACCAAAAAGTTGCCATTTTGCGTAGTATCAATATTTCTAAACTATCTTTTTTCACGAATCTAATGTAAATAAATATTTAAGTTCTATAAGTTGTAGGTTTGTTAGCGAAAAAGCAGCCTTGATATGTAGGACAAAAAATGGCAACGCGTTCCAAACACAAGAATTGAAGAGCGTTATTTGTAACGTTTCTCCAATTTTTTATCTATACTTTTCAACAAATACTTTGTATAATAATTTTTTAAATATGGCAATTTGCAAAAATAAAAAACTCATTTTAAATTTGATGTATTTTCTGGGAAGAATATAACATCCAAATTTTTTAAAGGAATCTGGGTTTATGTAAAATCACATCGCTGGGGGCCTTGGCGGGAGGAGGTCGTTGGTTAGTTTGCTTTTTGTCGGGTCAGAGCAACATTTTGAAATCTTTTGACCAATCGGGAATTGTCCTTTCGCTGTCGCATTGGCTTTTAATTGGGAATCCCGTTTCGCATGTTGAAGCTGTTGCATCCGTAGTTAGTTAAAAGATTTTACAATCCGTATTCAAAAGCAAATAAACTTTAAAGTCCCTTTAAGCTGCATCATTGGCAAAGCCAGACATAAAAGCTGAATAGACCTAAGGGACGTGAATATAAACAATCGATTTAAAAAAAACCGGCACGAGAAGAACTACAAAAAAATTTGTAACTTCAAATCAGTTTCCTCCAAATTGAATGAGTCTCGCTTCTCGTTAATTCTCGCCTTGTTCCAAACGACTATTCACGTGACTTGTTACGCAAACCGGAAAGGTTTTTATGAAGAATTTCTCTAGTGGAGGGCGGACTTGGGGGGTTGACGTACCGTTACATTGTTTTTTTTTAATTCGATTGAAATAACGATAATGGCCGCAATCACTCCAAGTATGACAATGATGATGATTGCCAGGATCAGCTTTTTCTTCCGGTATTTGTTCTGCAGTTTTCCCGCCTTCTTTAGCTGTTGAGCACCGCTCTCAACGTAATCACTTGCCATTATGACGTGTCTCTCTATCCGATCGACCATGACACCCTGCTCATACACGAACTTGGACATGACGAGGAAGGTGTTGTGGAGTTGTACGATGTTCTTCTGCAATCAGGTGGTTTGCATGTAGGCTTTTGTTGACCGTTACACAGACTTACCCAGTTATAAAAGTTTTTTTTGAAATAAGATCATCAATTTATTTTTTTAACTTTTAAAAAAGATAGTAAAAGTGCCCAAGTGTTTATTCTTCGAGTTTTCCTTACAAAGTTCACATTTGAAAAATAAAAACTCCTGCAGTTTATCACACCAACAATAACTCTGGGCCCAGTGTCGCGCACATCAACCACAAATCGTTTTTTATCGGCCATTAAAAGCGACCATTTAACCATTAAGTTAACGAATATAATCAGCTGAAACGAACGTAGTTTTATCAAATCGATTGGATTTTTTATTGTTCCCCATGATCGTGTGTGTTGCTAGAGGTCGTATTAGAATAATTAAGTCAATGAAATTTATTGTGGTATTTGAAAACAATCAACCGTAATTCAAGTTACCTCAAGTTGGTAGATTTCCCGCTCAAAGTGGGCCATCTCCTTTAGTTGCATCCTCATCTCCTTGCTCACTTGCTTGTCATCTCGGATGTTTTGTTGGAGCAGAGGGAGGTTCTCATCCATGACTCTGCTCACAAATGCAGTGGTTGGCCAATAATCCAATGCTATAGTTTGACGACTACGAAGCAGTTCTCACAAAACAAAAATTGTGGCATCGCTTTTGGAAAGGTTTTTGCAAAGAAATATTAAGATTAAATCTGCAATTCAAGCAACGATAACCAAAATTTTTTCTACAGATAAAGCTCGAGCAAGGGTTCTTGATCAGAAGAGCAAGATCTGTTTATAGATGCTAAACATTAACGTTGGTAACCACTTTTATTTTCACCGAAGAAGACTGCCTGATTTACATCAAAACAAAAACTACAAACCGATTTGATTCGTGGTGCAGCGGTTAGTTACTGGGCTTGTGATCAGAAGATCGTGAGTTCGCTATTGTATTGAGACGCTCATGTTGCTGAGGTATATGCTGATATGCAAGTAGTAATCAGCATTATATATGTATGCATAAATAGAGGTAACAACAAAAAAATCACTAAACTTGATGCAGTGTGGTTGTGCAGCTAGAGTTTTGCATTTATGCAAATGCAATCGACAAGATTGCAGTTCAAAACCTAGTTTTGTTATTCAGACGTTTTTGGAAAAGATAGGCCTACTTCAGGGAACTTTTTCTGCTAGGTGATCTTAAGGAGTTCTAAATTTCAGTCATATTATTAAATAAAAACTAAAACACCAACAAAAAAATTCAACCGGACAGCAAAATTCTAGCATCTCCAAAGCAGACGGGGTTAGTCGCTTCATCGTTGCTCAAAGTTTCTCATCCCAAGTATCCAGGAGTCAGGAGGATAAATATAGAGTAAACATTTTGGTTCCTGAATTTAATTGTTTAGATTTTACTAAGGTCAAAAGTTGCAATTTTCAAAACCTTGAAGTTGGTAACATTGCCGAACATAATGCAAATATGTTGGCAATTATGTTCAGCAATGTTACCAGGTACAAAACAAAAAAAATTACAATGTTACAACTTTAAAACCATTCCGTGTAGCCTTCATCTTGTCCCTTCTTATTGTTGATTTTGATTTACGACAGTTTAAATTGAAAAAGTGACAAGTGTTTCAAGGTTAAAATTTTATTTTTTCCTTCTCTAGCTCTAAATCAGCAGATCTTACTTGTTGATATCTTCTTGCTTCATTGTCTTCCCAATGATCGAAAGTTGCCTCTCTATTTTTTTTTGAGATAACTCGCTATAGTTTTTTTGCTCCGTATAATAATCTCCAACTAAGTCCGTCAATCTGCAAGCAATACACCAATCACTTTCATTTTAACAGCTTGGTGCCAAGGATTATAGGTTAGAACAGCTTGTTTATTTTAACAGCTCGTCGGCAGCGTAGTCGAATGGTTGCAGTCCCGTGCTCGTGATCAACATGGTTTCGGTTCAAAACCCGCTCGCGTCATTCTCTTGCGTGCTTAAGAAAGACACTTTTTGGCACTACGCCCTGTTTGGTGGTCTTGGCAAGCAGTTCTAAATTTTAGTCATATCTCCATAAAACTAAAAAACAAAATAAAAATTTTCTATCGGACATCAATATCTTGGCATCTCCAAAAGCAAATGGGGATAATCGTTTGCCCTATGTATAGCGTCTCCAACGCTTTCCTGCGCGTCAGAAGGATAAATATAGAGATAAAAAAAACACTTGATGGAGCCGCTTGAAAGTTTGGCCTTGGCTAATGATCATCCTGTTTTTTTCAATTTATTCTTAATCCGATATGGAACAAGATGATCGTGAATTTATTCAAATATTAAGATCGTGATTTAGCCGCGGTTTATTACACTAAATTACATTATTACACTAGCGGCCCCAGTTCTGTTTGTGTCTGTCGCAGTGCTCATACTCGCCTCATCGACAGTGTCTTGAATGACGCCTTGCACATAATCACTGGATGCCTGCGTCCCACTCCAACGGACCACCTACCTGTACTCTCAGGTATCCAGCCAGCTGAGTTTCGCCGAATGGGAGCGACACTCTCCTTGGCTTACCGTGGATCTCTGGACCCCGATCATATTTTGTATGGTCTCTTAAGTGGATCCTCAGATACTCGCCAAGTGAGACTAAGATCCAGACGCCCGTTTGTGCCAGCTGCGCGGAATCTTTTGGACAACCTTGCCAGACTTGGCATCCGCGCTTCTGAATGGACAAATCACAAATGGAAAACGGAGTATTGTGAAAATGCTTCCAGGCTCCGTGCTTTTGTGCCCGAGACCGGTGCCAGGCCTGTTGGGATGGGCTTACCCCGAGCAGCTTGGGTTAAGCTCAACCGCCTGCGGACTGGTGTTGGCCGATTCCATTCGTCCATGCACAAATGTGGTCTCGCTCCTTCACCGAATTGCGAGTGTGGCGCCTTTGAGTAAACCGCAGACCATGTACCAACAGCGTGCCCTATACATCGGGCACCACATAGAGCACGAGGTCTGACGGTTTTGGATGACGAAACTCGATGCTGGCTTAATAACACCACTGCCAGCATCTGATTCAGGCAGTGCAGCAGTCTGGGGTAGTAAAAGGATAAACCCTCGGCCCCAGTCCTGTTTGTGTCTGACCTGGAGTGGATGCCCTTCAAACGACGACGACGACAATTACACTAAATGCTACTTTCACAATAAAAACATTAAAAGATGAAAGTGAAATTGACAAGAGAGCTAATTCGTTCGCTTTTATATTTGACAGCACTTCCATCCAAAGCAACGAAAACAAAAAAATCAGCAAGTCATGGACTCACCCATTCTGATTGGTCACTTTTGTAATTTAATTGTAATTCAATTAAAAATTTTTTTTAAGGAATACATAGAATCTTTCTTTTTCCGGAGTCAGATATGGGAATCACAGGGATGCGATCCTATTTCTAACCCTCCTTTTCCTCCCTTAGTCATTGCACGAGGTTGCCATCAGACTTTGAAGTCATCCATATTAATTCGATTTATTTTGTGGATTTGTCTTTTTCCACCCTTTAAGAAGCTCAGTTTTAAAGCATTGGATTAAATCTTCCAGGATATCGATGCTTTACAATAAAACGTGTAAAAACATTTAGAACCAGAATAATCCTTAAGTATGTTGCACCCTAATTGGCATTACTAGACACCGATTGGAGCGGGAGCCGACCCTTGACTATAAATGTCTCTGACGTGACCCCTAGATCAGTGGTTCTCAACCTTTTTTGGCCCATGGACCATTTTTTTAAAGAATAATATCTGATGGACCATTTTGCTATGCTGACACCTTATGAACGTTATTAGTTGAAACCGTATAGCACACATGACAGTGAAATCAAAGGCACGTTCAATTTTTACCATTAATAAAATAATAACCATTAAACTAATTAACCAATCACTCTTAATTTGCCCATTCAACCCAACTATTTGTTTAATTTTAAAAACTAAAGGATTAGTGAGAAGACATACTATTAATTTCAAATTTTATTTTAACAAAACATGCACATATATTATAATGTATTTTTCAAAATCAATAGTATAGTCAAGAACGCTAATAAATAACTTGGCTTTGGTGTTTCCGCACAAAGAATTAAAATATATTTTGACAAAATTGTTCAGTCTTAACGTGTTAACTGCCTGGCTTTCTTTTTCCCTTATTCAACAGCCTTCTTTTAGGTTCCAACGAGAATGTTTTTTTTTATATATGTTACCAAGTATTAATCAGGAAGTCTTTGTTTTTATAAAAGTGATCATTTAGTTGACTTGATAAATATACTCATTTTTGATGTGCCACGTTAAAAACTAATTCCATTCTTTACTTACCATGTTATTTTGTAAGCCATTTGCAAAAGAGGTAACAATGTATCACCGGTGATACACTGGCACAACAAGCAAAAGTTGGAATGTATCACCGGTGATACACACGGAGGCAAAATCTGATAGTTCCTCTGCTATTGATGTCCAGTTTGCTTCTTTTTTAACTCAATACATCCAGTACTGCAGAAAACATAGATTCCATCATCTATCTAGTAGGAAAGACAATAATGCTTGCTTCTAACTGTTGAAAAACACTTGGGTGTGAATCCTTTATCAAGATGTATGCAAATATCCCTTCCTTGTTAACTCTTGCTTTTAATTTAACATCCTCTTTTAAATCCGACAGCGTTTCGGCAATCTTGGAAATTTCATTTTCTGGATTATAACTTTCTAGGTCTACAAACCAGAGTAATAATCTATCGCAAAAAGATCCTCAAATCAACTCCGAAAGTCTGGGTGAAGAACTTCAAGATGAGCAATGCAGGCAGTAATGCATTCTAAATGTAGAAGCAGTTTTATTGAAATTTTTAAAAGTTATTTCAGTTTCTCGATGTAATTCTTTTATTTATTGAGCGAAGGTAACCAAGTCTGATTTTTTTATTTAGCAGCTCGAAGTTCAGCATATTTACTATTTTTTAGATATAACTAAGGTAGTACATTTTTGATTTTATCTCAGTATTTTCTAGTTTTCCCAAAATTTCTCGAGCTTTACCAGCTTGTTTTCGGTATTTAAAATCAACCATTTGGGACTTGAACTTGAGAAAGTTAATTACTTGTTTCCACAAAATCACAAACCTTTCAAGGCTGAGCCCTTGACAACAATCTCACCTCTGGGTAAAGCAACTGAGTTTTTAAGTTTTCAACTTCAAATAAATGCGCAAACACCCCATCATTTATTGAGTTAGTTGCAACAAGTTAATTGCATGTATGACAGCATTCTATGCCAATTGCAAGGCCAAGCATAGTGTTTAACTGAAAATATCAAAGAAATTAGCTATTCAGACACCAATCAAAAACTATAGAAAAAATACTGCTGCGATCTTGGGCTAGCAAAGTAATTTACTTACATGCACTTCCAACATAATTTAATATTGTAACGTTTATAATTATCAAGAACATTTTATTAAAAATTTATGAAACCCTCTGTGGACCACTAGAAGTTTCTGGTAGAACACTGGTGGTCCACCTGGACCAGGTTGAGAACCACTGCCCTAGATCACTGCCTAGTCGCGTTTTAAATCGTCATCAGAAACAGTCTGCTCTAAGATTATTTTCAGAGCTAGTCAGCAAGAAGAGAAATATTAAGGTAAGCTACTCACTTATAGTTATTGGTGCGCCATTAGCTGCGTGGTAGGCCTACAACTTGCTAAGTTTTGGATTAATGCAAATGCCGAAGATTCATTTTTAAAGAAAGCGTCAATTCAGTTGGAATCGCCAAAGTTTTTCATCGAAGTTTTAGCAATTCCGACACAAATCAAAGTTTGTTTTTTTCATTTTTTTTCCGTCATCCTGGTTGAAACAAGTTTTATGGAGGGAGGTAAAATCTCACCTTTTTTGGAGGACATCATGCAGCATCTTTTTCATTCGGACTTCAGCAGGAACATATACAGATTCGGTAATCGGAGCTTCTGGCCACGTGACCTGTTCAAAAACAATTTTTTCGACAAATCACAGAAATCTTAGTATGAAATAAACTAAATTGAAAGTGGTTGAACCCATAATTACAACCAAGAGCTTCAGGCAAGGGTTTGGTTTTGTTTAGCTGTTGATTCTGTTTTTTTAGTTTTTTATTCGATAAAACTTTAAAATTTTCATGAAAAATTCAAGCACAGTCGTATTAGGTGCTTTTGCCTTATTTTAACCAACTCAAATTACGGGCTGGCCCCTGGAGATGATTTTTCAAAAAATTTGTTCGAACGTTGGTCCACTGCTGTCGTCATCGCTTTTTTATTCCACGAAAATGCTATATTTCATCAATAAAACTTTAAAAATCAAAAAGATGAATTGCTGATTAAAAAGCATTGCTAAAATACAATTCACTAGGCTGCCCCTATACGTCTAATTTTTGTCTCAACAAAAACATGAAACAAAATCAAATTAGCTGGTTTTTTTATTTCACAAAATTTTATAAACACCACGGCAACCAATCAAAATGCATATGAAAACCTGAACTGAAGAGTTAGTTTGTTCCCACTTCACAGTGAAGTCATTCTTCCCATCGCTGGTGGATGGTTCTCCTTTCTTATACAAATATCGGATCTTCTCCTGGTCACTCAGTTCGATCCGCTGGAGGATATTTTCAGTTTTTCGCGAAAGAGCAGAAAATCGATTTGACAAAAGAGAAATCTGCGAAACGGTAAAGTAAAAGAACAAGGTATTGAAGAATTAGTGAAGCACATTTGCTTTCAACTATGTCAAGGTTATGAATAAAAGAACTCTTTCAAGGTTAACTTAATCTAAAATGCAAGTTACGTAACTCTTCAAAATATTCAAACAAACACAAACTTTCATAAATATAAATGGAGTAGATGTATTCACTATTTATACACGATAGCTGTATAAGTGACTGTACTTTTGATCGAAGTTTCTCCGTATTGAGAACACTGGAGCTTGCCAGGACGTCGCGATGCTGGATCTTCAGATCGCGTTGAATCGATTCAATTTCTCGAATAAACTTCAAAATTTTTTCGACCTGAGAAGATAAAGAGTGAATGGAGAAGGTAGCAATTCCCAAATACGTCATTTAATTTTTAAACAGTAAAAAATATTTTCTAGCAGAATATTTTCAAAATTTTTTTGACAAATTAAGTAGATAAAGCAAATATATCTAAGAGATGTTTTGCGCCCTCTTGCAGGTGGAACTACAGAATTGACTTTATTTTTAATTTACAGTACTTAATAAGTTAAAGTTTAATGGTATTCTCATTACAAACTGTGATTCTTTATACATTTAATGTCTTGAAAAACACAGCTTACATTTGAATTAAAGTTTGTCGGCAGCGTGGTTGAGTGATCTCTGATTGTAATTGACATGGTGTCGGTTCAAAACTTACTCGCAACATTCTGTTGAATCTTTGGGAAAGACACTTTACGGCACTTTCCCTTGCTTTGCGGTCTTAGCAAGCAGTTCTAAATTTTAGTCATATCTCTATAAAACTAAAAAAACAAATTAAAACAATTCAACTGAAGCGCAATATCTTGGCAGCTCCAGAAACAGGTTGGGATAATAGCTTGATGGTTGCCCTACGTATTGCACCTCCGACGCTTTTCAAATCAGGAGGATAAACATAGGGTTGAAATGAAAAAAACTTGGTAATTTTAATTCTAACAGAATTTTAAACCAAAAAGCTCAAGTAAAGAAACAAAATTAATTTAAGTTACCCTATGCAATGTCAGCTGCAAATCGGAGGGCATGGAAACTTCTTCGTAAATTTCGGGCTCATTGTATGTGGCAGGGTCCAAACGAGCAAGCCGGATAAGATCCGGGAGCCTGTCTTTTATCATTGCTGGTTTATGACGTCACATATTCAACCAAAAATTGCCAGCTTTTTGACTAAAACTTGAAAATATCGTGTCGTAACCGTACAATGATATCATCTACCTCGATATTTCTCTAAACATAATTGATTGAAACAACGACTAATAAGTGGTTAGATCAGGGGTGTCCAACTCAAACTCGCTAATGTGCCAATTTTTGTTTTATGATTTCCTCGCGTGCCAACGCATGGTAAACTATCATTAATTTAATAATTTTTCCTATATTTAAAACCATGTTGCTTACAAAAAACTAAACACAACGAAAACTAAACACAACAAAGAAAGAAAAACAGTTATTTTAACATTTTATCAATAACACACAATTAACCAAAGCTACTTTTTTGCAAGCGTTTGTTCTAAGCCAAACTAGCAAAATTGGGCTTCAACGGCGTAATGGCAATACGCATTATTGCATCTAAGTGTCCGTCGGTTAGCTGACTGCGCAATATAGATTTATTAAGTTTCATGACTAAAAATCCCTGTTCACAACGGTATGTGCTTCCAAATTGAGCTATCAAGAAACGAGCTTTTTTCAAAAGAACTGGATATGCTTCTTCCTGCAACTGAGAATAAAACTGAAGCAGGGATTGTTCCTGGTATACGTCTCTCAGACCTTCGTTTGATCTCAGATCCAAAAGTTCAAGTTGAAGCTCTGTGTTCTCAATCTCTTCTACTTTCACAGTAAATGGCTGTTCAAATAATGAAAGATGTTTCTCCCGGCCACTTAGATCATGAAAGCGTTTTTTAAAACTTTCATTGAGATCTTCGCAAATGTTAGCGTATTTCACAAAGTCTGGAATAAAATCAAGCTTTGTTTTAGCCACAAATGATGACATGGATTTAAACTGCATCATGTTTCCAGTTGACAGTTGCAACTGAAACAGATTAATTTACTTTGAAAGGCTTTTACAGCATTAAACAATTCTGGGAGTAATTGTTCACGATCTTGCAACTTCATGCATAAGTTATTTAAATGCTGTGTTATATCAACCAAAAGGCAAGGTCTAACAACCAGTCATGATCTGATAACAGCTTTACAGCACTTGCACCATTCCTGGTTGATAATGTTGAGTTCTTCTCTTTCAAAAATTTTTCTATTTCTGCTACAAGAGCAAAAAAACGTTCCAACACCTTCCCTCGGCTTAACCATTGTACCTCCGAATGGTAAATCAGATCTTTATATTGTGCATTTACATTTTCCAAAAACAACTGAAACTGCGATGTTTCAACCCTTTTGCACGTATTTCGTTCACACATTTCACGACTAATTCCATTACATGCGTCATTTTTAGAGTCTTAGCACAAAGTGCCTCTTGGTCGATGACACAATGAACAGTAAGAATATCTTGCTCAAACTTCGATTCTCGCAAATGCTTCTTAAGGAGCAACACTGCACCATTTTCTTTACCAGTCATTGAAGGCGCGTCATCTGTCGTCAAACCAACTAATTTTGACAGTGGCAAGTCAGAAACTCGAACGCGGAGCAGTTTCAGCACTGCTTCTTTAACATCTAATCTACGTGTTGTGCTATGAAGAGAAACGAGTCCAAGAAGATCTTCATGTACAGACAGAGACTCTGTTACACCACGGATAAACACTAACATTTTCGCAGTGTGTGTCGTGTCATTGCTTTCATCGAAAGCCAGGGAAAAACATTGAAACTCACTTGTTTTTGAAGATAATTGCCCTGATAAATCTTCACCAATGTCTTCTATTCTTCTTGCAATACTGTTTCTGGAGAGGCTGATGTCGTCAAACAGGCGTGATTTGTGTGGAAGCATAACCTTTTCAACCTCCTGCATACACTCTCTTACAAATTCGCTATCTGTAAAGGATCTGGCAGAACGGGCAATTTTTTCTGCAATCACATATGACGCAATTACAGATTTTTCATTTTGTGCGACAAACTTAGTAAATATATTTTGCTGCCCAAAAAGAGAGCTTTTTAATTTCGTTACCAAATTCTCCCTTGACTTTCCAATAAACTCAGCATATTTTGCTTCATACAATGTTTCGTAATGTCTCTTCACACTGAAAAGTTTTGACGCAGAAATATTTTTTCTACAGATCAAACACAATGGTTTTTCCTTTCATTCAATAAAAAAGTAGTCGTACGTCCATGAAACTTGAAAATTAGTGCTGGCTCATTTCTTTTTCTTTTGCTCATTGCTTCCGCACTCAAAAGGCTAAAAATAACCTACAAGCATGAATGCAAAGTTCAACTACAACAATCGTCTGTCTATTCACCACAATTCTACACAACTGAAATGAAATGTACGGTGTTTTATGGTGTTTTACAACTGCTAGCTAAGGTTTTTTAGCACCAAGCCAAGTAATTACACAACAACTTCTGTAACTGTTTTTCGAACGTCTACTACACAACTATCCATTACGTTTGTAATCTATATCATTCTAAAGCTGCGTTTACCAATCAGCGAAATTTTTAGCATTGTTACGATTATTTCGCAATAATACAAAACAATCGTAAAATTTTTCGTTAAGGCAAATTCGCCAATCGGTAAATGCACCTTTATACGTTTGTTATTTACAAAATCAAATTAACGCATTTTGAGCGTGTGACTCTTAGAGCATATTTTATAGCTGGCGCAAAACTACTCTGTGGTCTCGCAGGTATCTCAGTTTCACACCTCACACGTCTTCAATCAGGATAGACGTGCAAAAACTGTGAAAACCAGAAACTAATTTTACTAGTACTATACTGCAGCAATAAAATATGCAGTGGTGGATATTCCAATTTAGGGCAAGAATTTTCAAAAATTTATGTTGTCTGAGAAAAAAAAGAGGTCTGATCTGGGCTTGGATATTTTTCTCCCAAAATCAAAGTGTTCTCTAAAAAAAAAAGGTCTTCACTTCAATTTCATCTCTGATTTCCCTCTTTTTCTTCCAAAATCAAGGTGTTCTCCAAAAAAAAAAAAAAAAAGGTCTTCACTCCAAATCGTCCACTGAGCGAATCCAAAACTGTATATGCTGTTTTCGAGGGGGGCCCCTAAAATCGAGGGGGGGCCTGAGGCGACTGCCTCATTCGCCTCACCCAATATCCACCACTGAAAATATGTAACGATATTTAAAATTGCATTGTAGCATGTTTATGAAATATGGCAAGAGCTCGCGTGCCACTTTCAATGTTGTCGCGTGCCACGTGTTGGACACCCCTGGGTTAGATCAATGCAAACAAAATAATGATTGTTGCTTGAACACTCGCACAACAAGCAGAAAGTTTGTAACTATTAGGTTGTCCGGAAAGTTCTTAGCGTTTTTTTTTTTTGACTTGCTATACAACGATAAAAAACTTTTTTATAAACTTTTTCCAGTGAAATAAATTCTATTATTATTAATGACCTTTGTCCAACTATCAGGTAACCTGAAAATACCATCAGCATAAAATTTAGCTGGTTTTAATGAAAAAAGTTTTCTATGTACTTTTTAACATTCTCTAAATCAATATAGCTTTTTCCTTGCAATGAGTTCTGTAGAGACAAAAATAAGTGGTGGTCAGATGGAGCAATGTCATATGAATATGGTGGGTGAGGTAAAAGATCCCAGCCAAATTCATGCAACCTTGTTCGGGTAGCCCAAGACACATGTGGTTTGGCACTATCTTGTTGAAACACGACTCCCTTTCTGTTTGCAAGCCGAGGCCTTAAATTCTTGAATTTTTCAGTTAAATTCGACAACTGTCAACAGTATATTAATACTATGAGATTTTTCCACAAAACCAAACCATTAATTTGAATGTATACTATCAACAGTTGTCAAATTTGGCTGAAAAACTCAAGAATTTAAGCTTGCAAACAGAAAGGGAGTCGTATTTCAACAAGACAATGCCATATATGCCATGATAATGCCATGAACAAGATAATACCACATGTGTCTTTGGCTACCCGAACAACGTTGCATGAACTTGGCTGGGATCTTTTACCTCACCCATCATATTCATATGACATTGCTTCATCTGACCACCACTTATTTTTGTCTCTACAGAACTCATTGCAAGGAAAAAGCTATATTTTATTTTTTATTATTTATTTATTTAAATCAGATTCACGGTCCATAACAGAAAAAAAAAACACAAAAAAAACAAAATGAAATAAAACAGCAAAAACTGCACAGAATAATTCAAACTCAAAAATTTTAAAAACTTATTTCAAACAGTACTGTCCATATAAAATTATCGACAAAACAAATGTACCCATTAGAAAAACAACCATTAGGAAAAACAATAAAGCATGTGCCTATAATAAGTAAAAAATTGACTATCAAAAAAGCAATAAGTGTTCGTTATGTTGGTGACAAGGAAGTTGGAGGAGTTAAGGCAGCGATTAATAAAATTGTACAAAGTTTTTCTGAAAAGAGCTTCAAAAGTAGGTATATGATTTATAACTTGTAGTTCACGCGCGCTTGTGTATCTAGGTAGGTTGTGTAACATCCTATAGCAGTCATTGTAGGCTACAAGAATACTGTGAAAACTTGATTTTAGGTATTTACTCCACAGATGTGAACCATAGAAATTTGTACAATATGATTTAAACAATAGGTTTTTAACATCAAAAGGAACACTGTGAAAAAGCAGATTTCAATTGGTTTGCGGAACAATATAAAGATCTTACTTGTCTATTTATATCATCATCGTCTGTTAATGCATTGGTTAAATATATACCAAGATATTTAACTTTTTTACTAAAATTCAGCGTTTCGTTACAAAAGCGGACTACAGGGACATTCGTGAGGTGAAATGATTTAGTGGGAAACTGCATACACTGAGATTTATTAGTATTAAAAACAATACCATTTTTATAAGAAAAGCTATCACACACATCGAGTAAATCTTGAAGTTCTGCAACGCAGGACTGAAACAGCATATATCATCTTCATATATGATATGGTTAACCAAACTGTTTCCAATATAAAAACCAGCAGGAACACGATTGAAATCTTTTGACAGTTGGTCCATATAGACAGCAAATAAGTAAGGACTAAGTATTCCCCCCTGTCGCACACCGTTAGAGACTCCAAAAGATTGAGACAGTTGAGATCCCCACCTCACTCGCGTATTGATTTAGAGGCATAGAAAACTTTTTTTCTTTAAAACCGGCTAAATTTTATGCTGATGGTATTTTCAGGTTACCTGATAGTTGGACAAAGGTCATTAATAATAATAGAAGTTATTTCACTGAAAAAAGTTTATAAAAAAGTTTTTTATCGTTGTATAGCAAGTCAAAAAAAAACGCTAAGAACTTTCCGGACAACCTAATACTTTTCAACCGTAGGTTATATAGGAGAAAACGCTTTTTTGGAGTTTCAACAAACGCCACAGTAAGTTTTTAAGCCAATATTCACTATTTAAAAGAAAGAGATGGTTGTATTGCGTTTGGTTTTAATCGTTATGTTAAATATTTATTCACAAAATATGTTCAAAATATATTTTTAATCGATTATTATAATTAATTTATGTTTTAATATTACTCCTACTGATTCTATCTCAGCTGGACTACAGCCCCCCATGCAATGAAAATACTGCAATAAAACCTATTAAAAATATGTTTTCAATCGGCAAAGTTTTCCGTAATTCATCTTTTCTATTTTTAGACTTGATAAGTACAAATAGAATCACCTGCCTTTCTATCGACACACTCTCTTACGGCCAGCAATGCGCTAGCGATGAATCTTTTATTCAAACGCGAGGAAACAGAGTGCTTCCTTCCTATCCCCATCAATCACCTGTCCAAAAATATCTGTGAAGCGCTGATTTAATTCTCACGAACATCGACATTTTTCTTTTTTTTTGTCCATAGATGAAGAGCTGGAATATTTTGGATCATTGACTAAACTTAGCTTTAAGTTGTGTGTTCAAAATCTAAAGCTTTTTCTGAAAAATTGTCTAAAAAAGCCAATCTTGGGAGTTGTTAAAAAGTTAAGTTGAAAAGCTCGATTTTCGTGAAAGCGTTGATAAAATATAGTATGACCAAAATTGAGCAGAATTATAAAGCAAATATTAATTATTTACCAGAATGCTAAATAAGGTAAAACGAAAGGTAAAAATTTTGGCTTCTACTCGAAAGGTCAGTACTGGGTTGTTTTTACTGTTTGTCTACGCAGGAAAAAAACATATTTTGGCTTTCAATTTATAGTGAAAGCCTTTTTTTGCCTTTTCTTTAATTTCGAAAGAATAAACTGGTTTGGCTTTTAAAATATAGTAAAGAATGTTAGCCTGGTATCACCAGAGGTGGGCAGAGCGCAACTTCCGCAGCTTGCCTAATGGCGGAAGTTGCGCTGCGCTTTCATACTTTTTTGGAAATTGCTAATGATAAGAAAATTTTACGTTGCGCTTTCATGCGCTGCGCATTACAGATTAAACCAGTGGTTCCCTACCGGGGAGGAATTCCTCCCAGGGAGAAATTTTACAAGTTTTATTTTGTAAAGGCCAGTGGTGCTTAACTGCGAGTTGCGGCTGCTTGCTTTATTTTTTCTTTTTGCAGTTTATTTCAAATGCAATATTAGTAGTCAGTCAATGTTAGTAGTAATACAAATTAGTGCCAATGCAAAATTCATTGTTACTGCCACAAGTTAATAACCAAGCAATCTTTTAATATCAGTAGTATCTTTTAATACTAATTTTTTTTAATGTAATGCTTGTTTAGCATATTTAGTTGAACTCGTTTATATGTTTCACTTTGGCCGCTCATTGTAAACGTTTTCCAAAAATTTCCCGCAGCATGTTTGCTAATCATTCTTTTACTCGCGATTTCACTTGCCCCTTTCATTTCGACGAATGAAGCGGTTGTTCTATAAATCTGATAATGTACTAAAACTGTCTACCAATGAACCTTGATATTTTTATTTTACTTATCTCAGTATCTGCAAAATAAGCCTATTTAACCAGTTCGAATATAAAATCTTTGTGGGCCGTTGCTGGAAATGTTTTGCCCCACGTTTTCGTTTGAACATGATGGAAATAAAATCTGGCTTTCCGAGAAATATCCATCTGCATATATATAAAACCTGCCTAACTGTAGTATCACAGAGTTTGAATTTCAAGTGTTCTAGTTTTCAACATTTGGTACTGTTTATTTCTGTGTAGAAATCATTTATTAGTTTGAGTCAAGAGTATTGTAGTTGAATCGTGTTCAAGGAGTGAAGTAGAGATTTTGTCGGAATTGCTGAATCGTACTAGAAAAAGGTTTCTTTACTTTTAACAATAGCATGAGCTTTTATCATCTGTAGTAACTTTGCGGTTAACGAAGCGTGTTAAAAGAATATTAATTTACGCATAAATTCGCCAGGAATTTTGGCTATTAAAAATTACAATTATCGCTTTGCGGCCTCGTCTACAATTTACACTTCTCACTCACCAGCTAATAGAAGTTATCACCTTGATATATAGCAGATTTTACTTGTTCATCTGATTGATAAGTGGCATAACCTATACACAATTATGTAACTAGGACTTAGTTGCGATACTAATAATTTTAAGTTACGTATATTTAACTTCATTATTACGTAATTGTTTTGGACCAATCACCGTTGTTATAATAAGGATTTCGCAATCACATTTTACAATTTTACAATTACCTATATGTATCATTTTTATACAGATTCTTGTTGAAAATTTTAGCCAAATTAGTTATAGCGACATAAACAGTAAAAAATGTAAACATGATGAAACTTATATGCAGTATGGTTTTACATCAGTGATTGTTGGTGGTGTGAAGAGGCCACAGTGTGTACTTTGTAATAAAGTACTCCATAATAACTAAATGAGACCAGCGAAACTCAAGAAACATTTGTAAAATGTACATCCTCAGAGCAAAGCTAAAGAAAAAAGCTATTTTGAAAGCCAGAGTAAAACTTTAAAAATGATGAGCCTGGATGCTTTGAGCAAGTTTTTTCAAAGAAACAGCAAAATCGTTGAAGTATTGTAAGAGGTAGCACTAAAAATTGCAAAGTAAAAAAACACACAATATATGAAGCTTTAATCAAGCCTTGTGTTCTAAAAATGTTTGATAAAGTTTTTGGAAAAGATGTGGAAAAAAATTAGTAGCAGTTCCACTCTCAAATAACACAATTCAAAGACGAATAAAAGATATGTCTGACGACATCAAAATTCAGATAATGCGGCAAATCAAAGATGTTCCCTTTGGTCTTTTTGCAATCCAACTAGATGAATGATCGTGTGCACAGTTGATGGTATTGCAAAATATGTTTACAATGGTGCATTTAAGTTACAGTTTCTTTTCTGCAGCTCTCTAGAAACGAATACAAAAGCAGCAAGTATTTTTGAAAAAGTCTTATCTTTGTTTTGAATCTGAGCACTTAGTATGGAAGAATTTAGCTGGCTGTTGTACAGATGGAACATCCGCAATGTTGGGCTGTAATTCAGATCGTCAAGCTCTTGTGAAGAAGTTAGCTCTAACAAGCAAAAGTGTTCAATGTATGCTGCATAGGCAAGCCCTTGCTTTTAAAAGTTTACCCGATTCAATTCAAACAGTTTTAGAAGAGATGATACAAATTATTAATTTCATTAAAGCCAGAGCTTTAAATTCTCGTGTTTGTAAAAGGCTGTGTATCGACATGGATTCAGACCACTTGGTGCTTTTCTACCATACTCAAACTCGATGGCTTTCCAAATGAAATGTAACTCGAAGATTCTTTGAATTTATAAAAGTAAAAGCATTTTGTGAACTCAAAAACAATACAGAGTATTTTTCCTGGCTTTTTTTTATTTTTTTATTTTTATCTCTATATTTATTCTCCTGACTCGCAGGAAAGCGACGGATGGCTTGATGATAGATGATTGGCTTGATGATGAAGAATGGATGCTTTCTCTGGCTATCATTTACTTCTTGATACACACTCGTAGTGGAAACAGGCCCTAAACTGTCAGCGCAAATCGAAAATGGTATTTTGAAAAATTTGTCAACACTTGAAAGCGAATTTGAGAAATATTTTCCAGAAATTATTAATGATGAACTTGACTTTGTTAGAAATCTTTTTACATTTTCCGTTGAAAAGCTTTCAGATGAATGCTAAGACGAATTTTTGGAGCTGGTTAATGACTTTTCAGCAAGGCAGCTTATTATAAAAAACTTTCACAGAGTTTTGGATTGATATGAAAGATTTCTATTCAAAAATTATCGAAAAAGCTCAGCGCATTCTTATTCTTTTTATGTCTACACACCTGTGTAAGGCAGGATTTTTTACTCTGCTACAAATCAAGATCAAACAAAGAAATAGACTCAATGTTGAAGATGACCTACGTTTGCTTTGTTCCAAACTATTCCACGCATTCAGCAACTCTCGGATGATAAACAAACACAAGTTTCGCATTAACTGATTGAGTTAAAATTGAAATAAATGATATTTTGTTAAATTAGTGTGTTTTGTAAAGCTTAATTGATACAGGGGAGGAGTGAAAGTTTTCCAAATCAGCAAAGGAGGAACGTACCAAAAAAAGGTTGGGAACCACTGGATTAAACAAATCAATTGCGCTTTATGTAGTCCTATTTTGCAAAAGCGCAATATTCTTTGGTTGTTTTTTAATGTAGGCGACCTATGGCGAACTTTATTACAGATCATTTCATCGTGCATGTTACGTGAACTCACAACGTCACAATTCAGCCTTGTCTAAAAAAATGCTTACTAAAAAAGTGAATAATTAAATGCAGCTCTAAGCTCTACGTCACAATCCAGCCTTGCTCTAAAAAACGTGTTTAGTAAGTGAGGAAATTAAAAAAGTTATTGTTATGGTCTTTTTCAAAAAAGCTTTTCATGTGGTTGTTGAAACGAATATACCAGGAGTTCTCAAAGACGCGACGGGACCTTTACCGGGGGGCTACGAAAAGAATCCTCATTTTGGACTGCAATTCACTTTTGAGACAAAATTGACAAAATCAGCGGGGGTTTCAAAGTGATGAACTTATTTGTAGTCTTCACTTGAGTTTTGGTACAATATCCTAAGTAGGGAACCACGGGTGTTTGAAAACCTCTGTAAGGGGGCCACTGACCTGAAAACTCAAAAAAGCTTGAGTACTACCAGGATAAACTGTGTCAAGAAAAGCTGAATAAAAGTGAAATTACTCAAGTTACTTGTAGTGAAAGATTATAAATTAATTGTTAGACATTCGCTTCATTTAAATAAGTGAGTGTAGTGGTAGTAGCATAGTAGAATTTACGAACTTCCTATTCCTATCTAAAACCGCTACACCGTAAGCAAAACAAGTTGTTTATAGCGCCATTTGAACGCTTAACATGACTTAAAAAAGACACTGCGCTTCACTAATTTGAAAATCTCTTTGCGCTTTGCTAATTTTAAAAAAAATGCCCAGCACTGGGAATCACCAACCGTTTCTTGGACTTGAAAAATGAACTCGACCCCTGCTCGACATTGTCATTCAATTAAAAAATTTTTTTGTGAAACGTCGTGCTTACGAACTCTTTGGGTTGTAGCAAAAACTATTCACAGCCCTCTGCTCCCCTCAATCAAATCAACATATTTGGCTGTTCTACTTGGTAAAACTAACATCAATATTAAATCCCGGGCTTCCGTCACAGACACTGCCTTTAAGACTTTACTTTTCAACAAACGGTCGATTTTTTTAGCTTATGGAAGTTAAGCATTATTCACTCCTTAAATTTCTAAATTTTGTTGTTTGTTTTTCGATTCTTCCAAAGTTTTTCTATGGTTCTCTGAGCACTGACTTATACTTTTGACTTGTATTTCGGAGACTTTTTTGTATTCATGTTTACTAGCAATAGTTTCAATGCTTTTTACACTGTGAAAGCAAAAGAAAAACTAATCTTTCCCTACAATTTACCTAAAAAATTGAACAATCACAACAACAATTAAAATTACAACAAAAACGCACGTTTTACTCAAAATTGTGCAAAAATCTTAAGTTTTATAAGAAAGCAGTAAATGTGATTTGTAAAGTCCTCGTCTCAGCAGCTGCATTACTGCTCTTGCTCGTTTATTCTGCTTTCAAACTTAATTAAATCTTTTTCAAATCTGTTGTAAAACACATTCTCGTTTGCGTACGCCAACAGTGGGCCGCAATCAAAACACAAAGTTTCTATTTTCTGACTGTTTGCGATGATAACTTCCATATGAAAATATTCTGTAGCCGCATTTACAGAGCGAACTGATAAACGTGGCCAAAAAGATTGCTTTTCAGTTTACGCGAACGCAGTTGATAGCAAATCGTGACAGGTTTTTGTTCACGTGATAATCAGCGATGATCTTTTCTTGTTGCTTTATTAGCGTCTCAATATAACGTGGCCAAAATAAGATTCAGCAAACTTCAGACTATCGGGACATTAAATGCTAAAATTAGGTCATCTAGAACCATGTAAATTTAATAACTTTAAACTGTACTCGATGACGAAGCTTGAGGAGATGAAATTTTTATAAATTGTTCGCTAAGCCAATCAAGAAAGCACTAAATTAAATAAAAATGCAACAAAGCTGTCAATAATTTGCTACAGAAAACAAAGTTCTAAAATTAAAACATTTTTAAATTTGCAAGAATTTTTAACATTGTACAAACACCTCTTTCTAGCATTTTCGTAGAAAACAAATCTTTGCATTATTTCGCATTCGTGACTAATCCATCTTGTGATCATCGTTTTTGGTGGGCAGGAGTTAGTGTTAGGTTCCCGGAACAATCAAATCTGATGCAGTTGTTATCTGTGATGATCTTACAAAAGGAGGGGCCCGGTGGAAGAAAACTTGGGGCTATTTTTTCGTGTGTTTCAAATTTTTTTTGGTTTGAAAAAAAGTAATCTTAAAAAACAGGTCATCACTTTAGGGGAAACCTCCATCATGGTGCTACTCTGAAGAAATTGAGCAATATCTTGCTTTAAGAGGGCCACTTTTTGACGTTTTTTAGAGAGGCCGAGGCGACCACTCCGTTCGCTCTGTACTAAAGCTATCATTGATTGTTTCCAAAGGATCTCCAGAATTGCGCAGTACTATGCTCAGTGGCTGTGTTGTGCAGGCGGTTTTTACGGACATAAGCCCACGACTTCATTTCATTTTTTGACTTCATGCTTTGACGTTGAAAATATACGGCCCGCCAATAATAGCCTTACAAAAAAGGGAGCCCGATGCAACAAAAATAGGGGGACGACTTTTTAGTGTTCCGAAAGAAAGTGATTGCTAAAAAAAGGCATCGGCTTAGGGCGAGTCACTTTTTATTGTTCTGAGAAAAATTGATTTCTAAAAAAAAAGGTTTTCATTTTAGGGAAGGCCACCATTTAATCTTCCAAAACAATGTGATCTCTAAAAAGAAAGGTCATGGTTTTAGAAGCACTTTTTAGTGTTCTGAAACAAAGTGATTTCTAAAAGAAAAACAAAAAGGGTCATCACTTTAGGGGTACCACCGTCATGTGCTACTATGAAGAAATAGAGCAATATTTTGTTCAGGGGGCGGTGCGGCCGCTCCATTAGCACCCTGCTAAAGTCATCACTCGCAGTCCACAAAAAGTTTCTGTCCAAGGGCACGCCATGCCAATTCCTGAAAAAGGTCGATAGGTTGCCTTAATTAAAGTATTTAATAGAGTCGCACTTTTTGTTTTTATGAATTTTTTTATCAGCCCAACATTGTTCATTTTAAAACATTAAGAAACTGTTTCTCTTTTTTCGATTTCATCCAATTTCAAACAAATATTAAAAAAAAAAAAAAAAACAGTTTTACTAAAAAAAGTCTTTATTATCAATTTTCTATATTTCGTTTTTTACAATCAAATGGAATGACAATGCTTAGAAAACATTCCAGTGATTTTATGGAAGCGTATTTAGGTAGCTTGCAAAGACTATCAAGAAGAGGAATGCGCCATAAAGCGTCTTTTCCTAAAACATAACAAAATGACTCGAGTAGGTTTTGAACCACAATCATGTCGATCGGCGTTAACATTAATACGGCGTTCTTAACCATATAGGCCTAATTACCGAATTTTTTTGATGTTAAAAACTTGCAAACCGTTCTTTGTGAGTGATAATAAATTGGATAGACATGAGAAACTTTGATTCTTTTTTAGTTTTTTCATTTAGAAATATGACTGAAATTTAGAGCTGCTTGCAAAGAACGCCAAGCAGAGAAAAGTGTCTTTTTCTAGGAGATAACAGATTTGAGTAGAAGTCAAATTAAAATCATCTGGACCGCGTCCACCATTAAGACGGCGCTCCTATCAACCAACACGGTATGAAATATCAAAGTTAAAGTTGTTAAGGTTGACTAACTGAAACCAATTCAAAAACTGCCTAAAAATCTAGGTATTTGAGAAAAATACATTTTTAATTTTTAATAAATTATTAGTCCAATGGCTTTTATTAACCTTTGAAACGCCCATGCTTCAAGGAAAATTGCTGGAAGCTTCCAAGACAATCGGTGGATCAAGATGATGATGTAATGATATCTCTAAGGCTTTTTGAGCTATAAAATTTTATGAAGTCACTCACACATGGCTACTCTTTTCTTGCTTTCTGATGTCATTAAATCGCGTTATGAAATTCGGTGATACGACAGTTGATTGAAACGACACTTGATCAAAAAAAATAATAATAATATCTAATACCCACAGTCATATGGTACTCAAATTGATTGTTTTTTATTTCATCTGTTTTAATTGTTTTTGTTTGTTTGTTCTAGCAATTTAATATGCATAGTAAAAATAATTTGATTTAAACGTCTTGGCACTTCGAAGCGCATACATCTTCTTATTATTCAAAGGGAAACTACTTGACTCGAAGATTTAACAGTCCCTTCGTGGTCTCCCTGCCATTTTCAAACATTATTTTAATGTATGTGTTTTTTTTGTGTGTGTGTTATTTATGTTCTTTTTTGTTTGAATTTGAAAAATAAAAAGCTTGTCTGTCTATCTGATCGAAACGACATTTAATCAAAAGAACATTTGATCGAAACGACACTTGATCAAAATGACAGTTGAGAAAAAAAAAAGATTTACTTTTGTATGTCCACACCCGGTCCGCATGTGGCACGAGACATCACTGTCTGTCGCTTACTAAATTATTTTCCAAATTTTAAATTTTGTCAACTATTGTCAGCGGCAACCTTTTGCTGTAGGAATGACAAGCTAGGACCCAAAGGTTAAAAATTGTTACGTTTTTACCTTTTTGACAAGTGAAGACCATTATTTTGGTCTTCCCTTAATCTCAAGCGCTTTTTATCTTCTTTTGTCTAAAGACCAAAACGGTCTTTGCTTGTCAAACTCGACAACTCACTTAATTTGAACAATTTCATACAAATTCTTGCCTGGAAGTTGGAGTAATTTTAAAAAGTGGCCTGCGGGAGCGGAGAGCTTAGATAACACCGGTTCAGTAAATTACAGGAGTAAGAAAAACTGGAAATTTGGCCTACTACACGTTGCTGGCGGCGCAACGCAAAAATTCGTGCACTTCTGGGTTAGATAAAAAGCTTGAAGCCTTATTGTCTTAAATAAAAATTTTTTGAAAATTGGATAAACCGAATCTAAGTTTCAAAGCGCGACGCAGGAATCCGGCTCAAGATTGCTAAACCACAAAAGTGGTGCCAAGGATTTCCCATGATAACGTGTATTACAATCCTTATAAAAAGCACTCATTCGACAATGAAGTGGTGGAAACACGGTAGTGCGATTGAATACGCTGGGCGGCACAAGGAGCAAGTGAGAGACGCAGAGATGAGGTCTGCTGCCGTTGGTGGTTGTCGACTTCCATCGAGCCCGCGTCGCCAGGTTGAGATCGAATGAACAATGCGAGGCCATTCCCATCACCGCGGTCCGAAATATTGCTGGCCCTCATCCGCCATCAGTCCGGCCTCAATAATCTTGAGGTCATTCATGTCGTCACGAAGTACCCCCACCAGGGCGTTCAGGCCCTCTTGCTGTTTGCGGAGATGTTTGCTGATGTCTTTCAGCGATTCCTCGTCAAGAGGGGCGGACTGATAGTCGGGAACACTCCCCCCTGCTGACGTATAGTGGTGTAGCCGCGTTTGAGACAACAATTCGTTTAACCGACCCTAAACAGCAAAGCGAAATAAAAACAAGGTGCTGATGAGATGAAGTCAGTATTACCCGGAACTGAGTTGGGGCATTCAATTCGTTGTGCAGCGACTCCAAGCGGACCCGAAGTTGTTCCTCCTCGGGCTGGATTGCGTAACCGGACTTGCGGTGGATTTCCTGAGCGACCACGACCTGATAAAAACTCAATGCAATGAATTGACTCAATAATGTTGATGTAGCAACAAACCCTGGTAGTTGTGCCGCCAAATGTAAACTATGCGAACCGGACCAGTTGCACGTCAATAAAAAGTGATTCGATTTACAAGATCATTCAAGATCATTCATAAAAGGTCAAATAAGGTCAAATAACGACTACGGCGGAGTCGTTCTAAACCCCTCTGCACTTTCTCTCTTCACTGCATCACGTGACATGAACCCTTCGTAATGAGCTCCTTACCTGAAGCACGCGATGCGAGATTTCCAGCAACTTTCGCTTGAACTTGTCCGTTTTCGACTGCAAGCTGACCTGCTCCTGCTGCAAGTTGTGCAGGTTCTTGCTGAGGATCTGAAGAGAATTCCATTCAACTTGATGCGAGTGTCGCGCGTGTTGGGCTGTGACGACCCGGGAGCGACATCGTCATTTGTATATTCGCCAGAGAACACCAACTTAAGGTAGCTTTGCTCATTTAATTTTTGATTCGAAAGCAGTTCGAGGCGCATCACACACAATGACAGTGATTTCACGTTTGCTCAAACAACTGCGATATTTACATCGAGTCGAGTTTGGTGTTGCTTTGACATCTGTTCCTGTAGTCGCAGTCTATTTCTTAACTCAGAAAAACCGATCATAGGAACCGGAATCAGCGTCTTCGGATTAGGGTTATCTCGTTTCGCCTGCTCCCATATTACGGGATCGATCCCTAAACATGAATCAGCAAAGTTAAACGATTAGTCAGCAGATAATTCCCTTCTGGAGAGTCCCCACCTGAGGGCGGATTACTGATCAGGGCCCGGACTTGCTCCTCCGACATGACGGCCCACGGGATGCAGGCCTCGATGCAGACCTGCTGCTTCAGCTGCTGCTGAATGTTCTGCTGCATCATGAAGCGATGTAGTTCCGATGCCGGCACCCGTCGCACGTCGCCAGTCGCACTCGATTGTTCCGTCACATAGAGAGTGATTTCGCATCTGTGTCGGTGGAGAATGAAAAGTTTGTTTGATGATACGTGAGCATTGGTTTAAACAATCAATCAGCCCGTTACATGGCGCATCATTAATCGAAAAAGAACACCAGTCAAGGGCTAACAACGTACTTGTCGTGAGGCATGTGTCTGATGGCGTCCACTTTGACTTTCAACGCGGCATTGTTTCCCATTATCCTATGAATGGCGTCCTCAATCTTAGCTTCCCCAATCGACTTCATCTCGGACTCTTTTTTGCTACTGATTAAAGTGACAAACCCCTCCTCGTCTTTAGCGGTTGGGAGGCAACTGTATCCCACAGCCTGCGACAAAATTGCGAAAAAATGTGAGAAAAAAGGCAATACAAAGAAAACACAAGCAAAATCAAATCTAATAACAAGCAAATAAATATTAATGTTTGCATCAAATTATAATCAATTAAATCTGATATTAATTCAATCAAGCAATAAATCTTACTTTGAACCTGCAAAAGTGATTCTGAGGACTAAAAGAAATGTGTGCCCCATCTTTTCGATAAAAACCACGCCCCACCCCCCAGAAGGCTTGGATTTGATTCCACTTGGTCATGATTGCATCTCTTTCGTCCCCAAGTACGTGGGGGGTGGAGAGCGCTGTAGCGGTGGCCAGCAGCAGGTTTACAGCGTTATCTGAAACCGAGCAGTTATTCAAACCATCACTGAACATGTCTGCTGGGGAAAATTTAACGCTCGAACGGCAGAAAACATTTAAAAAAGATTATTTACGTAATCAACAAAGCACGTTTTTAACGTTTCAACAATTACAATTTTACACGTACTTAGTGATAAAAACAAATTATTTCATTTTATCATATATTATTAATAGACAAAGATATATAAAAAATGTATTATTAATAGACTGACTGACAAAAAAAACTTTTAGGTACCACTCGTGCAAGTTACTTTTATTTGACGTTAATGACGCGAAAGTTGATTTTTTTAATCGCTTTTATCGTCGAGAACTGTATTTCAATCACCCTTCTACGCGATGGTTACATGCAACGGATTATTTCGATGGATGCAATAGATAACCACCCACCTTGTGGCGGACCGGGTGCAGCGGCTTGCTGTTGACCAAACATTCCTTTCGAGGCATCAGGCTTGCTTGAAAACGAAAAAGCTTAAAATATCATATAAACATTTCACATGAGGCATTATAAAACAATTCTATTCCAATAGATCTTAATCTATACAAAATCAGTCGAATTCATGCAAAGAACAGCTTGTTAAAATGTAACAGAATTAGAAATGATTCGCTGCTCAAATTAAATAGTAAGTTTTGCTTGTCATAGCAACAAGCAATGTGGGACCGACTTCTAGATGAAAGAAGAGATTATGATGAGGATGGAACTTTCTGTTCATAACTTTGGTGAAGACATTGATTGCTTTATGCTTAAAAGCTGCTCGGGTCGGATTCTTGATTGAACAAAAAAGAATTTTAATTTGGTTTTAAAGCAGCTAAAAAAGTTAATCTAAATTTACTTGATCCTTTTAGACTGAAAAACAATGGCTCATAAGAACAAGAGAAAAGTAATGCTTTAAAAAGAATAAAATTTAAATTGAATGAAAGAGTGATTGAGGCCGCACAAAGAAAATATAGGAAGGAAGGAAGAATTAAATGCAGAAACGGGTCGTGGAGGTGGATCCGGCCACCTTTGCAAACAAGAAACCGGATTAAGGCTGGATAAACAACAAAATATATGCTACAAACTGATACTAGTATGTTATTACCTGATGTAGTGGTTGTTCCTCCAAATAAAGAAGCAGTTGTTGTCTTATTTCCAAAACCTGAAATGAGGAATTAATACAAACCCATAATATATAGGAACAAATAAAGTACCTGATCCAAACAAACTTGATGCCGTTGATTTAGCTCCAAAACCGGAAAAACCTGAAAAATATTAAATTAATACTAAAAATAACTTACAGGGTGAGGCGTAAATATGGAATCAAAAAAAAACAATCGTAGAAGTACAATTATAATATATTTTGGCTTATGACAAATATGTACAAATACACAAAGGTATAGAGATAATAATTCCAGAAGTTTACTCAAAATGGCTTCTTTTTGAGGTTACAATTGACTTTAGTCTTCTTCCAACCTCTTCTACTGCGGTACGCAGTTGGCTCTGAGATATTTCTTGCCATGTTATCTTGCCATATCTAGGAATGCTTTAGATTCTTTACTGTGTGGTGAACTTTTGAGCAAGTTTTTGCCTGAAGTATCGACCATATGAAGAAGTCCATCGTGTTAAGGTCTGGGAAGCAAGGAGGTGACAATTCTTTAGACCAGAACCAAGGAAGATTGTCCCTGCACCAGTTTTGGGAGGCGTAAATTCAAAAATAGAATTATAATTAAATTATTTCTTGTAATTTAATGTGACATTGTGAATGTTAAGCGTATATTAAATCTAATATATCATTCTGTACATTGGAGGTGGTTTTAAGATTTATTTTGTAAAAAAACACTTTAGTGGTAACACCTTGTAGACGTTTCAGCAAGACGGAGTCACTACGCACACGCTAATGTCACTCAAAACTGGTGCAGGAACAATCTTCCTTGGTTCTGGTCTAAAGAATTGTCACCTCCTTGCTTCCCAGACCTTAACACAATGGACTTCTTCATATGGTCGATACTTCAGGCAAAAACTTACTCAAAAGTTCACTGCACAGTAAAGAATCTAAAGCATTCCTAGAAGATAACATGGCAAGAAATATCTCAGAGCCAGTTGCATACCACAGTAAAAGAGATTGGAAGAAGACTAAAGTCAGTTGTAACCTCAAAAAGAAGCCATTTTGAGTAAACTTCTGGAATTATTATCTCTATACCTTTGCGTATTTGTACATATTTGTCATAAGCCAAAATATGTTATATTTGTACTTTACAATTGTTTTTCTTTGATTCCATATTTACGCCTCACCCTGTAGTTAAAAAAATTCACAATTTCAATAAAAAATTGTAACAGTGCCTGATATAAAACCAATTACAATCTTCAAAAAATTATTTATCTAATATTTAAATCAAAATTTTTTTAGATTTTAAATGACAAAATTTTGACATGGTAATACTGTCATCCAAACTTTATTGATTGCGATTTGTTGTGTACTGCTACTATAGTCAGATCTCATTAAACCAACCTAGTTCCTTTCACAAATAATGTTTTTTTTTTATGTTAATTATATTATCAAGATGAAAAATAATTTCTATTGCAGCTTTCACTTCACTGTAAACCAGAATAACAGTAGATTATTAAAACACAGCAGTAAAGCCAATCCAACATTTACTGATTTATGCAAGATTGATTCTGCAATTCATGCTTTTGTGTTGGACAACAAAGTGATATAAACTTTAAAAAGCAGAGTGGGTGTAATGCAAACCCATGATTTACTGAAAATAATTTACAGCAGACATCATACCTCAATGCCTGATTGAGAACTTTGACATTTAATGTCGAACTGTGAGATAACATTCAATGAAAGAAAGAGTATTAGATTCAAATTTTGGCTGTCAGAATTGGACTGCAGCGTTTCAAGAAATGCTATGAAAGAAAGGTGCTGACAAACATGAAAAGCACTCATGCTTACCTGTAGAATTTCCAAACAGCCCAGACGCTGTTGTTTTTGTTCCAAATCCTGAAAAAATTTTTGATGCACATAGGTGTACATAAATTTGATATCTAAGTATAACTAATTAGTAAATTAGTATCTTTTCTTACCACCAAAACCAGAAGCTGTTGTAGTATTAGGAGTTGGAAAAACAAATGCTGATGCTGTGGTTTTATTTGCAGCATTACTACCAAAAGAAAAACCTGTAAAACACAAATCATAAGAACAACTGAACCAAATAGTCAGGAGCATGATTGAGTAGTTAAGAGCACCCAGATTGTTCTTGACATAATCTTGGTTCTATTTGTGCCATTCTCTTGTGTCCTTGGAAAAGACACTTTATGGCACTTTCCCCTGGCAGTCTCTGCAAGCATTTCTAAATTTTAGTCATATCTCAATAAAACTAAAAAAACTAAAATAAAAATTTCAACCAGACGACAATATTTTGGCTTCTCTGGAAACAGATCAGGGTAATTGCTTGCTCTATGTATAGTGCCTGCATCACATTCTTGCGTATCAGAGGTTAAATATAGAGATGAAATGGCTAGAGGTCCAGTACCAGAATCTAAATTTTTGAAAATTAATGGTCCAGTATTAGCTTTTTGACTCAAATATTATATTATTATCATTTTTACAGATTTAATAAGTGTGGCACAAAAACGAAAGCATAGGTAATTCTTTTGCAGTACTTGGGTTTAATTTTTAGTTAAAACATCTGTTTTTTGTAAGTTATACAATAACATACAGTCAAACCTTATTTTCAAATGTCTCAAAGTTCAAACAATTCGGTTTTCGAACAGAAAATTCAAGATGAAAATGACTTGGTCCTCAAACAAAAAAAAAAAGAAGAACAACAGCGACACATGAATGCCAAGACAAAATGTAAACATTTTCCAGTTGACCACCATACGAGATACAGTACATTTATTGTTACATTTATTACATTCATTGTTATTAAAATTGTTATGTTTTTTGTTTTATTTACACTTGTGTTTTATTTACTTTTTGAATAAATGGTTTTATACTATGATATACAGGGTATACTGAGGTGTAAACAGGTAAATAAGTTAAACTATTCTTTTGGTGCATGAAAAAAATTAATCTCTTTTACATTATTTGTAATGGAAAAATATGATTTGATTTTTGAACAAATTGGTTTTCTAACAGCCTTCCAGAACAAATTGTGTTTGAAAACTGAGGCTTGACTGTACATGCAAATTTTGTAATTAATACAATATATAAAAAGACTTGAACCAGAAATTAGGCAAGGTTAAAAAACTTGAAGCTGAATTTAACTTAAAGGTGTAAGTTATATGGAACTCATATTAAGTTTTGAACGATTTTGTGTACATGCTAGTTTACACTTAAGCCAATTCAAATTAGGCTAAGTCATTTCTACACAAATTTAGCTTTAACCATGTCAAATTTATTAGCCTAACTTAGCTTTAATCATGCTAATCAAAAAAGACATAGTTAAAGGTAAGATAGTTTCAAAATCGCTTAATCTAATTAGATTTGGCTTAAGTGTAGATTAGCATACAATGAATTGTTAAAATTGTCAATTAATGCCAATCCATTATAATTGACATTTAAGTCAATGCAATTTAAGCTTAATTCAGCTTGATGTGTTTTAACCTAATATCTAATTTCTAAGGCTAAGCTTAATTTTATAAATTAATTTCATTTACAAGATCTGCAAGTAATTTATAGCATAACTTAGAAAAAATAAAAATGTTTCAACCAGAAATCAAACTCAAGTAGAACAATCTGTTCACAGATGCCTTCCTTGTTGCACCACACTAATCATAAAAATGTAAAAAGAATAATATGACAGTCAAGATAAAAAAGCCACTACCAGAACTCTAATTATAAAAAAATTTGCATCCAGAACCAGAACTTTGCCCACTGCAAAAAAGGAATTATTTGGTATGATTAACAGATTGCACCCTGCAAAAAATTTAGTTCTTGTTCACTGTTCACTAAGTTTAGTTGATAACCTTAAATTTTGAATAAATTGTCAAAGGTTGCAAGGTTAGTAATGGTGAACAGTGAACAAGACCAACAAATTTATAAGCTAAAATTTCATCAACGCAGCCCACATAAGCTCATTGAGTTTGACATACCTGGCTTAGACAGTAAGTTTATATATATCAAAACATTTTTTATTACAAATATTTTTCTTGATATATAGTTTAGGTAACCAAAACTGCTTAACCAATTACAAAAAATACAGAAGTTAGTCACCAATATTTAGTCTAAAAATAAGTACTAGTATGGATTAAAGAAATAAGCATATTAATGCTCTTTAATATATAAATAAAAAGTAAAAGATTTTAAAGACCAAAATGTCTCAACTTAAAAAAATACTCAAGCGACAATTTGCAGCATATATCAACTATCAGTACACATGACAGCATTTATAAATTTTCTTAAAAATGAATTTACAAACGCAAATCAAACAAGTTGATGAACAAACAATACAAAAAAGAATACTTATTAAAATATGGAAAAACATCAAAGTTTTTAAACTAAAAAATCTTATTAAAATGACTCAACTATTTTAATCTTAAAAAGCTACAACAGTAACTCCTAATCTAAAAGATAAAATAAATACCTGAACTAGAAGTTGATGCAGCACTTGGGCCAAACAAATTGCTGCCACCAGAAGTGTTGGAGCCAAAACTAAAAGCCATAATTAATATTAAAAAAGCTGAAATATGAAAAATTTTCAATATTTTACATATCAATTATACAAAGACTGTCAAACAAATTTTAAATAGCCATATAAATTTGTATTAATTAAACCATCTTAAATTAGTATCTTAGTGGAGCTAGCATTACACTACTATATCTTTCTGTAAAATCAACAAACTATCTTCCCATTAAATAAAGAATTAAATTTTAAACCAGTGGTTTTCAACCTTTTCTGTACCGTGGCCTATTTTTCAACCCAAGTTAACTTCACAACCCACTTTGGTCAACAAAATTAAATTCCCATCCCAAAATCATAGTGTTCTCTAAAAAAAAAAAAACGGTCTTCACTTGGAATTGCTGTCAATTTTCCCTATTTTTGTCCAAAATCATAGTGTTCTCTAAAACAAAAAAAAGTCTTCATGTGGTTGATTGCACAGGACACCAGAAAAATGCCTAAAAAATGGGACAGATGGCAAGCCTAATTATACATATATATTATACATATTGCTTTCATTTTGATTTATGCTCCATGGCTCACTAAAAAAACCACTGTGGCCCACTACTGGGCCATGGTCCATAGGTTGAAAACCCCTGTTTTAAACATTCTTTACATTATTGTCAATGGTGAAACCAGCCACATTGTAATAAAATCCTCAATTATTTAATTGGGGCTTATATATATTCAATACAAACTGTGGGATATTTATTTATTGTATTTGAAACAAAACTAAATGGTTTAATTTTAATATATATCCAGTTATTCTCTTTTCCAAAAGAAACCTCATAAGAAGCCTATATTGCTAATAAAGTTTATCAACTAAATTTGTCATTATTTTCCAGGTCTTTACAAGAAGTTTTTTATTTTTTTTTTATTTTATCTCTATATTTATCCTCCTGACTCGCAGGAAAGCGACGGAGGCGCTAATACATAGGCTAGGCGCAATTACCCCGACCTGCTTCCGGAGACACCAAGATATTGCTGTCTGCTTGTAATAGAGATATGACTGTAATTTAGAACTGCTTGCCAGGACCACCAAGCAGGGGAATGTGTCATAAAGTGTCTTTCCCGAGGACACAACAGAATGGCGCAAGGGGGTTTTGAACCGAGACCGTCATCCTCAACAATTTTTTGGTGAAACTAACCTGGAATTGCTCTTACAGCACTAGGATAAAATAAAAAAGAAACCAAGAGGAAAGAATCTCTTCAAAAAACAATAGTAATTATAGGAAGGATCCGGACCATGACCAAATCATGACCAAAAGTTGCTTATGGCAATTTAAAGAGATCCTATTTTTCTAACTTTTCTGAGTTTATTAATCTAAAAATCAGTTTTGTTTTAGTATTTCATGCATTTTGATCAATTATATTATATTTTTGACTTTAAATTAACGTTTTGTTAATTTCTAAAATTTGTTTTTTTTCTAACTGCATAAATTGTTGCTTATATTTTAATCTACTTTGAGCAAACAGTCAGCTACTGAATCAATTGCCAAATTAAGCAGAATTCAAAACATGTATTAACTAGGTACCTGCAAGTACTACAGGAGCCGCATGGAGCTCTATGGAGCCACCGTGTAAACTTCAAATACTACAGGAGCCGTATGCAGACCCTTTTAAATTAGGTCTAGAGATTCATGGAGCTGCATGGAGCTGCATGGAGCCGCATGGAGCCACTGTGTAAACTTCAAATACTATAGAAGCCGTATGCAGACTTTTTAAATTAGGTCTAGAGATGCATGGAGCCACATAAAGCCACCATGTGAACTTTAAATACTACAGGAGTCGTATGCAGACCCTTTAAATTAGGTCTAGAGTTGCATGGAGCTGCATGGAGCCGCATGGAGCCACCGTGTAAACTTCAAATACTAAAGGAGCCGTATGCAGACCCTTTAAATTAGGTCTAGAGATGCATGGAGCCGCATGGAGCCACCGTGTGAACTTTAAATACTACAGGAGTCGTATGCAGACCCTTTAAATTAGGTTTAGAGATGCATGGAGCTGCATGGAGCCGCATGGAGCCACTGTGTAAAGTTCAAATACTACAGGAGCCATATGCAGACCCTTTAAATTAGGTCTAGAGATGCATGGAGCCGCATGAAGCCGCATGGAACTGCATGGAGCCACCGTGTGAACTTCAAATACTACAAGAGCCGTATGCAAACCCTTTAAATAAGGTCTAGAGATGCATGGAGCTGTATGGAGCTGCATGGAGCTGCATGGAGTCGCATGAATCCACCGTTTAAGCTTCAAATACTACAGGAGCCATATGCAGACCCTTTAAATTAGGTCTAGAGATGCATGGAGCTGCATGGAGCCGCATGGAGCCACTGTGTAAAGTTCAAATACTACAGGAGCCATATGCAGACCCTTTAAATTAGGTCTAGAGATGCATGGAGCCGCATGAAGCCGCATGGAACTGCATGGAGCCACCGTGTGAACTTCAAATACTACAAGAGCCGTATGCAAACCCTTTAAATAAGGTCTAGAGATGCATGGAGCTGTATGGAGTTGCATGGAGCTGCATGGAGTCGCATGAATCCACCGTTTAAGCTTCAAATACTACAGGAGCCATATGCAGACCCTTTAAATAAGGTCTAGAGACGCATGGAGCCGCATGGAGTCGCATGGAGCTGAATGGAGCCTCATGGAGCCACCGTGTAAACTTCAAATACTAAAGGAGCCGTATGCAGACCCTTTAAACTAGGTCTAGAGGTGCATGGAGCTGCATGGAGCCGCATGGATCCACTGTGTAAACTTTAAATACTACAGGAGCCGCATGCAGACTCTTTAAATTAAGTCTAGAGACGCATGGAGCCGCATGGAGCCGTATGGAGCTGCATGGAGTCGCATGGATCCACCATGTAAACTTCAAATACTACAGGAGCCGTATGCAGACCCTTTACATTAGGTCTAGAGATCCATGGAGCCGCATGGAGGCGCATGGAGCTGCATGGAGCCGCATGAAGCCACCGCGTAAGCTTTAAACACAACAGGAGCCATATGCAGACCCTTTAAATTAGGTTTAAAGACGCATGAAGCCGCATGGAGCCATCGTGTAAGCTTCAAATACTACAGGAGCCATATGCAGACCCTTTAAATTAGGTTTAGAGACGCATGAAGCTGCATGGAGCCGCTTGGAGCCACCGTGTAAACTTTAAATACTACAGGAGCCATATGCAGACCCTTTAAATTAGGTCTAGAGATGCATGAAGCTGTATGGAGTCTTATGGAGCCACCGTGTTAACTTCAAATACTACAGAAACCATATGCAGACCCTTTAAATTAGGTCTAGAAATGCAAGAAGCCGCATGGAACCCCATGGAGCTGCATGGAGCCGCATGGAGCCGCATGGAGCTATATCAAGCCGCATGGAGCCACCGTGTAAACATTTAAATACTACAGGAGCCATATGCAAACCCTTTAAATTAGGTCTAGAGATTCATGGAGCTGCATGGAGCTGCATGGAGCCGCATGGAGCCATCGTGTAAGCTTCAAATACTATAGAAGCCGCATGCAGACCCTTTAAATTAGGTCTAGAGATGCATGGAGCCGCCGTGTGAACTTTAAATACTACAGGAGTCGTATGCAGACCCTTTAAATTAGGTCTAGAGATGCATGGAGCTGCATGGAGCCGCATGGAGCCACCGTGTAAACTTCAAATACTACAGGAGCCGAATGCAGACCTTTTAAATTAAGTCTAGAAATGCATGGAGCTACATGGAGCCACCATGTAAAGTTCAAATATTACCGGAGCCGTACGGAGACCCTTTAACCCGTTTTTTCCGAAAAAAATTTTTTTTTCTAAATATTGTGAAATTGGTATCATATAATCACTAGGATGTAAATGAAACACTTTTGAAGAAAAAATACATTTATTCCTTTTTATTCTTGAGAAATAGGGTGGTACCATATGGTACCGCTAGGACAATACGAGTACAAAAATAATGAAATGCAATGTAAAATATCAATTCCTCATTGACATTATTTTAGCTACATTTATCCATGTAAATATTTCTGAACCGCAACAAAATATTAGAAAATATATAATAAATCAAGAGCAACCTACAAATTATCGAGTGTGGTATTTTTGAAAGCACGAAATACACAAACCTACGTTACATTTGGAGCACTGTGAACGCACCCTCGAACCTTTCTTTCCGATTACGTGCCTCTGTACTTTTAACTGTTCCCTACCGCTTTCCTGTTTCGGCTGAGCTAGTTTCCAAGGAAGTCACTTCTATTGGATCGTCAGCGTCCTCGCTATGTGCCTTACGTGAGCGTAATTCTGCTGGTGCTAGGAGCTGTTTCCTTGAAAGTTTGTCAACGCTGCATTCTCCATCAAGATCTTCGTCTCCAGAATCCTCGTCAGTGAGATCATGAACGTCAGGAGGCTCTATATATACGTCGTGTTTAGCGTCACTGTCCATTTCCATGATAAGATCCATTATCTCATTCGCAGTGAGGGATCCGAAAAATAAGTGAAACTTATTAGCAGTTTCAATTATGTAACTAACTGCAGCTGTCGTATATTTTTTAAAATGCTACTAATTACAGCTAGCTAAGTAAAATAATTGTTAACAATCACTAATAGAACCAAACCCTAAGTAAATGAAATATTTTGTAAAAAATCCAAAGGAACTAGTAGGCAGGACTTATTTGTACTCGTATTCTCCTAGCGGTACCGTGTGGTACCAGACTATAAAAATTATATACAAAAGTCACAATCTGCGAAATAAATTATAAAAATATGCCTATCAGTACAGTGAAATATGTATTCAATCAAGGTATCCAAGAAAAAAGTGGAAAAAATAACTGACAACCGAATTATAACTTACTTTTTATTGGTCGCCATTTTGAAACTGGTGTTTCTCAGAGACCCTCGTGCAAACAACCGCACTGCCTAGCTGTGTGAGCAGATATGGCCTTGAAACTAGCCAACTGGTGAGCTGAGGGTTCTGTGCGAGTAATGAACGCGTATAAAACACGTTTAGTGCAGCTAATTTGTGTTAAGAAGGTTTTATCTGTGAAGAATTCATGTGGTACCATATGGTACCGCTAGGATAAAACGGGTTAAATAAAGTTTAGAGATGCATGGAGCCGCATGGTCCCACCGTGTATAGGGGAAGTGTGGGACCTATGGAACGATTTTTTTTAAACGGTTGTAACTTTTATATTTTAACCAAAAATTGCTTGAAAATTGGTCTGCATGTTGTGATTAGGTAGCTCTGCATTGGGATAAAATGGTTTAGCTGTGTGGTGATTGGTTGCCAAGTTACAAGCAATTATTAAATTTTTACATTTCGTTCACCGTCTGGGACCTATGGAACACTTCTTACAAAGCTATCAAACGTTTTTTTTTTTTTTACATTAACTTCAAATAAACACAAAGATATACATAAACAAACATGCACACACAAAAAAATTACACATATGATAAATCAACGTTAAATTTCATCACCCCACATAGCCGTTTAGTTTGAGCAGCTGCATGAGGTGGGGGCAAAATTTTTTCAATATCTTTTTTGCCAATGGAGGCTAGGTCTTCCATTTCTGGAAAGACAAATCCATTTTTAATTTTTCTTGACCTCTCCAGAAAACTGATTTCAAAGTCTTCATCTTCATCTGGTCCACTAACCAGCTTTCCAATAAACTTTTTACAATTTCCAGCTGCAGTGTGCACATAAACAAAATCACCACATTTGAGTATGACAAGCTTGTCAGTTTGTGGAGAAAGGCTGGAGTCGCCATCAAACAGACTGGCATTACTTTCTGAATCAGCAAATACCTCTTTTTCATCAGTTGAACTATCTCCTGATTGCTGAGGGAAAAGTCTTTTTTTTACAGGTGTGCGTGTGATGATGGCAGAAGAAACTCTCTTGCGACGCCGAATTTTTCGTGGCCTTGCTTTCGGTAGTGGGGCAATTGATTCAATTAAAGAGGTTTCAGGGACTGCTTCCAGGCTACAGCCTGGGTTTGATGATGCTGGGGTAGATGTAGATTGAACAGCAGCCTCAGTGGTGTCAAGCACACTTGCGTCGATATTTGTCTCGCCTGAATAAACGTTTTGCACCTGATCAGTTACTGTGGAAGGTAAAAATTCATCCTCTGTAAAAATTTCTGAATTGAAGGGAAATATTCCAGTACGCCTGAATGAAGAAGTAATATTTTCCAAGGTCCAGGATTTAACAAAAGCTTTATTAGACAATCCAGCAATATAATATAAAGACAGTGTTTCCCCAGGATGTGACAGATGCCATTCATTACAAAATGAGCTGTAGAATTTCTTGAAAGCTCCAAATACACCCACATCTAAAGGTTGCAGTTTGTGGCTGCAATGAGGCGGCAGGGTAAGCAGATCTAAGCCATGGTTTTTAGCCAGCTCAACACCCTCTAAAGTTATATGGCTGTTATGATTATCCATGATCAGCACTCCCGGTTGATCTTTGGATACTGTCATATTGTCAATAAAATGTTTCAAGACTTGTGGGAAAATGTCTTGTTTCATCCATCCTGATGGATTGGCCAAATTGGCAGTGGATTGGCAATGGATTGGCAGACTACCAGCAGGAGCACTGCGCAACATGTGGCTTGCAAATCGAACCCTGGGAAATATGAATGCTGGCGGTAGAGCCATTCCAGTAGCACTGACACAGCAACACATTGTAATGTTTAAACCACGTTTCCCTGATCTTATTTGGCCAACTTGCTTGGTACCAGTTCTACATAAAATATTTCTGGAATTGGAAACTGTGTTAATTCCAGTCTCATCAAGATTCCAAATTCTGGTTGGAGGGATGTTTGAATTGCTAAGAATACTTTTGAGGTTGTCAAAAAAAGCATGAACATTAAAAAGATTGAATGCCATGGCTCTGGCAAGGCTTGTACTTTCAGGTTTTTTCAAACTTAAATCTCCCATTCGCTTACGAAAGCCTTTTAGCCAATCTTCACCAGCAATTTTTTTTCATTCCATGAATTAGGAATTTTTTTGTTTTTTATTTTTGCATATTCATAAGCAAGTTTTTTGACTTTAATTTTGTCAAGACCATAAAACAGCTTTGAAAGTTTAATGATGTAATCCTTTAATGCATGTTCTTCATCTTCTGTAAAAATCTATAAAAATACAAACAGTAATTAGCCTACTAACTGGATATGAAAAACTAGGTTAATAAATTCCTTATTTAATAACCTAGTTTTTCATTAGGTTACATTTCATTCTTAAATCTTAATTAGGCTTAGATCAAACCATTAGCCTAACTGACAAAATCTGTTAGTCTCTTTGTCAGTATAGGCCTAGGTTAGAAGCATAAAACTTAGCACAACAAAAATTTACTTACTTGAGTTGTAGTCATAGACATTTTCTTAACTTCAGTGTCTCCTCGATGCATCTTTTTCTTATAACGATGCAAACTACCTATAGGTATTCCGTAAACTTTCGAAGCTTTTCTGAAACTGAGTTCATTAGTAAGAACACCTTTCAAAGCTTTATTTAGGTCCTCTTCTCTAAACAAATCCTTATTCGATAATCTAGATTTAAATGTAGGCATGACCTGAAATACAAGGGACCTATGGAACGCCATGTTCCAAAGGTCCCACATAGTTATAATTAATGGAAAATAGCTTTTAGTTCATACACACTACACTTTGACAACTAAAACTTTTGATCAACTGATAGCTAGATAAGTAGTCTTTTCAAAGAAACCAACATTAATAGTTTTAGTAACTTCAAGAAACTATAAAATTCTTACAAAGATTAACCTAAAAAGGACATTTTTTACCCCAAAAATTAAAAAACGGCTTTACTGCCTTCTAAACTAGCAGTTCCACGAATTTTAATTTTGGAATAAGCATGTCTTACAAAAGTATGTTTCCAAATGCAAAAATTTCAAATAAATCCGGTGTTCCATGGGTCCCACCGTTCCATGGGTCCCACACTTCCCCTACTTCAAATATTACAGGAGCCGCATGGAGACCCTTTAAATAAAGTCTAGAAATGCATGGAGCCGCATGGGCTTCTGCAGAATAAATGCGTGGTTCGAATGATTATAAATCTAGTTCGCAACAAACGTTTCACTCTAACGGCAACAGTAAGCAAAATAGTCTCGAGTGTCAGAGAAACAGTGTTCCCCAAAATCAATCACGACTTTTTTTACATCTAGATGCATAATCCGCTTTCCACAATATCCAGATTGAGAAAAAATGTGAGCTAAAAGTTTACAGTAATCAACATTCACCATTGTGTTTGGTTCCGATTCATCTTGAAGTAAAAGTAGACAAATCACTCAAGTTTTGTCACCACCGCTTGGCATTGCGCAAAAAACTTCGCCTGTCCCACTGCTGAGGTAACGTGGGGCTTCAGAGCGGGTGCTGGTGCCAAAACATCAGATACAGATCTCTTATTTTTAGTCGATTCAACAGCCGAATATTGGAGTCTTGTTTGTTCTCGTAGTACTTGGTTCATATTTAGTGTTTTGAATGACGCTTTGCGCGTAGTCACTGGATGCCTATATTAATTATGAGTATTACCTTTAGCCAAAACAAGTGCCACTGCTAGTTGTCAGAGCTCAGATGGCTGGATGTTTGAAAAAACTGTTAAGTAGTCCGTTGGAGAGGGACGGAGGCATCCAGTCGTCGTCGTCGTCGTCGTCGTCGTCGTCGTCGTCGTTTGAAGGGCATCCACTCCAGGTCAGACACAAACAGGACTGGGGCCGAGGGTTTATCCTTTTACTACCCTAGATTGCTGCACTGCCTGGATCAGATACTGGCAGTGATGTCATTTAGCCAGCGTCGAGTTTTGTCATCCAAAACCGTCAGACCTCGTGCTCCATGTGGTGCCTGATGTATAAGGCACGCTTTAGCACATGGTCTTCGGTTTGCTCAGAGGCGCCACCTATCGCAACCTATATTAATTATGAAATAAGTATATTCCGTGTTGGGATGCAGAGTGTGAATCCCTCTATAAAACCTTTCTGCAATCTTTCTCAGGAAGACGACTCAAGTTTGGCTACTACAGCTCTGCTTGCCAAGCTTGACAGAAAGCGGAGGGACCGATGGTCCGAAGCAGTTCGGAGCATTGACTTCTCACACTCTAGTCGAAAAGCGTGGAGTATTTTAAACAACCTTACAGGTAGGTCACAGACACTCTCCTTGCCACTGTCCCGTTTCAGCCGATGCTATTGCATCTCAGCTGGTTTGAAATGGGAAATACGAGGCTGTTGATCGCAAGTTATCTCGACTTGCCTTTCAAGAAGTGTCTGACCTTTGAAGCATAACCCCAGACGCAGTAAATATCTCTGACAATTTTTCACAGAGAGAATTTACTGCTGCCCTTCAACATTTAAAACCAGGTAAAGCTTCGGGACCTGATTCCATCTGCCCCGAGCTTATACTCCATGCTGGAGCTGCTTTGAAGTCCTGGTTACGTGACTTCATTTCTTCCTGTTTGCGCCGACTCAAAATTCCCAAGATCTGGAGAAGAGCGCTTGTGGTCGCGATCCCCAAACCAGGAAAGCCCGTGGGGGACCCAAAGAGTTATCAACCGATATCTCTGCTCTGTGTCCCCTACAAGATCCTCGAGAGGCTTATCTACGCCCGCGTTGAACCATTAATTGATCCATTGCTCCCTAAAGAGCAGGCTGGGTTCTGACGGGGGAAGTCAACCGTAGATCAAGTTGTTCTGTTAACCCAGAACATCGAGGATTCTTTCGAGGCTAAAAAGAAGGCCGGTGCCGCATTTATCGATCTGACAGCTGCTTATGACACTGTCTGGCACCGTGGCCTTACCTGCAAGCTGCTGAGACTACTTTTGGATAAGCATATGGTCAAAATGATTATGGAGCTTATCCGAAATCGAAGTTTCACCCTTACTACCGGTGACAGCAAGCAAAGCAGGCTACGCCGTCTTAAAAACGGCGTTCCTCAGGGATCGGTCTTGGCTCCCCTCCTATTTAACATCTATACGTACGATCTTCCTTCCATGATTTCCAGAAAGTTTGCTTATGCTGATGATTTAGCATTGTTGCACTCTTCTGGAAACTAGAAGGACTTGGAGGGGACTTTAAGCCAAGACATGTCCACACTGTCAGTGTATCTCCAGACTTGGAGGTTGAAGCTCAGTCACACTAAGACGGTGACAACAGCCTTTCACTTAAATAACCGAGAGGCCAAACGTGAGCTAAAAATCTACAACAATGGTAGACTTTTACCGTTCTGTCCAACCCCTACTTACCTTGGGGTAAAACTAAACAGATCGCTAACGTTTCGTCACCATTTAGTGGCATTGCGCAACAAAAACTATCCCCGCGCGTCACACTGTTGAAGCGACTCGTGGGCTCGGGATGGAGTGCTGCTGCTAAAACACGACGCATAGCCACCTTGTCTCTAGTCTACTCAACAGCTGAGTACTGTGTGCCAGTCTGGTGTCGCAGTGCTCACACTCGGTTATTGACAGTGTGACAGTGAACGACGTCTTGCGTATAATTACTGGATGCCTGCGTCCCACTCCAACGGACCACCTACCTGTACTCTCAGGTATCCAGCCAGCTGAGCTTCGCCGAATGGGAGCGACACTCTCCTTGGCTTACCGTGGATCTCTGGACCCCGATCATATTTTGTATGGTCTCTTAAGTGGGGCCTCAGATACTCGCCAAGTGAGACTAAGATCCAGACGCCCGTTTGTGCGAGGTGCGCGGAATCTTTTGGACAACCTTGCCAGACTTGGCATCCATGCCTCTGAATGGACAAATCACAAATGGAAAACGGAGTACTGTGAAAATGCTTCCAGGCTCCGTGCTTTTGTGCCCGAGACCGGTGCCAGGCCCGTTGGGATGGGCTTACCCCGAGCAGCTTGGGTTAAGCTCAACCGCCTGCGAACTGGTGTTGGGCAATTCCATTCGTCTATGCACAAATGGGGTCTCGCTCCTTCACCGAATTGCGAGTGTGGCGCCTCAGAGCAAACAGAAGACCATGTACTAACAGCGTGCCCTATACATCGGGCACCACATGGAGCACGAGGTCTGACAGTTTTGGATGACAAAACTCGACGCTGGCTAAATGACATCACTGCCAGCATCTGATCCAGGCAGTGCAGCGGTCTGGGGTTGTAAAAAGATAAACCCTCGGCCCCAGTCCTGTTTGTGTCTGACCTGGAGTGGATGCCCTTCAAACGACGACGACGACGACGACGACTGGATGCCTCCGTCCCTCTCCAACGGACTACTTAACAGTTTTTTCAAACATCCAGCCATCTGAGCTCTGACAACTAGCAGTGGCACTTGTTTTGGCTAAAGGTGGTACTCTAGACCTGTGTTCCACTACTTTTTCGAACATGCAGCACACTTTGAAAATTTTCAAAAATTAGCAGAACACCTGGACCAGGTAAAGAGCTAAATTTTAAACGCTTTCCTTTACCTGAAGTTTCATTTGGCTGTCCTAAAAAAACCTAAAACTCAATTTAAACTAAAAAAATAAAGTGATGACTTTTTTTATTTAAAGTTACCCATTTGCACATACCGTGCACAGTCAAGCCTAGTTGAAAATTGATCAAATAAAATTATCAATTTATTAGCAGAAAGTTTTTATAACCCAGCCTCTAAGGTTGTTCAAATTAGAGGAGCCGTGGTGCCGGTCTCAAGCCTGGATAAATGGGGAAGGTTGCGACAGGAAGGGCATCAGGCATAAAACATAGCCAAATATTTTTCAATGCGCGTTGTAAAACCTGACTTCATACCGGATCGGTCGAGGCCCGGGAAAACAACAACCGTTACCAGTGACTGGGCACCAAGGGTCACTGGTTGACATGCTACTTGGATGCAAAGAAGGGGTGGAAAACAGTGGAGAAGAAGGAAGGAGAGAAATGAAGATAGGAAGAAAGCAGCTCTTCATGTGGCATCTCTAGACAACTTTTTAGAGGTGTACATGCGGCTGTGATGACTGCAAGGCTCGAACCGAATTTTTTCTTGGCGTTCTTCAATAACAATTATTTGAACTGTTTTTTTCTTATTTCCTGTGTTGCCCCAGAAGAATAAAGTTTTATTATTTATTTTGTCAAATTAAGAAACAACAGAACAACGGTGTAATTTATGTTTGAATGTCACGATAGAATTAAAATTAAATATTAAGAGCTGTTATTTGACTGCTTTCGTAAAACAGCTAGAATAAGCATAAGAATGGAACGATTGTGCAATAAGTAGTATATAGCGGCCTTTTACCTTTCACAGTTAGACAAAAAAGAAACAACAAGAAATCACAATCGCTTCACAGCTTTTGCGGTACTTGAAGCTTACTCGGCTGCTGCATGCAACTCCAGGCTTTTCTATACAATATGCTAAAGATCCTTATGCAGCTCCATGCTTCTCTAAACAACGTTTTTAGATGTCTATATGCGGCTCCTGTAGTATTTGAAATGTAATCTGCGGCTACATGCGGCGCCATGCATCTTTACGCAAAACTTTAAAGATGTCCATGCAGCTCCAGCAGTATTTTCAGTTTATCCTGTGGCTTCATGCTGCTCTATGCACCTATATACCTCTAAATAATAATTGAAAAGTCTCCTTGCGATTTCATGCATCACTAGACTTTATTTAAAAGGTCTCCAGGCGGCTCCCGGACTATTTGAAGTTTACACGGTGGCTCCATGCGGCTCCATGCATCTCTAGACTTCATTTAAATGGTCTCCATACGGCCCAATGCTACTCCATGCATCTCTAGACTTTATTTAAAGAGTTTTCATGCGGCTCCCGTAGATTTGAAGTTTACACGGTGGCTCCATGCAGCTCCATGCATCTCTAGACTTCATTTAAAGGGTTTCCAGGAAACTCTATGCCATTTATGCGGCTCCATGCATCTCTAGACTTTATTTAAAAGGTTTGCATGCCGCTCCTTTCGACTCCATGCATCTCTAGACTTCATTTAAATGGTCTCCATACGGCTTCTATACTATTTGAAGCATACAATTTGTACAAGGTGGCTCCATGCGGCTCCATGCATCTCTAGACTTTATTTTAAAAATCTGTATACAGCTCCAGTACTATTTGAAGTTTACACAGTGGCACCATGCGGCTCCATGCATCTCTAGACTTTATTTAAAGGGTCTCCGTACGGTTCCTGTAGTATTTGAAGTTGAAACGGTGGCTCTATGCTGCTCCATGCAGCTCCATGGGGCTCCATGCAGCTCCATGCGGCTCCATGCGGCTCCATGCAGCTCCTTGCATTTCTAGACCTAATTTAAAGGGTCTACATACGGCTCCTGTAATAGTTGAAGTTTACACGGCGGCTTTATGCAGCTCCATGCGGCTCCATCCGGTTCCATACATCTTTAGACCTAATTTAAAGGGTCTGCATACGGCTCCTGTAGTATTTGAAGTTTACACGGTGACTCCATGCAGTTCCATGCAGCTCCATACGGTTCCATGCGTCTCTAAACCTAATTTAAAGGGTCTGCATATGGTTCCTGTAGTATGTGAAGTTTACGCGATGGCTCCATGCGAATCCATGCAACTCCATGCGTCTCTAAACCTAATTTAAAGGGTCTGCATACGGCTCCTGTAGTATTTGAACTTTACACGGTGGCTTCATGCAGCTCCATGCGGCTCCATGCATCTCTAGACCTAATTTAAAGGGTCTGCATACGGCTCCTGTAGTATTTGAAGTTTACACGCTGGGTCCAAGCGGCTCCATGCAGCTCAATGCGGCTCCATGCATCTCTAGACCTAATTTAAAAGGTCTACATACGGCTCGTGTAGTACTTAAAGTTTACACGGTGGCTCCATGCGGCTCCATGCAGCTCCATACATCTCTAGACCTAATTTAACCTAATTTAAAGGATTTGCATACGGCTCCTGTAGTATTTAAAGTTTACACGCTGGTTCCATGCGGTTCCATGCATCTCTAGACCTAATTTAAAGGGTCTGCATACGGCTTCTGTAGTATTTGGAGTTTACACGGTGGCTCCATGCGGCTTGATACAGCTCCATGCGGCTCCATGCGGCTCCTGTAGTATTTGCAGGTACCGGTATTAACTATCATCTTTGTTATTGTTCATGCATATTGGCTGAAAATGGTGTAATTAGTTTTTAAGATATGATTGTTGCTTTTTTTAATACAACTTAAATTTAGTATAAAAACACTCAAATTTTTTGAACAGTTTTTCTTTTAATTAGCCATTGTATATTTTTCTATACATGTAATATACGTTTGCATCTAATGGCTTAAAAGAAACAGCAAAAAAAACAAAGAGGCAGCATTTTAGATCGTATAAAATTTAAATGAATTTTAATGTGTTTTCTTCCCACTTTCCAGCCTAACAGTGACTGAGCCACCAATCTTCACATGAATATCCACGAAAAGGAGAAAAAAACTGCAGTCTGATAATATGAGATCAAATGGGATCAATTATGGAGTCTATGATTAAATCCTTTCTGTTGCGCTTCTTCCTAATCAACCAAAGGTACTACTAAACCATAAGTCTGCAGAATAGTAAAAGAAATGACAGTGGCATTGGCCCACTATACCTGACTTTCTCTTTCCAGTCTTCTAAGGACTAAGCCGTCACTCCGTAAATTATAAGCCTCTATGCAACCGGAACTACTGTATGAGGCTTTTTTTGTTTCTGCGTACTACGCATAGATATAGGATATCTATGTACTACCTCATTCTCCCAGTCTCGCTTTCAACCTTTTTTTTATCAACAACACCACCAAAAACAAAGTTGTAACGTATTCAACATTAGGAGTACAAAAGTTTTTGAGTCTTAAGGCAGCGATTAATAAAATTGTACAAAGTTTTTCTGAAAAGAGCTTCAAAAGTAGGTATATGATTTATAACTTGAAATTCACGCGCGCTTGTGTATCTAGGTAGGTTGTGTAACATCCTATAGCAGTCATTGTAGGCTACAAGAATACTGTAAAAATTTGATTTTAGGTAATTACTCCACAGATGTGAACCATAAAAATTTGTACAATATGATTTAAACAATAGCTTTTTAACATCAAACGAACAGTGTGAAAAAGCAGATTTTAATTGATTTGCGAAATATAAAGATCTTACTTGCCAATTATATCATCATCGCCTGTTAATGCATTGGTTAAATATACACCAAGATATTTAACTTTTTTACTAAAATTCAGCGTTTCGTTATGACCATGGGTATTAACATCGTTATGACCATTGGAAAAAAATCTTTGCATTTATACTGTAGCGGTTAGAGGTTTATATACTGTACATATATCTAGCTACATGTAAATTTCACAAACTTTTACAGATCTTCTTTATTTTTAAAGCCAACAGTACAAGTACTTTTCTACATGTGTTTTTTCGCTTAACAAAGACTCTCTCGTTTTTTATCCAAAAACAAAAAATTAATAAACAAACAAAAATATACAAAAGCGTAAAAATGCGGCGATCGCTACACATCTCCCCCCCCCCAAGTGGTATAGCTACAATAAGGCAAATACCACTGAAAGAAGAAAAAACTAAAAATAAGCGATTGCAATAGAAAATACTACAAAATTCTACATGCACCAACAGAGGCAAAAAAAATCACACTATACAAGCAAACACGCAAATTGCAACACGTGATTAAAACGTCGAACCAAACAAGACATCGAAAAAAATAAAAACTAGTCTCGATAGCGTATAGGTTTTGTAATTAGTCTGCCTCTGCCGGAGTAAACGCGATTAGCGGGGAGTTCGTCTAGGTCTCCCGCAAAAATATTATCAATCTCACTCGAAGATGTGGGCGAAAAAAATAGAGTCTCGGAAGTTTCCTCCTCGACTGAGGAGGCAGTGGGAGATATAGGCTCAACAAGGGCCGGTTTTAAACGATCAATTGTTACGGTGTCAGTGTGACCGTCTTTTTCGATGACAAAATATTTATCGTGTCGTTCAAGTACAAAATGAGGTCCCGAATAAGGTCGTTGCAACGGAGATTTTACATTGTCAATGCGAACAAAATACTTGGGAACACCGGAAAGAAAGTGGGTCGACATAAGTTTGTTGTTTTTTAGGATGACGTAATACAGTATAACGTAATGAGTTCATGAAAGAACAAAGTGTCTTAGCATACTGAGAAGTTGGTTGGACTGTGTTTTCCTCGGACAACTCTACAGGAGTCGAATTTTCAAAATATTCCCCGGGGAGTCGTATAGAAGTCCCTAAAGCGATTTCAACTGCAGCACACCCCATATCCTCTTTTATGGCCGATTGCAAGCCTAAGAGTACAAGACTCAAGTTTCGATACCAAAGATCGGGAGAAGATTGACATTTCAATGCAACTTTGAGACTGCGATTGAATCGCTCGTTTAATCTGTTTGCAGCCGGATGGAAAGCTGTTATGTGACATAATTTCGAACCCAAAAATTGGCACATTTCTGTCCAAAGGAGAGACGTGAATTGGGCCCCTCTATCTGTAGTGATTATTGTAGGAGATCCTGAACGGGCCACCCAATGTAAAAGAAAAGAATCCGCACAAGATTGCGCAGTGATATCCTTCATGGGTATGGCCTCCGGCCAACGCGTAAATCTGTCTACAACTGTCAGTAAATATTTGTAACCAGAAGAATCGGGAAGAGGACCGACGATATCGACGTGTACATGTGAAAATCTGGCATCTGGGGTTCTGAAATGCTGTAAGGGTGTAACTTGATGTCGAGTAATTTTCGTTTGTTGGCAAGAAATGCAGGTACGGCACTTTTCAGCAATATCCCGTCTCATATTCGGCCACACAAATTGCTCTCCGATGAGTTTTTGAGTAGCCTTAATGCCTGGGTGGGAAAGGTTGTGCATGCGCTCAAAAATTGTGGTTCGCAATGAATTTAAAATTATGGGGCGAAATTTTCCCGTACTAGTGTCTCCAAGTGTTGCGACGGATGATGCGCCAAGCTGTGAGGTCCCATCAAGAAGGCGAACAATAAAACCTCTAGCTTGGCAAAAAGATTACTATATGTTTTAAATTTGTTATTTATTTTTTAACTTACCGTTTTTGTTGGATTTGAACTCGCGTCGCTAATTATTCTACTTAGTTAATCATTATTGTAATTTGTTTTGTTTCTATTCGTTCTCTCGCGGCGCGTAATTATTGTAATTGGTTTTCTCTCTGTTCGTTCTCTCGCGGCGCAAATTTTGTTCTTAAAAAGCTTTGTTTCCTTCAGTTTAGCGCCGTAAATTATCTTGAGTTTTTCATCCATTTTAACTTGATCAATTTTAGCTTAGCTAGTTTAGGGTTAGGTTAGGGTTTGTTTATACACTGATTTAGCTAGAGTAGGATTAGGTATGTTTTGTAATAACTGTTTATGCGTTTGTGTTTTTCCATTAATCCTTTGTATTTATTTTTTTTCTATTCGAATAAGGGTCTAGATCATTTGTTAATGCTAGATAAATTGTTACTGACTTCAAATAGTTTCGTGGTTAAAAATTTGTGTAGCCGAAATTGTTTTGTATCTCAAATTTTCAAACGGCATTAAACTTTTGTTGACCTTTGTTGATCCAAAACAATTTGAATCTTCGAATACCTGACTGCGCAGGTTTAGACGAGTCATTCCCCTCGTCCGTAGAAACACCAAGTAACAAAAGGCCTGAATTAGGAATCGCACGTTCACATAGTTTTAATGAAGTCATCGATTGAGAGAGCTCGCGAATCGATGGATCGTCCCTCTGTGCTAAAACCAACTCGGAATAATCTGTGAAAGAAGGCAAAAGAGCAGCAGTGATTTCAGGACGGCTCAAGCAATCGGCAATCACGTTGTTTTTTCCTTCAATATATCTAACATCAGTTGTGAATTCTGAAATAAACGATAGGTGTCGAGCTTGCCTGTTACTTAAAGGAGTTTTTTTTCTAGATATCGCACCAACTAATGGTTTGTGGTCCGTGTAAAGTGTAAACGGACGTCCCTCTAAGAAATATGTGAAATGATGTACTGCCAAATAAGATGCCAGCATTTCTTTATCAAAAGTACTATACCGTTTTTGCGCATCAGAAAAGGCGGCTGAAAAGTACTCCAACGGTCTGTGCGAACAGTACAGCACCACAGAATTTATCGCTTGCGTCTACAAACAATGCTGTCGGGCTATCGTGCTGAGGATAATTTAGTAGTGTTGCATTACTCAGAGCTACTTTTATGTCCTCAAACGCAGTTGATGCCTCCTCGTTCCAAGAAAGATTTGCATTGCGACCGGCAGGAATGCCCTGGAGGAGGGAATTTAAAGGGGCCAAAATTTTCGCGCATTGAGGAATGAACTTTCTATAAAAATTAACCAAGCCCAGAAATCGCCGTAAGGACTGGGCGTTCTGTGGGGTCGAAAAAGAATTTATAGCATCAACCTTACATGCAGCAGGAGCGATACCGTTGTCCGAAACGATATTCCCTAAAAAGCGTAGCCGATTTTGGCCGAATAAACACTCTGCTGCATTGATAATTAATCAGTTGCGTTGTAGACGCTCAAATACTTGCCGAAGATGGGCTCGGTGTTCTTCAATGGAGGACGAAAATATTAATATGTCATCTATATAGACAAAAACAAATGACAAGTCTTGAAATAGAGAGTTAATAAAGCGTTGGAATGTTTGGCCAGCGTTAGTTAAGCCCATAGACATCTTTAAAAATTCCCAATTTCCGGCCGGAGTGCAAATTGCGGTTTTGGCAATATGTTCTGGGTGAATATGAATTTGGTGGATTTAAACAAATCGATGCTGGAAAATATTGTGGAACCGGATATATTTTCGGTAAAGTCATGAAGGAAAGGAATGGAATAAGAGTCCTTGACGGTTACTTGATTTAGACGCCGATACTACTCGCCAAGATCCGTTAGATTTTTTTACCATATGAACGGAAGATCCCCACGGGGAGGAACTGGGTCTAATTATCCCCAATTGCTCAAGCTGACTTAATTCCTTAAAACAGCAAGTTTTTCGGGAGAAAGACGGCGTGGCCGCTGTTTGATGGGTGGACCGGTTGTTTCAATATAGTAAACGGTATCATGTTTTGGAGGAAGCCTTAAGTTCGAAACAGAGAACACCTCGGGAAATTCAGCTTCGAGAAACTGATAATCTCCTAAGTTGTAAACCGGAGGTTCGACATTACACAAACTAGGCTTAAGTTCAGTATTAGATAAAAAAGAACAAGGATCACGACACTTTTGTGCATGAGGACCAAAACGTCGATGAAACCAGCAGAATGATTTAATATTTTCAGATTGCGGTATGTGTTCGGGAAATATCAATCTTCCTCTTCTAGGATCAATCTTGATATCAAAGTGCGATAAAAAATCTATTCCAATGATGGGTTTTAGCGTCTCAGAAACAAAATTCCCAGTTTAAAGGCACCGGACCTCCCAGGTCAATAATAATATTTTTGCAACCAAACGTAGGGACAGAGCTTCCATTAACAGCAGACAAATAATCCTGCGGATGATCTCGAGAATTAGGGTCCACGGGAATTACAGAACAAGAACTGCCCGTATCAATCAAAAACTTCAAATTAGTAATAGAACATTTTATGTACAATAGTTGCGACGTAAGAGTTGAGCACTCATTATTTCCTCCGATAAAGTCGCCTTTCTTTACCGGAGCTATCAGTTTAAATGATTCTTTTGAGAATGAGACATTGCGTCATTTGCATGCCAAGAGCAAGGGGATATGCATTTATGAGCTCGATTGCCATAACGGTTGTGATAAAAACATAATTCATTCTTAGAAATTGTTGATGTGGTTGCGGAACCTTTATTACGCTGGTCGGAGGTAAACTTTTCAAGCTTTCGATTTAATTCGTCTACGACGTCTGACATATTTCCCAACTGCTGATTAAAATACTCATTGACCTTGTATTGCGGTTTATCATCTGTGGGAGGATTGGCGGGGCTTACAGATAAAATATCAGTGGCTTTTTGTGCTAGTAAATCAACGTCTGTTTCGCCAGAAGCCGACAGTAATTGACGAACCATTACGGGCCTACCCTCAAAGAAAACTTTTTTTATAAGCCTTTTGCAAGTAGGTTCATTGTGATCAAAACTTACCAAAGAACTCCCAAGCTTTGTTAAAAATTTGATTGGGGACATTTGACCTAATTGGATTTTATGTAGTTTGTCTAATTGAGCGTCTTCCGACAAGGTATACCGCGATATTAAAGCACGCTTCAAAATATCGTAAAAATTAATAGATAGCGAACACTCTGTACATCACTTAATGGCGCCAAATATTTAGGCGGCAAACGTTTAAGAACATGGTCAAACATTTCGCTTTCCTTACAAATACGCTGAGAAGTAAGAAAAACATCCACACATTTAAACCAAGCGATGGTTTCTTTTTCCCAGAACGCTGGTAGACTTAAAGACACAGTGGCGTACGCAGAAATTTGTGAAGGGGGGGGTTTTGGAGCCGAAAACACGATTGCTCTAAGTTAGGGGTTCCCAAACTGGGGTACATTTAGGCTTCTCAAAAAGTACATTATCAGAGAGAATATCCTTATTTAAGTTAAATTCCGTGCCGGAAGAAATAATGGACTCAAATGTCTAGAATTTTCGAATCTGGTAGATTATAATTACGTCAAACAGGACAATTAAGAGGGAAGACTTTTTTACAGATCACTGTGATTTTGGGTTTGAATGGGAAAAATTTATGGCTGCTGAAAAGGAAGAGTTTTCATTTTTTAAAGATCACTTTGATTTTCGGCATGAATTGGGAAAATTTTCTGATTCAAAGTGAAGATCTTTTTTTTTTATTAGAGGACACCATGATTTGGAATAATATCTACCCGGCTGAGCCCCACAAACTCGAACGATTTCGAAAAGTGGCCCGCAAGAGTGAAGAAGTTGGACCACCCTGTTTTAGAGAAACGTCACAACATTTTGGAGGTACATGCAAACCTGCTACAGTGTTTAAAGGGTACCGATCAACTAAAAGTTTGGGAAATCCTGCTCTAAGTGGTCCTGGTAATGGGCAAAAACTTCCAAAATTAGGCCTACATTCAAAAATAAAGTGTTTTGGTTTTAAGAACGTCTTGCACTAGCATGAATTTTTTTTTACCAAACCGTAAAACTAACTATTGAAAAGGCATGTGCAGGTAATTCAATTATGATAAGAAACTTTTCAAAATAAAAGCAACTCGTGTAAATGATGAGAACAATAGGTGAAAAATCAAACGAACAAAAAGATAACCTAATTACTTGACAAATATTTAAAGTTTTTTTAAAGGCTTATATTCAAACGCCTGTTTTTTCACTTAATTTGTTAATTACGTCACCAGGGCAAGGCGTGTGGTTCCTATAAATGTTTAGTAATGCAAGTCCATTTATTCGAGTGGTACCACCACTTGTGTTTCGTAAGCACGTTTTTCGTCTGCGTAATGTGGAAAACAATTGTTCACTAGTGCATGTTGTCACTGGAAGAGTTAACAAAATGGTCATCAATGTAAATATATGTGCGGAAAAGCATCGGAACTGCATTCCTTGATGCTGCTCAACGCATTAGTTGGTCTTTCAGCTGCGTTCAACCGAAAAAGCTTCCTGTACCATAATATCAGTTCAGGCACTAGTTCTCCCGAGAATTTTGTTAAATCATTTTCGCAAAATTTTCCCAAAACTTGAATACTTTTAATTTGTTGAGGAGTTGGTCCACTAGTTGGATCAGAAGAAATTAAACACTGAAATTCATCAATAATCGATTTGTGGGCTGTAAATCTTGCTTCGAGAGAGACAATAAAGTTATCAAGAAATGGAATAAAAATCCCTACTCTAAAATATTCTTCATCTGTTCAGCAGCAATATTGCATCGATTGGTCTGTCTTGAAGTAAGGCGTGGTGTTTCCAAAATAAAACCTTCGGCTTTGGCCGTTTTTTTGCGCAAAAATATAGAACTAGTGAAATTCATATTCGTTTTTTTCTCTAAGACATTTCAATTCATTTGCAATATCATGTGCAATGTTGACAGCCGCAAAAGAGTTTATCTACTTTTTTTGCTTAACTTTGCACAAAACAACACTATATCCAGAAACGTTTTTTAAAACTAAGAGAGCAATGCAAAATTCACTTTGCGTAATTGTCGAAACCAACTGCAAAGCTCGTAATGAAGTTCCTCTCTGTCTGGCCATGCTGAAATTTCTGCCAAAACTTCTACAACGGTAAATTGTAAATTTGAAAAAGTACTAACACTCTCGTGTCGATCGACCCATCTGATGGCACAAATTTGAACAAGTTTTTGAACTTTTATTGTTGACGAAATCGTGTTGATGGAGTTGCGTAAAAATGTTTTGACGTTGTGAAGCATTAAAAAATTTGTGAACTGAAGCTATTGTTTCCATGCAGTTTATTTCCATTCCCGTACTTAACTTTCAATATTTTACAAGTTTGAAAGTTTTCTTCACAGTGGCAGCTGTACATTAGCTAACTTTAGGCGATAGAAAAAATTGCAAAAAGAAATTGCAAAAAGAAAAAATCGCAATTTAGGCGATAGAAAAAATTGATGCGCAAGCAGTAATTAAGTTTCAAAGTGCGGCAAACAATAGAAACCAAAATCTTATTATTGAAGCCTATTTATTACCATGTATATATGGCTGAACACCATTCTTCAAGGGGGGGGTTTTGACCCCTGAAACCCCCCCCTTGCGTACGCCTATGTAAAGACACATTTCTATTAAGTTGAGACAAGCTCTCTAACATAGCTTGATAACTATCATTCATTGTAACGTCACTATGGTTGCTATTAGTTTGTTGAAAACAAGATGGTGGAACTGTACTAGTGTTATGCAAGTCTTCACTAGTTTCATTTCAATTATTAGAAAACCGGAAATATTTTGGGTACAAATAATAAAATGCAAGAAATATAATTGCTATATGCATAAGTATTACATAAAGTGATATTAAGCTGAGCATTATTACAACATACGTAAGTCTTTTTCTTTTATGGTAGATTGTTGAGGACTTGAGTTCTTCAAACTTTGATCACACTCGGGGTCATTAATATGTAGGGGTTATTTCACAAACTTTTATAGATCTTCTTTATTTTTAAACCCAACAGTACAAGTACTTTTCTACATGTGTTTTTTCGCTTAACAAAGACTCTCTCGTTTTTTATCCAAAAAGAAAAATGAATAAACGAACAAAAATATACACAAGCGTAAAAATGCGGCGATCGCTACAATACCATCATTTTGGTAACAAGACAATCTTTATGCAGGCTACAAATACATATACAATAAAAACTAATAGAAATCAGCCACTAGTGTATTAAACAGGGTGATACAGACTCGTTTAAAGAACCTCATGTAAAAGCAAGCGTTACGGTTAAGGTTAGGTTAGGCCAGGATTTACTTGAACAATAGCGATTATTTCACATGTCAATTTTAAATAATAAATAAAGAACTAGCCGCAAGTGTCGGGTATGAGCAATAAACTCAAAATAAATGCCAGGAATAAAACATTTTGAAAATCAAAAAAACATTTTATGATATAAAAATATTTCTTCTAATATTTGAAATTAATTGATTTTTAAAGGATAGACTCCGACTACAGTCCGACTCTATTACAAATTAGCAAAAACGGAATCCAGCTCCAGTCCGACTCCGACTCCTGTCCATGCTCATTTCTGGTGAAGACCTTTTTTTTTTTTTTAGAGAACACCATAATTTTGGGAAAAAAGTAAGAAATCTGAGTCTGATTTCAAGTAGAAACCTTATTTTTTTAGAAAACAACATGATTTTGCGACAAAAATTGGTCGATGTCTTCGAATCCCAAACAATTTTTTGTCTTACCCTACTCATTAACTACCCATGAAATACCCAATTGCATGACCAGCTTTGGCATACCAAGTGCATGATCAGTCTCAGAGATCACCGCACGCCACTGAACTCCGTAATGGATGTTTGCACCGGGGTCCCAGTTGACGAAGTTACAGCCCTAAACACAGTGTTAGGCAAAGTTTTTGTAAATTTAAGCATTCACTGACTTGGACTCGATGTAGGATTGGTAATTTAAAAAAACTTTTGTTTTAGTTGCCACGGTTTAAACACCATCAAGAACGTGTGCGATGACCATGCATACGGGTGCATGCAGTGTTGCGCGCGTCAACAGAAAGTTCTGACGGCGACGACTGACGTCAGCGTCAAGATTAGCGTCAATCCCACAAATTAAAGTACTGTCACGAAAAAATCATTGATTATGTAGTAGGGCAGAAAAATTAGGAATTTCTGAATTGTCATAAAATGCTTTAATTTCAAAACAAACGCGTCACAAAATGATTGTTACACTTGTTTTATTCATTTATTTACTTCGAGTTTAGAGCTTATACGAACAATGGCACACAAAACATTAACAACAACTAAGCACAACAGTAAAAGAAAAAAATTTGCATTGAAGTAAATACTACTTCACAGATCTGCAGCACAGTATGGGCTAAATAATTTAGATACACAGCAGATTTTTATAAAAGCCATAAAAATGGGATTTAAAAAGAATATCAAAGTTTACAAGACTATCAATAAAATTAATATTTGACTGAAAACTACAATTTATGAGAGTGGACGTATACTTTTTCTTAAAATAGCATTAAAAAGTAATAATATTATGATAGACCTAAGATTCTCGTGCACTGATAAAGCATGGGGTATTATGTAATAATCTTAGTGACGATCGGTGGTCAAATTTTTGGTTAATCAAACCAAAGGCCAGATTAACAAACAGCAATGCAATAATCCGTGGAATATCAGACCTATTTATTTTTTCGTAAAAACAATAGCATTTCAAAATGCTTGTCGGTCAAGCGGCTTCTCTTTGGTTTTAAAATATCTTTTCCTGTTGAAAAAAGACACTCAACAGCTGCACTAGAAGGAATTAGAGTGTTAAATTTGGTAAATAAGTCTTTAATTGTATCGTTCGAGAAAACGCTTAAATCAAAGTGCTTTAATGGTGAGCTTTCACGTAGAAATTGTTCTGTTTAATTCACTCATGATTTTTTATCAGGGAATTCTAATAAAGTGCTCATAAATTCGTCCTCTAAATCTTTGGTTTCAATCTGGTGTCCTGCTTCGTTGTTTTCAAATTTTTCTGGTTCGCTCTCCTTTATTATGTTAATTAAGTATTCCTTTGTTCGGTAGCGAAGTCTTTCCGCATGAACACCAGGAAGCCAGTCGACTGATGGTGCAAGTTTATACCGAGGATGCGTCGCGCTGACAAGGACGCATTCAAAGTCCTCAAAAAGATGATGAAACCTGAAATAGCAAATTTCTAAATAAATGCTTTTCACAAAAATATTGTATTTTCAAGTCAGGAAACTTAAAGCTGTCGAAACAAGATTATTTAAATTTTATAATGTCTAAGTTTTTAACGATCTCGAACATAATAAACTTTGAAAATCAAAAAATTAAATACAGATTAGTTACCTTGATTCAACTCCTTGAATGAAACAATCAAGTAAAGGCAGGCAGTAATTGAGATCATCGTTGCGCTTGGATTGCAATTTTACTAATACGCCCGCCAGCGTAGCTAGTAATCGGCCCATATACGCTTTTTCTTCCCCTTGAAGAATATTCAAACTCATGGCTATAGGACTCATTATGCTTTTATATTCTTCAAAAAACATCATGTCCACTGCAAACAAAATTTTGTTTAGCCTAAAGACTAATTATAATTCAATGTTTGCTTTATTGAACAAGTCAGCGAAAACTATAGCAAAGATATTTGTCAAGTTTTTTCGTTTAAGAGGTTATAATTAAAGTAAGTCAAATAATTCTATATGATCTTTAAATGCAATAAATGATATTTGTAACAAAAAAATTTTTTTTTAATGTTTAATGATTTATATCATTTTTTTTCTGGACTTTATTTATGTGATTCAGATATATAAAGTGTATGCGCAAAGACGTTATGTCTAATCAATAGAATATACTGGCTTGCATTGAAAAAACAAAACAAAATAAGCTAGTGTTTCCCGATTGAAACATTCTATCCTTGTGTTTAAAAATAATTAGAAAAAATATATGATATTCATATAAAAGTTTTTTCTAAAATTCAAAGTTGATAGATGGTTGATTTTAAAAAGCGGGAAAAAACTTAGGAAAATTATTTTTGTATCTGGTCGTCAAACATCTATGGTTTGACTATTGAGTCAAATAGACCTCAAGAGAAATTCTTCTATTACAAAGCAGCAATTTCTTTCAAAGGTTTACAAAAACTTATAATACTTTCAAAGTACTTTTGAATAACTTTAAAATATTTACCCTTTACCCTATTTACCCTTTGTACATGTACCCCTAGGTGTACATTTAGACTTCTCAAGGGGTACATTATTATGTGACAGAATGTTCTTATTTAAGTTAAATTCCGTGTCCGGAAGAAATAATAGACTTAAATGTCTAGAATTTTCGAATCCGGTCGATTGTAATTACGTCAAACAGGACAATTAAGAGGGAAGACTTTTTTTACAGATCACTGTGAATTTGGGTTTGAATGGGGAAATTTTTTGGATGCTATAAAGTGAAGACTTTTCTTTTTTTTTAGAGATCACCTTGATTTTCGGCAAAAATTGGGAAAATTTGTATTTGATTCAAAGTGAAGACCTTTTTTTTTCAGAGATCACCTTGATTTTGGGCATGAATAGGGGGAAAATTAATGGCTGATTCTAACTATTTTTTTTTAAAGAAACTTCACACATCGTCACAAAATTTTGGGGGTACATGCAAACCTGCTACAGTGTCCAAAGGGTACCGATGAACTAAAAGTTTGGGAAACCCTGTTCTACCTGTATAAGATAGTTTAGTAGCTTTTTAGACGGGTTTGTAATATTTTTTATTAAATTGAATACCAACTTTCAGAAACCTTCTGGAAGCCTAGTCGAAGGCTATAAAAACCTTTTGTCAATTTAGTCTCGCCTATCGCTAATTTAAAAAGTATTGAATTTAAGAAACACATTATTATAAAGAGGTTACGCTGGGGTTACAAATAAGGAGACAATTTTTTGATTATGATCAGAAAAAAATTAAATTAACAAGCTATCAAATTTTGACAACAGCCAACACGTCAAAAAAATTTATTTGGTTATGTAGGTGTATTTTCAGCAAACGTCCTTCTTACTATTGCGGCAAAATTGACTTGTCGCAATATGTGAAGTTGGGATGAAAATACGCGCACCTTGGATGAATACGGTTTTATATATTAAAAATTATAAAACAGAAATACCGTAAATTCCGGCGTATACGTCGACGTGGCGTATAAGTCGAGGTCTATAAGTTTGACCTAAAAATCCTGAGTTTAATATGTATCATGTTATGAAAAACGTCACCGCCGTATAAGTCGAGGATGGATTTTTAAACTTGAAGTTAAGTGTCAAGTTTTTGACTTATACGCCGGAATTTACGATAAACACAAATTCAAAAACTAACACAACACACGAACACTTACTAACTGAAATCTGCTTCATGATCTTCAAACAAGAATGACGTTTGCGTTTGATTTGAAAATGGCCCACGAGGGTCCGACTATATATACTAAAATAACATGTGGAGAGAGGCGGGACGAGAAAGCAACTTTAAATGATGTCATTATCGGCAAGAATTACGTTATGGTGTTCTGGTCTCGTTTAACTTTTATTTAACCTTAACTAATCTCAACTTATAGTTTATAACAACCAACACGCGTCTGCTTCTTAACTCGTTATATTTCGAATAAAGCACATGTTCGCATAGCGTAGTCACGTTGCGTGGCAATGTTATGTTGCCAATATAAAACATCACAAATAGAATAGCTCGCCACAATGCTCCCCCCAGCAATGCATCATCTCCGGTGATGTGATTGTTGTAACATAGTCTGTTGCTAAATCTGGCGGTGGTCCTACCATTCGGCCACTGCGTGTACGTAACATCTCTTCTTGTGTGTATCGTTTGGGAGGAGTCTGTGGTATGGCAGAATTGTTAGTGTTGTTCGGATTGGGCAGGATGTATGCTGGCTTGAGACGGTCTACTGAAACTTTGTCTGATCGTCCGTTAATGTCCAACGTAAAATATTTGTCCGATGTGGCAATTATGCGAAATGGTCCTTCATAAGGGCGTTGTAATGGTGATCGATGACTGTCTACACGCACATAAACATATCCAGATTGTGCCAAATTGGGTGGAAGATGTTGTTGTGGTGTCGTGTGATACATGGTTGGTGGTGGTATAGCAGAATGCATGGCATGCTGTAAGTTTCGCAAAAACTGAGAGGTAGGTTCACATTGTCGGTTGTTTTGAGTGTCGATGAATTCACCAGGTATTCTCAAACTTGATCCATATACCAACTCTGCCGGTGAACAATTTGGGTTTTCTCGCTATGCTACCCGCAAGCCAAGAAGTACAAATGGAAGATGATCCATCCAGTAAGGGTCAGTTGTTCGTGCTTTGAGTGCAGTCTTTAGTTGTCTATGTAGTCTCTCTACCATGCCGTTGGCCTGGGGATGATAAGCAGTTGTATTGTGTAGCTTGAGTCCTAAGAGTTTTCCAAGTTCTGACCATAGAGAAGAAGTGAATTGAGGTCCGCGGTCGGTCGTAATGTCTTCTGGAACACCAAAGCGAGAAATCCAGTATCGGATGAGAGCTTTGACACAAGTGGAAGTTTTAGAGTCTGGTATTGGGATTGCTTCTGGCCAACGAGTGAAACGGTCAATAACAGTCAGCAAATAATTCATCCCTTCACTGGGGGAAAGCGGGCCCACTAAGTCAATATGAAGGCTGCGAAAGCGACCATTGGGAGTATTGCGTTGGACCAAGGGAGCTTTTGTATGTTTGTGTATTTTGGCTGACTGGCAGTTGTGGCAAGCTTTACACCAGCGTTTAATGTCTTTTTTAAGTCCATGCCAAACAAATCTCTCAGCGATGGCTCTCTGGGTTGGTTTGGGCCCACTATGTGATAATCCATGAATTGCATTGAATATTCGAAAAGTCCATTCTTGGGGAAGAATAGGTCGGGGTTTGCCAAGGGAGACATCACACAAAAGCGTTACATCATGGTACTTCACGTCTTGGAGTTTAAGGCTTGAAATAGCAGTTCTACATGTATATGCTTTTATTTCAGCTGATGACAGCTGATCAGCAGCCAGTTGCCTAAAGTCGATTAATGGTAGCGTAGCAGCATTAATACGAGATAGAGTATCTGCCACTTTGTTGTGTTTGCCTTTGATATACTGAATATCAGTTGTGAATTCAGCAATAAAAGACAAGTGGCGAGCTTGCCGTGGGGAACGTTCTGCGGTGTTTGTAAGTGCGAATACCAATGGCTTGTGATCGGTATAGATGGTAAATGGTTTAGCCTTAACAAAATGTCGAAAGTGCCGAATTGCACTATATGCAGCAAGCAACTCACGATCAAAGGCGCTATAGTTTTTTTCAGCAGAAGAAAGTTTTCTCGAGTAAAATGCAAGTGGAACCCACTTGCCTTGCTGCAATTGTTCTAACTGCGCACCTATAGCCACGTCTGAAGCATCCACTGTGATGCTTGTAGCTGCATCGGGTTTGGGATGATGAAGTAAAGTGGCTTGTGCTAGTGCCGATTTGGCTTTTTCGAATGCTGTTTGGCACTCTGGTGTCCAGGTGATGGCTTTGCCACGTCCTGCTGAGGCTGCGTGTAACGGTGCAAGTTTGGGTGCAATGTCAGGCAAAAAACGGTGATAATAGTTAATCATGCCCAAAAAGCGGTGAAGAGTAGGGCGATTTTCTGGAGTTGGAAAGTCTCGTATGGTGTCAATTCGGCTGTTTAAAGGAAGAATGCCACTGGTAGTTACCAAATGACCAAGATATTCAAGTTCCGTTACTCCGAAAAGGCATTTTGTCTTGTTGATCACTAGACCATTATTGGCAAGTAGTTGGAATACTTGTTCTAAGTGTGTAAGATGTTGAGTTTTTGATTTGCTGGTCACAAGAATATCATCTAGATATACAAAGACAAATGGGAGTTGTTGAAAAATTCCGTCCATTAGCCGTTGAAAGGTCTGAGCTGCATTTTTCAGACCAAATGGCATTCGAAGAAACTCCCACAGTCCGAAAGGGGTTGCAATTGCGGTTTTAGGGATGGAGTCAGTTGCCATAGGGATTTGGTAGTATCCTCGGACAAGATCTATTTTTAAAAAAATTTTGGAGCCCGCTAACTGACTGTTGAAATCCTGAATGTGGGGTAAGGGGTACCTGTCATCTACTGTAGCGGCATTGAGCTGTCGGTAGTCGCCACATGGCTTCCAACCTCCAGATGCTTTAAACACGATATGTAGGGGAGATGATCAAGGCGAGTTGGAACGACGAACAATTCCAGCTTGCTCCAGTTTCTGGAATTCATCCTTAGCTACTGACAGTTTATCGGCCGGAAGACGACGAGGTCGTGAATGAGTGGGTGGAGATTCAGTAATGATATAATGTTCAACTCCATGTTTGTTCATCTGTGGTTCAAAATGGGGTGTCTGTATGTCTGGAAACTTTTGCAAGAGTTTTTCAAAACTGTTTGAGGGAGCTAATGATAAACCTGAAAGAATGTTGGCATTCGGCTCTGACATTGTGGAGAAGGTGTCTCCATGATTAAAATCGATAAGGCGGCGGCCACGAAGATCGATTGCGACATTATGAGCGATGAAAAAATTTGCACCAAGAATAGGGCGTGTAACATCTGCTACATAGAAGTCTTGTTGGTAAGTGCGTCCCTTGCCAAGATTAAAGGTGAGGGTTCGTTGTCCCCATGTTTTGATCTTGGATCCATTGGCTGCTGTGAGAGTGCCAGAAGGAGCCCGGGTATGTTTGTCAGCTGCAGATGCTAGAAAGACGCTGACATCAGCTCCAGTGTCAACTAAAAAGGAAGTACCAGTGTGTCTATCCCACACTGACAGGGTGCTTGATCCAAAGTCGCCGGCCGCCGTAGTTATCGACGACCGGCCTTTACGTTTCCCTGGGTTGTAAGATTGCTGTTGTGGGAAGACGATGGGTCTAGTAGTTGCGCAAATTTGCATCCGGGACGACAGTTACGAGCCTCTGTTCCAAATCGTTGATGGTAAAAGCAAATAAACTGGGTGCTTGAAACTGGCCTTTGCAGCTTGAAAGTCACAGTTTGGCTTTTAAGTTTTGGTGCATGAACAGCAGCCGCCATCGAATTTGTAGGGGTAAGTTGACTAGCCTCCATAATCCTATCAGCCGCATTAGCTAGCTCACTAATATCGTCAATTTCTTTTAATACTAAAATGGCACGTACTTGAGTTGGGAGCTGAGCTAAGAAAAACGCTCGTCGTAAAGTGGCAGCATCATTATTGAGAGATTCTAGGTGTCGCAGCAGCGCTGTAGGTTTCCTATCACCTAATCCCGAAATATTCAGTAGCTCAGCATCTTTTTGTGCTTGTGCTTTTCCAAATGCTGAAATCAGTGCCTTTTTAATTGTGTTGTATTTGTCTTGTTGTGGGGGATTAGTCAATACAGCCTTAATCTCAACAATTGCCCGGTTATCGAGTGCCGCAACTACATAATCAAACCTTGTCTGATCTTGTGTAATAGCCCTTGATCTCAGCTGTGCCTCGACGCGGATAAACCATACTTCTGGGTCATCTGGCCAAAACTCTGGTAGCTTCACTGAAACTGCCTGTACTTCGGGTGCCTGAGGCACGGTAGCTGTTGTCGCAGTAGCGTTGAGATTTGAAATCGCTTCAGCCAATTTTTGCAGCGTTTCGTTTTCCAGAGATATGACTAAGCTTAGTTACCGGTACTTATTGTCTAGGCCAGTGGTTCTCAACCATTGTGTCATTGCGTACCCCTTGGAAAGTATTATTTGTTTCACGTACCCCCTTGCATTGTCATTTAATTTATAACTTTCAAAACACGAGACACAAATTAGTTTTCAAACAAATTCTTTATTCAAAAAACGTCATTTATTGGTTAATCCATCAATTCTTGGTGGCAAAGAAGCAACAGCTGTAATCAAACTGTTTTCAAGAGACAATCTGTTTCTTTGTTTGGTTTTAATAGTAGCCATTGCTGAAAACGTAACTTTGCATAAATAAGTGGATGCAAAAGGTAGCAAGTATTCCAGAGCCTCATCTCCCAAGTCCGGGTGTTCCTGTTTGACAAATGTCCAAAATTCGGTCAACGAAACAGCACTAAGTTTTAACTGTAAGCCGCGGTCCGTTGATACTTCTAAAAGTATTTCTTGCAAGTTAACTGGCAGTGCGGCCAAGTTTTCTTCTGGAACAGAAAATGGGTCTCTCACCTAATCTAGTTGTTATTCAATTTAAATAATATTAGAAAAGTATTGGTGAAAGTTTTGACATAGACTTGTTAAATGATCATCTATCATTGCCTTTATCATTTTTGTTTCTACTTTTTCCGTGAAAATGAACTTCTGTAATTGGGGAAAGCATGTAAAATCTGCTTTTTGGCACGTTTTCTTTCAGAGATCAATTTTTTTCAGCAACCCACTTATCTTATCATGCAAGGTGAGAATGTTGGCCCTTTTTCCTTGAATACCAAAGCTTAGCTCATCGAGCTTATCGAAAATTTCTGCAAGATAGCACAGCTTCGCGAGTCAACCGACATTTTCAAATAATTCGCTATAAGGAGAGTTGTGTTCCTTGCAAAACATGCCAACTTCGGTGCTTAATTTAAAGAGCCTGTTCAGAATTCTTCCTCCGGAAAGCCGGCGCACTTGCGTGTGTAGCAGCAGTTGTGTATGTTCGGCTTCCATTTTTCACAAAGAAGGCGAAACAGACGGGAGTTACGTGGTCGAGATTTGATGAAGTTAATGACCTTGATGCTACAGTTCAAAATGTCATGTAGTTGGGGACTCATTCTTTTTGATGCCAATGCCTCTCTGTGTATAATACAATGAGTCTATTTCACGTTGGGCTTTTTTTTCTCTAGCGAGTGTAACAAACCCTTTTATGGTGCCGGTCATAGAAGCAGTAGCATCGGTGCATATGCTGCTACAACGTGTCCAGTTCAGACTTTTCTCAGCGAAGAAAGCATCTACGACGTTAAAAATATCTTTTCCGGTGGTTCTTTCTTGCATGCTTTTGCAGAACAATATATGCTCAGCTATGTCATCAGCATCGCGGTATCTCACAAAACCAACCAGCTGTGCACTTCCACTTACGTCGGTTGACTCTTTTAATTGTAATACAAACGAGCCTGTAAGCTTCGCAACAACTTGATCTACGGTGTCTGTTGCCATGACATCTACTCTGCGACTGACAGTGTCGTTAGACAATGGGAATGCATTAAACTTATCTGCAGCGGTTTTGTCTAGCATGGTCTCTGCTAGCACTTTTGCAGCAGGAAGCAGCAGTTCTTCAACAATCGTAAAAGGCTTTTTAGCCTTTTGCTACCAGTAGAAATACGGCATAAGAAGCTTGTAGTGCTCTCTCTGAAGTTGTAACTTTTCAAATCACATCTTGCGAGGATCGCAAGATATAATTTGAAAAGAAATTCAAAAAAATTTGTTTTGAAAAAACTAGAAGGCTTACCTACATGACAAGCATGTTTTGTGGTCAAATGCCGCTGCAGGTGCGACGGCTTCATGGATTTGTTTGACAATGTACCGCCACAGAAAAAACACACTGCCTTAGGTGGCTTAGAGTCGGTGCGTGTGAATCCCATCAATGCATACGAATCTTTGTACTGGCGATATTTGACTGCAGACTGTATGTTTGCATTCTTGTTTAACGGGCCTTGAGAATCAGAAGCACCAGCTTCGCTGATAGAACGTTTTAACCACGATTCTATTATATGCAATACTTTATAATATGAAGCTATAAACTTAAATTGATTTATAAAGTTTATACTTTTAAACTTAAATAAACTTAAATATAAAGTTTATACATCTATTATAAATTTATAAAGTTTATAAACTCTACTTCCTTGGCTGTTGTCAATTTAAGTTTACCAAAACTAAACACTCCACAGCTCACCAAGAATCGCATATCTGTTTAGAATTAGATACATTGGGTATTGTGAGCGTTTATAAAATTTACCATTGCAATCAATTTAATACTATGCCATTTGGTATCTGAGATTAATGCTTTCTATCATTTGCACTCGCGTACCCCTTGCGCGACCCTCGCGTACCCCTTGAGGTACGCGTACCCCCATTTGAGAACCACTGGTCTAGGCTAAGGTTGATAACGCGCTGGTGAAAGCCAACGTATTCAATATAACGGGGTCACCAATATGGTGTTCTGGTCTCGTTTAACTTTTATTTAACCTTAACTAATCTCAACTTATAGTTTATAACAACCAACACGCGTCTGCTTCTTAACTCGTTATATTTCGAATAAAGCACATGTTCGCATAGCGTAGTCACGTTGCGTGGCAATGTTATGTTGCCAATATAAAACATCACAAATAGAATAGCTCGCCACAACGTGATGCAATAAAAAATAAAGTAACTTTGGCTTTTGGTTTACAAAGTATTGGTGGGAAAAACTAACTTCTGATGATGTTATTGTCGAAAACAATTACGTAAGGCAAAAATAAAACAACTTATGATCTAAGAGATATTGGCGGGAAAAGACAACTTTAGATGATGTAAACAGCGAAAACAATTATGTAAGGCAACGAAAATAAAGCAGCTTTCGACTTAAAGACATTGGTGGAAAAATCAATTTTAGTTAAAAAAATCTAACCTCGAGTGAACTCGAGTCTGCATTAACACTTACTAAGGATAGCGCTGAATATCGGTTGAAGCCTACTATTGTGATCTTATACAGACTATATTGAAATTGCAATTAATATTTTCGTAGTTTTAATAGTATGAAAATTAACTATACCGTGAAATTATTTATTTAGTAGCCTAGTCTGTTTGCTCTATAACTAAAATTAAAATTTATTTTTCTGATAGCAATTTTCTGTCTTCTGAGTCTCTGTTTAGCTAACATTTTCGACAGACCACAATTATGTGTTTTTTAGTTTGATTGAATTTGCCAACTGAGCTGGGACTCGAACACTTTTAAGCACCACGCATATCTTTTTTTTTTTTTTTTTGGTGTTCAAACGACATCCTGCGAAAACAAACAAAGTTACTATCGTGCCCTTAATAAAAACAACTGCGCTTCTTTGATTTTGCGGCTTTTAATTAAGTTCCAGCAGGTGGATTTTCTAAAAACATATAGAAAGCAAAGTTATGATCCTTGAGAGCCTTTTTAACAATTGGAAGCATCTGCATTTTCAAAGCAAGAATTCGTGAGCACCCTTTTATAACTTTATAGTGTTTTTGCAAGTAGTTTATTTGACATGGTCGAAATCCGTCTGTTACATGCTGTAGCTTTCGTAACTTTTTTTCTTGAATAAAAATGCGCTATTGGAGTCAGCGATTGAAAAATTTTTGTATATATTTTTACCTTGCAAAAAATAATTGACGCTTAACGCTTGACGCAAAAAACAAGCAAAAAGTTGTCGGCGACACCTATTCCGTCAACCGAAAAATATCTTTACGGCGTTTGCGTCATCGTCAACAAAAAATTGTCGCCGACATTTGACGCCGTCAAATTAACGCCGTCAACGCACAACACTGGGTGCATGTTATAACGTATATCGTTTAGTTGCCGTCTCCCTATTTGCAACCTTTGCTCTATTTTGTCTTCAATTATTATCAATTGTTTTTTTTGGATGTAAATAAAAACAAACTACAATTACTACTACTAAAAACCCTGGTAAGACCCTGATTCTATTCGAGCCACAATTTTGAAGGACTCGGACTCTGTTAACTCCACCAACTTACTTGTCACCAACATGATTAACACTTATTGCTTTTTTGATAGTCAATTTTTTACTTATTATAGGCACATGCTTTATCGTTTTTAATAATGGTTGTTTTTCTAACGTGTACATTTGTTTTGTCGATAATTTTATATGGACAGTACTGTTTGAAATTAGTTTTTAAATTTTTAAATTTGAATCATTCTGTGCAGTTTTGCTGTTTTGTTTTGTTTTTTTGTTGGTGTGTTTTCTCTGTTATAGACCGGGAGTCTGAATTAAATAAATAAATAAATAAAAATAAATAAATAACCTATCTATATGATTTTTTTTAATGTTAAGTTTAAGCTAGTGCAAATTTACTTGTATACTGTACTTGCATGATATTTGCCAATGTTAAGTTTAAGCTGCTAAGTTCAATCTAAGATAAAATATTATTACATTTAGTTAATACAGATTTGATATATCTAGGGTATTTATTTTGAGCAGCCTTGACTACTTTCAACAAAAACATGAATTTTTCTTATAATGAAGTTTGCAAACTTGAAGATAACAAATTGCTAGAAATACCTAACACTTCTGGAAATAGCACAGTTTGGCAAAAGTTTTTATATTTAAATCATATTGAAAGTAAAGATTGTATTGGATATGTAATTTGTAAAACTTGTAAGCAAGCATTAAAGCATAATAAGTCAACTAGTGGAACAACACATTTAAATGATCACCTAAAACGATGCAAATATAATGCAAAAATATCTCCTAAAGTAACAGCATATTTTAGTAAGTCTGACATAAGCTTGTGAAAAGTTTTAAAAGACACAGTGTTAAATAGTTCAGTTGCATTTGTTGTATCAGATGTAAGACCATTAAGTGCAGTGGAAGGTGATAGATTAATACAGTTTGTAAATGCAATGATAAAAGTTGGAGCTGCACATGGCATTGTTGATGCAAAAGCAATACTTCCTTCCAGATTCACTATAAAAAGAAGCATAGAAAAAAGTGCATTATCTTCAAGTGAAAAGCTGATAGAGGAAGTAAATAAGGTTATTAAAAAATATAGTTTAGTTGGTATTACCATAGATTTATGAAAAGATCTAAGATCATGTAAGGTTTATTCTATCACCATACATTTTATCAGCAGCAATCAGAGTGATATGTGTGAAAGAATTTAATGAGGCAAAAACAGCAGACAACTTTGAAAAAATACTTTTTAATAGTTTATCAGACTTTGGAATGTCTTTTGAAACATTGGTGGATCATTGTTTGGCTGATTAATTAGTAAGTTACGACCAATTTATTGTTAGAAGATTTTGTTTTTTGTTTGTATAGATGAAATTTTATTAATATGGAGTTGGATTGGAGTTGGATAATCGTTTAGAAAAAATTCTTGGAGTCGGATTGGAGTTAAAGTTTAAATCAATGGAGCCGGACTGGATTCAAACCCCAAAAAAAGTGACTCCACTCATCTCTGCTTCTTAGGACTTATCGAGTCTCTTTTTCTTCTTTTTTTTTTTATATGTGAACACCACTTTTATGGCAGTGCTCATACTCAACTTATTGACAGCCGAGCTTACTGACGATGCCTTGCGTATAGTGACTGGAATTCAAATTTAATAATGTATGTACTCAAAGTTGAAATGGTCTAGGCTTGCAATTTTGAGATTAATTTTGAAGTTTTGCAAACTATTCTTGTTCTCTTTATTTTGGACCAATCAATCATTTTTATTTTGTCACAACTTTTATAGCAATTGAAAATGAGGGTGACAGGGCAGATGCAAATTGAGTATGAATTTTGTTTGATTTTTTAATAAAAAAAACTTAACATTTTAAGAAAATGAAACAAAAGCCTTGTTCATAATTAAGTCAACAGTATGCTAGTTATTTTTGTTTTGTAAAATCTAACAAAGCAAGACATATTTAGTCTGTCTCTGAGATTTTGCAGCCTCTAGAGTTTTCTGTGGTTGAATTGGGACCAGTCACCGACTGTTGTTCAAAGAAGTAATTCACAAATGAAAACCATCAACCTACAGCAAGCCACCAAAGGTATTTGAGTATCCATGACTATTGTACATTGTATAGTAATTTACCAATAATTAAGCTGACCAAAAATTCTATTTTAAACAGGACAGTGGCAAAATTTTTTTGGTCCTAAATTGACTTCTTCCAGACATTTTATTTATTTATGTCTATATATATCCTCCTGACTCACAAGAAAGCAACAGAAGCACTAATATATGGGGCAAGCAATTACCCTGACCTGCTTCTGGAGATGCCAAGATATTGCTATCAGGTTGAACATTTTTATTTTGATATTTTCGTTTTATAGAGATGGATTTTAGAATTTAAAAATCTAGAACTACTTGCCAAGACCAGCAAGCATGGGAAATTGCTGTAAAGTATCTTTCCCAAGCATAAAACACAATGGTACAAATAGGTTTTGAATCAAGATTAAAAGCATGGTGCTTTAACCACTTGACCACACTGCTGATATAACTGTCGACACTTGACCAGACATTTCTAAGCTAATACTCCACAGCTTTAAACTGGGTGAAGTTTTAAGGATCTAACTTTTTGATGCTATATGCAGCAATGGAGGCTGCTTTAGAAGCTTTTGACTGCATCCATTTTGAAAACTAAAAGAATCTTGACTGCAAATCAGAGGACAAAAATTGCTTTTTCTTGCATCTGGTTTTGAATATACGTTTAGAAAACCAAAAAATTGCTGTGTGAAAAGAGTTTACCTGAATTTATTTTAGCAATTCTTATAATATATTTTTTAGCATAACCAAATGTTTATTATATTTAACTGAAGACAAAAAAAAGTTTTTATCCCATTTCAAATTCCTGTAATTCCATTATACTTTATTGATTTTATTTCAAGAAACATTTGTTGCAGGTCTGTTTTCAAATAATTTCCTGAAAAAATTAAAAATGCTCCAATTTTTTTCAATTTTTACAAGATCTTTTCCTGCTCCATGTCCCAATAACTGTTCTGCCCAGGATTACCTTGTCAATTGCTTTTATCAGTCTAAAACACACAGCACTCAAAACCGCTTAAAGTAAAAATTATTTGGAGAAATTTTCTGTTAACTTCAGGTTTCAAATTGATTTCAATTTTTATATTTCTAGATATAAGTGATTCAACGCTAAAGATCAAAAAGCAATTTTGGATACTTTTGCTTTTGGGTTTTGGCAGGGAAAAGGTGTACACCATACTGTACAGCTTTTAACCAAACTTTTGGATTTTTTGAAAGGCAGAAGGATAAACAGTGAATATCATATAATTATGAACCTAATACACCTATAGACAAATACTTTTCAATTAAGCTAACTTCCAACCACTAGAAAACATTGTATTTAGCAATAGAACAGCTTCTGGTTGGAAAACACAGTTTTGACAAAACGTGGCTAACTAGCAAAGAGCTAAACTTTTTACAATGTTTAGCTCTTTTAAAAGTTTATAGATTTTATTTTATCTCTAGATTTATCCTCCTGACTTGTAGGAAAGCAACAGAGGCACTATACATGGGGCAAGCATTAACCCCAAACTGCTTTTGGAGATACCAAGATATTAAGCAAAACTTACGATCTTTATAATGTGATTTCAACCAATTAATTGAACAGTGTTTTGGGGAATGTAATTTACTGCTGACTTTACTTTTTGAAACAATTGTTGTAATTTGCCATAGTGATTGTTTTCTTTGTCTTTTCTATAAAAAAGTGTTTCACATTAAAATTTCATCAGTTAAAGGCAGAAAAAATTGTATTAATAAATCAATGCATTCAGAAAAATATCTGTTTTTGACTTAAAACTTTGTATAAAATTATAAGACCTAACCTTTAGTTATAAATAGACCTATTTTATTAGGTTTTTTTTTATGTTAATATACAAGCTATTTGATTAGATTTTATCAAATAAAGGAAAGCTTTTGTAGTTCAGTAGTGGGAAAACTACAGCCCATCAAGCATTCAAAGTCATATCTAGGTATTCAGCTATTTTTACTTTTTTTTTTTGGTGTTTACCTCCCAGAGTGGTGTCACAAACCAAAGTTAAGACTTTTAATTTTAATTAATTTTGAAAAACAAATTTATGTTAGAAATACTAGTGCAGCATTTAAACAGATCACATCTTAATGCAGCCCTCAAGTTAAAAGTTTGCCCAAACCTGCTTTAGCTGCTTAATTTCTGAAGTGATAAAGATAACCTTTTTGATGAAAATTTGTGAACACTTTTTTAATTCTGTTAAATTATTACCAGAATAATTTCAAAATAAGAACATTTATCACATGGTATTGCAAATATATTTTACTTGTTTTTTAATTTTTTTTTTGCTAGTTTTTTGGGAAAAAACGTCAACGATGTTTTCACTCAGGCATTATACTCAATTTACTTTCAAAGATGCCTAGGTATTGCTGTCCTGTTGAAAATTTTTGTTTTTTTTTAAATGTGACTGAAATTTGGTGGTGCTTTCCAAGACTGCCAAGCAGAAGTACATTAAGTGTCTTTTCTAAGAACCCAACAGAAACGCACATAACACCTTGTCCCTGTCGATCGCGTTCTCTATCAATACACGCACTTATTCACTTGGCCCATGTTGCCACTTGTGATAAAAGTCAGGAAATTATCGATGTGCCCAATTAGATTAAATCTACATATGCTTGTGCAGCAAGATCTCATCCATTCTATCATTGGTGATGTGTCTCAACAAATACAGTGAGTAAAAAACTTTTATCACGCTCATCTGTGACCCCACTTAAAAACTCGGTTTGTAAATCACAGAACAATATATCAGATAGATTTGTTTCATTGCTTATTTTTGAAAATATAATCTCAGTTGTGGTGACTAATGATGTTAACCATGTTCTTTAAACTCATAAAAATTTTGGATTTTTAGAATTCTTTCAATTGCAGTATGTTTTATTCTTGTGAAAGGAAATAACTATTTGTTATAAATTAATCATAAATGCACCACAACGGTACAAAAATGAGTGAAAACATCGTTGATGCTCATCTCCACATGTGGGCGTTAAAGAAATTCCAGTATGCATGGCCAAGTTATGATGACATAGCTCTTAAAAAAATTTGTCGAGATTTTCTGATGAAGGATTACGAAAACGAAATGTGAGTGTAATGCTGAATGACTTTTATCTTTTAAATGTGAAAATGAATTAAATCAAGTGGCTATTCATCTGAAGAATAGAATATACAGGTTGTCCATAAAGTCCTGTTACAATTTTAAAAAATTATTGCAAGGGCAATCGATGAGATATCTCAAAGCGGTTGGTTTTAATTTAATCAGTGTTTATTAAAGTTTTTATTCCGATTAAAATTTTGTGTTTTAGATAAAATTTTTATGTGTTTAGCAAACCCCCATAAAATAATTAGTTCTCAAAAAAAAAGCACATTTGTATCCTGGTTTATTGATGTGACTATTTTGCTGAAGCTCTCTAATTACATGAAGGTGTTCTGATTCTCAAATTCTCACATTGTGTTTGTTTAATTTCCCCGAAACATGACAAGTCGCCTAGTCACTAAAACAAAATCGTTTGAGGAATGTTTCATCCTCAAAAATTCATTCGTTTAAAGCAAGTCATTTTTGGGAATTTATTACACACATTCAATAAATACATAAAAATTTTATCTGAAACACAAAATTTTAATTTGAATATAAACTTTAATAAACACTGATTAAATTAAAACAAACCTTTTTGAGATATCTCATCAATAGCCTTTGTAATGATTTTTTAAAATTGCAGTAGGACTTTATGGACACCCTGTATTTGAAATGGTGAAGTGAACTATGACCGATGCATCCGTTTAGGAAATCGACTCCTATCAAACATGCGGTATTTGTGGAGGTCCACGAAAGTCTGGCGGAAACGGAGTGGGCGCTAGGACTCGCTGAAAATTCCTTCATCAAAGGTTTGTTTTTGCTATTTCCACCTAATTGACTATTAAACCCTATTAAACTTTAAAGGGGCTACTGCGCAAAAACCCACATCCACGATATTTCTATTGTTTATTTAGTTAAAATATTGTGACATGACAACTACAGTCGCTCTTTAGCTACACTGGGGATTTCACTTCATCATCATCATATTAATTAATTATCCTCCTGACTTTCACAACAAAGTCGGAGGTGGTGAATTTGCGAGCGACCGTCAGCCAATTAATTCTTGCTGCTAAAATGCTGTTGTCTGATCAAACTATTTATTTTAGTACTCTAGTTGCGTAAGTAAATATAGAATTGATTTTTAAAACCAACAACAAAAGAAAGTAAAGTGTTTGTTAAAGAAAGCAAAAACGAAAAGGATTTGCATTAAGACCATGTTGTTCATTCTCCCCAGCAGCTTCTCATATCGCTTTTATCGATTTCGATTAGAAACAGCTCAGCGTTTCCGCCTGCGACACTTGATGACATCATATTTCAGGTTGTGACATCTACAGGTGTTGTCGGATACGTCGACCTGACTTCAAATAGCGTCGAAGATGACGTCATTCGATTAAAGCGGAACCGGAAGTTTGTGGGGGTACGAAAAATACTTGATCTCAGCGAGGAGGGTTGGATCGAGCGAGATGACGTGGGGCGGGGCATGGAAGTGCTGGCGCGTCATAACTTGACCTATGACCTCTTGGTACGTGAAGCGTTGTGTGTGGTTGAAACCCTTAAAGTCAACGAAACCGAAATTTGACCCACCGCTTGCTTTCAGATCCGTACAAGAAGTCAATACGAATCAGCAAAGCGTTTCTTGAAGCGTTGCACCCCCGAACTTCGCATAGTGATTGACCATTTGGGTAAACCAAACGCCAAGACTGGAGCTGATGTTGCTTGGTACGAAGACATTGTGACAATGGCTTCTTATCCCAACGTTTATATCAAGCTCTCGGGTAAGTTTAAAATACAGCAACAAAAGTAGCAGTTTACAGGCGAAATTATCGTTTGATCAAAGACGATTACGCTGCCAGATAGAGTAAGTTTTTAACCTTGAAAAGCAAGAAACAGTTGATAATTATTTCTCAACACTATACTAATTCATCCTAAATTTTTCTGTCAGCGATAGCATTTGAGTCTTGTGATATGTTTTCTGAGGTGGAGGCGCCAATGAACACTGCGGAGCCCCGACAATTTGCCATCACGACCCAAAACCGGACCATAAATTTGAAAATGGCTTGATGGAAAAACTGAAAACAAAGCAATCCATAAAAAAATCGATATTGTCTTGCTGTTCAAAACTAATGTTGCTGCATGAAAGGGTTTCGACCGGAATAATCGTAGAAATTTATGAATTAAGGAGGGTGCTGTGGTCGTTGTGAGGGTGAGGTGGTCGCTGTATCATAAAAGATAGAGTATTTCAAACAGGGAGAAGAAGCTTTTTGTAAAAAAAATTAGAAAATTCGATGTTGGAAAAGCTAGGTTAAATGATGCATTTTTTGTTGGGGTGAACTATATACTCCAAGGTGAAAAGGAAGCAGCAGCATGCACGAACCTTTGCGGGATTGTTATTTACAGTAATATGTTTCCTTGAAAAAAGAGTGCCCGGGTACATTTTCAATTGGTGCAATTTATTTAGAAGTCTAAAACATATATCAATGTCAACTTGAGATTTGGGAGATAACAAAATGGTAGACTTGAACTCACTTTGCCAAAGAATAGAGTATCAAAAAGAGTGTTAGTTATAGTCACATAAAAAAGAGAGTTAGTATTCCGTAACATGATAAACTGTTTCGAAGCTGCAACAGATGACCAAAGTGCGGCGGATAAGAAATGTAGATGGCAGAAGAGACACCCTGTGTAGTTGACATGAATCCCATGTTCTTCTCTTTCCAATCTCCCAGAAACCAAATCATCAGTCTACTTAATCACAATTAGCCGAGAAAAATGTCACTAAAATTTTCGCCGTGAGAATAATACCTCAGACTTCTAATTGCATTTGCACGTCATAGATCATAATTGAATATCTTTATGATATTACTATGCTTTGGTAACTTTGTAAGCATCCTTGACCCAGGTTTATTGTTATGCATAGGAATGGTCACGGAGGCAGACCTGGAAAACTGGAAGCCGGCCGACTTCAAGCAACACGTAGATCACGTGATCAAGCACTTTGGCATCAATCGAGTCATGTTTGGTTCTGATTGGCCAGTTTGTAAGCTGGCAAACGCCGACCTCCCGGATGTGTATAAACTTTTAAGCGAACTGCTAAAAGATTTCGACGAGGAAAAGCGAAGACTGGTGTTTAGTGGAAACGCTGTTCGGTTCTACAATCTTCAAATATGACATTGTGATTTACAGCCGATTATGACGCTTCAAAAGCTGATTGGTTGATTACAATCCGATTATTAATGTTGATCCACGATCACGTGACCTTGTCGATATCGCAAAGCAAACTTAAATAACGCTGTGACGATCGAAGAGGAATCGAGCTAATCAGTGATTACCTAATCAAACTCTTCAAACACCATAAAAACTAAGATGACTAGTTTTTTCAAATATTGCTCGAAATTATTTGTTCGATTTTTTGCTTCGAATTTACTTTTATGTCAAGGTAGTAGCAATATAACATGAATGTAGCGCCATCTATCGATGGTCTACTTATTGTTTTATATTCATTGGTACATGCACATGCTGATGCTTGGTGAAATGTTTCATCCAATCATAATTCTCAATCGTAAAACGTCCTAAGTTATTCACTCGTAAGATCTGAGTGCGTGATTCGTTCGCTTCCTGAGAAATTACACTGTTGTAACGTTGATTTTTGCCTCTTAAAAATTTGGGTCTATAATATATGTGTGATGCAAATTCAGGTTTATTCTTTAACCTAAATATATTGACCCAAAAATTTTACCAGCCATCGTCACTGGTGTAACGGTAAAAATGATGAACTTTTAAGCCGAATTGCACGAAAAAACTTTAGTTTACAAAAGCTAGATATTCAAAGCGTGAATGCAGGTTTATGGACTTGAAGTAAAACTACACAAACCTAATAAAACCAAGACTGATCATTATGCAAATTAAATTTCTTTTTGCTTTGCCCTAACTAACGTTGGCAAAAAACATCAAACTAATTTATAAATGCAAATTTTCAAGTCTCGAGACGCTTTTAAATATGTAAAAACCTTTAAGTTTGTAAAAAATAGCACTCCGAAAAAACGTATCATGCACGTTTAAATGCAGCAACAAGTTGATAAAAACCAAAAAGATATACCTGTATAAGTAAAAGAGTTTTTATCACAATGTAATTTGAAAAGTAATTTTAACTCTTAAATTTAAGTTTATGAGCCACAATAAGTTGATGCCAGTGCTTCTTAATGTACAGTAAGTAAATTAATTATATGAAAAATTTTTTCGAGCAAACATAGTTGCCAATTTCAAGTGTGTTTGCTGCAACAATGTCGTGGTAGTGCTGCAATCAGCAATGCTTGCAAAAAAAAACAAGCAAACAGCGTTGGTACGACTCGTTGAAAATGACAAAAACTGTTAAACCCAGCGGCAAAAGTGATAACATGGCTGACCAATCAGCTTGCAATCTACTTGTCACGGATGATGATGTAATTTCATGTAACTCGCGTTCTTATTGGCTGAGTCGACGCGCCTTAGCAAAACCCACACTCGCCAAGTGCCAATGAGTAAATTAAAATTGATCGCAAGGTTTAAAACACGAAAGGCTAATATGGCGTTGGAAATTTCTACATAAACACACTGAGTATGAACATGTTGAATGAATATTACTTGATACGAAAAAATTTTCAAGTTCTTAATTTTGTTTACTTTACTGGTCACAATTTGTCATCGTCAAGTAGAGCAGGTAATTTCATATTTTAAAACTAACTTTTTGACACGTGCTTAGTGCAGTGGACACGCACTCCCTTTTTTCATGCAATCAAAACTCGCGCCCCCTTTTATTCAAGTGCCCACAACTCGCCCCTGCCCCCTTTTTGCCGACACTAACCCAAAACAAAACTCAAGCCTCATAAGCGTTCAAAATTGAAGGTGTCGCCTAAAAAATTTGTCATTGCAGCTATCAATTTAGTTCGCACCAGCTACTCCCGCCCCCAGAAAAACTTTTCACGCTTCCCAGTTTAAGGACCCCAGGTGTAGTGTTTGGCGCTTACTATCTTAGAGTTAGACGATAAGCGCACCGTTATAGACCGGGTTACCATATTGTGTCTATTTTTATGAACATACATACAAGATAGCTTCAGAGAATTTTAACAAGTTCATTTCTAATAAATGCTTGTTTTAACGTTAAATGCTTATTTAGGTTTACTTTATTCTGATTCTGTTAAAAGTTTTTAACAAAACGTTTGGAATGTATTTAGCTAAGAGGTTTTTAGGTTTATCTCTAAAGAGGCGGTCGTGCTGAAGATCAAGTGCGAAAACCTTTTTATGATTTTAGTTTGATTTCCAATGCTTGTTACATCTGAAAAGTGTAAAAATTACAATAATTTTGCTTTGGTGCGCAAGCGCAGTGAAAACCTTTTATTGAACACCTAAATCATTCAAAATCAAGCAAAGACAAAAGAAAAAAGGTCTTTGCTACGTAAGAAAGTAAAAAATAAACAATTAATATTTTTAGACATGTGTTATTTCGTTAGCCGTGCTCATTTTTCGGTATTTTCCGAATGTTGCTAATATCAATCTTATAAAAATACTCGAATCTAAACGGAAATAAGAAATTGTATCGAGATTTTGAATTCAGCTGCAGTAAAAAGTGGAAGCAATCCTATATCTCAACGTCGACGCCTATTCGCTACAAATTCTTAAACGTAAAAAAACTTATAGAACGTAACTGTATAAATTTCTTCAGTTTCATTCAATAAGCTTTTAGAATAAGCAGCAACTAGTAAGCAACTTATTCCTTCCATTTTATTTTGATCGCACGAATGATATTTTCAAATCCAACACCAACTTTATAAATCTAAAATTCTTCATCAGTTCCACAATCAAGCAAGCGCAGTAGAACATTCCGATGGATCGCATCCCACAGACCATCCTTCCGCAAGTTCCTCCAACAAACACGCGAGGATCTCTCACATCTTGTGAATGGGCTGGATCCCAAGGATGTTGAAGCACTGGTCCATCACGGTGGTGGTCGCTTCGCAGAGCAGAAGTCGGTTGTTGTGGACCTTCACTATGGCGCCTGTAAAGCATAAAATCGTTAGTGGAAGCACTGGGCCCGGGCCAGGCATTATAACCAAGCTGCAACCAGACAAGCAGACAGTGTGTTGGCACGTAATCTCAGTACAAAACAAGCTTTACGTCAGCGGTGCCCAACCAGCGGCCGTGCACATGGTCAGGGATTTAATTTATGATAAATTTTACCCAAATACATTTCCTTTTCTTTTAGTAATTAACATTATATTATAGACGTGCTTCTTGATTCATTTTTTGTAGCCTACAAATTGTCGGTGCTTACGTCACTATAGAATTTTGTTACTAGCTTATTGTGATTGTAAGTTTTTCCGCGAGTATTAAAAGACCGAAATAGGCATTAATAAAATCTTTTGCAAAGTGTGCTTGAATAAATTAGTCAAAAAATTGCAACATGTCTTTCTATTACTTTTTTTCGGTTGGAGTAAACGGCATCTCTAGACTTTTTATTTTAAAATAGATAATTTCATAGAATTTCTCTTAACTCAATGGTAGACGGAAGTCAAAATTAACTCTGTAATGTGGCCGGCAATAACCAAAAGGCTGTGCGCCCTTGCTTTACGCAATGTCTTAAATCAGCATTTTTCAAACTGTGTTCCGCGAGCTTACGTAAAGTGTTCCGCCGAACAATGAACATGAACAGTTTGCAAGTACGTCATAAGAAGCTTGCATAACCTTTACATATATATATTTTTTTTAATTTCACATTCTTATGTTACGTTTCGTTAACTAGCTTAAGCAAATTTAGTTTTTTGACTTGCAAAATTGAAGTCCATTGATATTCTTGACAAATTTGCGATTTGAAATTTTGTTTTGACTAAGTGTTCTGTGAGCAAAAATAATAAGACAAAGTGTTCCGTGATTAAAACAGTTTGAGAAACCCTGCCTTAAATACTCGGATTTTTTTCAATTTTCCATTATGCAAAGCTGCATTATATTTCTAAAAACTTTATTTCGTTTAAACTATTTATGACGAAAATAATTAAACAAATATTATTTGTTCCATAACATAATATATCGGGTTATCTGATTTGTCTCAAAATAATTTTTGGAAATATCCAAAAATATTTTCAGATTTGAGTATCCAGTATTCCACATTAGGAGTAGACGAATTGAGGGGGATCGGAGAAAGATTCGAGCGCATAAGCATTGCTGCTGAGAATGAAGTTTAAAGCTGTGCTAAAGCTTCTAGGGCATTTTTTTTTTGGGGGGAGACAGCGAATACTCATATAATTAAAAGTTGGAAAGTTTAAAAAGCCGAAAAAAATTGTGTACATATTATTAACAAACGGCTTCTAAACAATTTCTACGTTATCAAATGGTTCTATTAACAATTTATAATATTCTATACGACGATAATAATTAGAAGAGATGTTTGTCACAAAAAAGTCTCAGATTAACTTGTTTGCAATGCGTATTTTCTATTGTTTTTTAGAAATCAGATTAATTTTTTTGGAGAAAACGATTCGAATAAGCAAATATAGTTAGACATGACAAACACATTTTATGCGTTAAGCAATTTCTTTCGGCAAAAATATTTTTATAATTTTGCATTGATGCACCCCGACCGACGCAAGTGCATGAGTATTGTTCATGGGTTGACTCGAATAGTAATAAGGTGTACTCTATATTGTTGCGAGAATGCTCAAGTTATAGTTATAAAAACGGCAGAAGTTAGTAAAGCGCGTTTTTTCCGACCTGATAGCTGGCAAGCGAAGCATGAACACCGGATATTAGCTTGAAATAAAACGTCATTTAATAGCAATTATGTTGAACAAGCACAGCTCTGCCACATATATAAAATAAATTTAATGAAGCCGAAGATCATGCAAGTAGAAGCATTCTATTTTAGCAGATAGCAGAGTGCTGCAGTATAGTATAAAATCTATCAATTTATACTAAATGAAATAAAGGAAAATAGACCACGGGCTTAATTTGAAGAAGATTAGAACCAGTCTGTATATGAAATTTTTGAGAAAAATCACAGCCTTGAGTAACGTGGGTCACCTAGGATTTCTAAACTGGGGGCCACAAATTAAGAATAAATTAACATTAGCCACAAGCATTTGTGCGGCCACTTTCTTATTCTAGCTGAGAGCAAGTAATAAATTTTTCGTCTGATGTAACTGAAGTAACCTCCGAGACACGTTTATCAAGCTGCGGGCTGATTGACAAACGTATCTCAGAGATTACATGACGCAAAATCTTACGCATTTAATATACAAAATAAATATTTAATACGCAAAATCTGCCCGTTTTCCTACTTTAACTGAAAGGTGAAAACAACTTGGGTATTGGAGAGAAAGGTTGGGTGCATATGATATGCATGTGCAATGAACATTGATAACAGTGGACATGGCTGTACCGGGCTGTTTGGATTGCTACGTCATCAGTGTTATATACATCGATAGCGAGTTGTCCGTTTAGACCCGAACATAGGCGTACGCACGGGAAGGGGCTTTGGGGGTGAACCCCCTTGAAAATAAAGGTGATCAAAAGATATGCACTTATATGTAAATAACACTTTAGCGACAAATAGACCACAATAGTATGGTATAAGCTTTTATCATTTTTGCGCTTTGTTCTTTTTAAACTTTATTTAGTAATTTTATTTAAGATTGTTTTTTCTATCGTTCCAGTTGCGTCAAAGTTAGCTAATCTGAGTAAAATTTTCAAAACAGAAAAATATTGTAACATAAAGCCAGGTCTTCTATGTTTCACTTTGATATCTATTGATGTCTATTGTTTTATCCCAATAATTCGCGTGAGATGCGACAAACAGACTACAATAGTATGATATAAGCTTTTATTATTTTTGCGCTTTGTTCTTTTTACACTAGAAGGACCAAGCGCGTCAATTGACGCATCTAAATTTTTACATGCCGATAAATCGCGCTTTCTTAAGTATTATCGCTTCGTACTTTTTGACTTTTATTTTTTTATTGGTAGACACTCTCAGACCAAAATTTGTGGCCTGGGGGGCAAAAATTAGCAAAAAAATTACAATTCTACCTAGAAGGACCAAGCGCGTCAATTGACGCAAGACTTTGTTAACACGTCGAAATAAACCATTTCAACCTGTTTACCAACAGTTTCTTGGTAGATATCATTATATTGTCTTTTTCTAAAGCAGTTTTTTTTATGACATTAAAGAACGTAGACAGCGTACCTTGCTTATGACGTAATAATTGTGCTTTAAGTTTATTTATTTCCTATCAAGTTAGTTTTATCAATCGCTCGTTGTGCTGCTACTGTCCTGATCTATGAAGTATTTTCAATTCGTTGTTAGTCTTTTTCTGGTGATTCTCGGCGTCACCAGCTAAGCTAATATGTGTTATAAGAAATTTACGGGACATGGTTGGGTAAGGGTCTGGCGGACAATACGTAGTAGTTTTCTGTTTTGCGTAACTACAAGAAAATTAGGTATACGTAGCTTAGCCTAGTGTTGGAAATTTTGCTGCCATAGAAGTTATTATTGTAAGCAATAAGATGCAAAAGATAAGCTGTATTTGGAAGGCATGGTTATTACCTTGACCAAGCTATATCTCAGTCATGGAAGCTCTAAGTAGATAATTCCAGACAATACTATGTTTATTCTTAGCACCACAGGAGCAGCAAGTTCGAAATAATTTGTGCAACCAATATTTTGCATAGTGTCTAACGATGAGTTATGTTTTTACAGGTCAGAAGCCAAGTAAATTACTGATATTGTATTTTCTTTGCGTGTAAAATGTCTCAAAGGTTTGCTGCTGATCAAGCGTTGCAATCGTTGCAAAGTATTGCTTTAGAGTCTTCTGATGGTGAGTACTCAGATTCCAAATCTGATGAACTCAACAATGTGATTCCGGATATTCAAAATGAGGAGGATTCTTCTGATTCAGATGACGAATATACAGACCAGGAAGCACCAATCAACACAGATGATGGTGCGCGTGCTCGAAGTAGCAGAGATAATGATGAAAAAACCTTTTTTTGAACAATGACGGATCCCACTGGCGGCGTTCAGTTCCCTCTCAACCCACTGCAGGACAACTATAGCAGCAAAATATTGTTAGAATCCGTGCAGGTCCTACATCATATTCCACATCCAACATCATACACGGCAGTCCTCTTCGTTCCGCATTCTTTTCAACGAGCCCATGCTAAGGAGTATCCGGAAGTGCACGACTTCAGAAGCACATCGTGCCACTGGAAACAACATCTGGACGGTTACGATAGATGAACTGGACAAACTTATGGGACTCATTGTGGCACGTGGTGTAATTGGTTGAAGGACTTTGCCTATAAAAAGTATATGGGATAAATGTTGGGTATTCCCTTTGTCAACGCTATTATGCCGTTTTGGAGATTCTTGGAAATCATGAAGTTTCTCAGGTTTAATTTAAAAACTGAAAGGAGGAATTTGGAGGAAAAGTTGTGCTTGGCATATTTGCTGTGGAATTCGTTTTTAGAGAATTTCCAGAAGGCTTACGATTCCAGCGTGAATATAACCATCAATAAGCAACTGCTTTTATGAGCAGCCAGGTGTATACTTTTATTCAGTATATGCCGAACAAGCCAGATAAGTTTGGCATAAAGTTTTGGATGGCCGTCGATGTAGAGAGCAAATATCTATACAACGGATTTCCTTATCTTCCGAAGAACTTGACGAGAAGTGGACATGCCAGCTTGCCAACGGATGTGGTGATGAAGCTAATGATTCCTTTATTCAGGCAAGGTTTTAATGTCACGTGTGACAATACTTCACTTTCTTGGACCTTTCATTGAGACTCCCAAAACGGCAGTGCAGTTTGGTGGCGACAACTCGAGCAAACCGAAGGAAAATTCCAGACTTGTTAAAGAAGCGTATATTGCATAATACCGTGGCTGTACATTCCACAGGGGACACTACAGCGACAATCACTTCTTATCAGTGCAAACAGTCGAAGTCTGTAAATATTCTGAGCATCCTACCTAAAAAGTTGTTATTTCAGAGCACAATAATCTAAGTCTGAAACCGTGCTCTTTTATAACCAGACGAAGGTTGGTGTGATGTTTTGGTTCAAATGTCCAGGCTGTATTTAGTGAAAGCTGCTAGTAGAAAATGGCCAGTACACATCTTTTATAATATCATTGACATGGCTCTAATAAACAGTTCGGTTATCTATTAATACAAAGCTGTGTGCAAAAGCAACTTCAGCCATAGAGCGTACACACAAAAAGTATGTGAAGGGGCTCACTGACAGCCTTAATGGTGTTACAAGTCATTGACTTTTTAAAGACCTACGCTATCCAGCACAGCCTCTTCTGCTACACAAAAACTGAAAAAAGAGAGTATGACAGCCTGCTCCAAAACACCACCGCACGTGTTCTGGTAAATCGTGCAGAAATAGAAAAACTAAAGTCTGTATAGTGTGTCAAAGCCTAATAGGTGTAAAGTGTTGCAGCAAACGATGCTTGTCCTGCTTGTCCTGTCTGTGATAAAGCTTTGAAAGCATGTTCGTTTCGTTGAACTAGATACTTGGCAATGTTATAACTTTTCAAATGTGTATGGTTCGCCTTTCAAAAGCCTTACAATATAGAGAAAAACGCATACAAATTTCAAAAAAAGCGCGTGCGTCAATTGACGCGTTTGGTCCTTCTAGGTAGACGCAAAGTTTGGTCCTTCTAGTGTTAAACTTTATCAGAAATTTTATTAAAAATCTTTTTTTTCTATCGCTCCAATTGCGTCAAAGTTAGTTAATCTGAGTGAAATTTTCAAAAGCGAAAAATATTTTAACATAAAATGAGGTCTTCTCTGCTTTACTTTGATGTCTATTGTTTTATCGCAATGTTTCGCCTGAGTGCAAGCCTATTTTACTCTGCTGTAGAATGCATTGCTATGAATAGAAAACAAGTGCTTAGGATCTAAGGAGGATCTCTAAAAAAACCTCGATTATACTCTGGAAAACACGATAAAAAAAACTTAAAAAATACAAGATAACGAAAATGGTTCTTCATTTTTACAAAAATTATTTTAATATCTGGTAGACCAGTGGTTCTAAAAGTTTAATTTTTTGATTTTTCTTCTGATCTGAAGCCCCGTGGTCTTACCTGCACGCTGCTGAAACTTTTGTCAGGTAAGCACACGATTACAATGATCATGGAGCTTGTCCAGATCTCATGCTACTTGACAGCAAGCGAAGCAAGGTCCGCCGTCAAAATGGCGTTCCTTGGGCATCAGTACTAGATCCTTTTCTTATTAATAACTATACGTGTGATCTGCCTTCCACAATCTTCAGAAAGCTTGCTTTTGCAACCGATCGAGCATTGATTCACTTTTTTGAAGACTGAAAGGACTTGAAAGTCAAGACATGACTACAGTTTCTGTGTATCTACAGACTTAGAATTTGAAACTCAATCTTTCAAAAACGGTGAGAGCAGCCTTTCATTTAAATAAACGAGACCAAGCGTGAGCTAAAGGTTTACAACAGCAATAAACTTTTACCATTCCGACAAGTGCTCGATAAGGCAGAAAGAGCTGGATATTTCTGAATAAAATTATCAGGCAATTAAAATGTAATTATTAAAAACCCAATATTCTGTTTCACCCAAGCGCGATCACCATCTTATTTCCATAGAATTCAAAATATACAAAGTAAATTATCCTCATACATTTGTAGCAATGCTTTTGTGATTGTAGCCATTATTAAAATTGAGTTTGATTTGAGCTGAATTAATTCAATTATATCAGTGAGCTAAACTCGTGAAAAAATTTATTAATATTTAATAGTTGTGTTAACGGTTAGGCAAAAAAACTCATACAACTGCAGGACGATGTAAAAAGCGTATTAGACTTACTCTAATTTGAAATGTACAGTACGTTTAAAAAAGTTGGCCAGGACCACTTTTAATAATTGTGTTTTCGACTTGCAAACACACCCACCCCCTTTTGACAAATTTCTGCATACCCCACTGGACCCGAATAATTTTTTTAATGTGGAACATTTTAGGACTTTTTTTTTGGATTTTTTGGGTTTTTTTTTGTTGATATGATAAAACTTAGATGAGATAAAAAGAGGCTGAGAAAACGGCGCCTACACTTGGCCGCCACGTCAATAAACCGCGAAAGGTTATCAAAACGCTTGTATCAAAAAACCGCTAACAAAATTGAAAATTGCCAATGAAATTGCCTTGCAGATAATTTAAAATTAAAGTAAGAATTTTATGTACATTTCAAATATGTATTCCAGCATCTTGAAATAAATGTTACGAATTCAAGAAAGGCAATGTTTTGAAGTTTTGCCACTATGTCAACTGCAAAACCGCATTAAAGCGCTACTATGTTATTGGGAGTCATTGCTTACAAAATATCAAATAAAAATTAAGATATTGTAAAATTAAATGTATTTTAAAATAGATGAAAGAGAGCAGAATTTCACAAGCACGATTTCCTGCCACTGTAAACAATTCAAACCAACTATCTCTTGACAGGACCAATTAAACGTGCGTGTATCTTGACCCTGTCTTTTGATAGGAGCCGTTTGGTTAATGATAACATTAATTCATTGCAAGTGCGCAACAACGCTTCAAAAATGAATGAAAACATCGTTGACACTCATTTTCACATGTGGGCGCTGAAGAAATTCCAGTATGCATGGCCAAGTTATGATGACATAGCTCTTAAAAAAATTTGTCGAGATTTTCTGATGAAGGATTACGAAAACGAAATGTGAGTGTAATGCTGAATGACTTTTATCTTTCACATATTAAAATGAATCAAATCAAGTGGCTATTAATCTGAAGAATAAAATATATTTTGAAATGGTGAAGTGAACTGTGACCGATGCATCCGTTTAGGAAATCGACTCCTATCAAACATGCGGTATTTGTGGAGGTCCACGAAAGTGTCGCGGAAACGGAGTGGGTGCTAGGACTCGCTGAAAATTCCTTCATCAAAGGTTTGTTCTTAAATTTGCTATTTTCACTTGATTGACTGTTGAACTCTATGCTGTTTTTTGGGTTTAATTTGGATGAAAAGGGGGTTAACATTTTGATCCCACTGATGCATAGCACGGTATATGAAGCAGAGCAAAGACATGAAAATCACAATCCACCAGTACTAACGACTATCATCCACTAGTATTTACCATCATCTACTATCATCCACTTGCATTTATCATCATCTACTATTATCGACTTGCATTTACGATATCTACTATCATTTACCATCATCTACTATCACCCAATTGCATTTACCATTATCTATTATTATCCATTAGCATTTATTATCATCTACTATCATCTACTTGTATTTACCATCATCTACTATTATCCACTAGCACTTACCATTATCTTCTATCATCCATTTGCTTTTACCATCATTTACTATCATTAACTAGCATTTATCATCATCTACTACTATCATCCACTAGCATTTACCATCACCTACTATCAACCACTAGTACTTATCATCATCTACTACCATCCACTTGCATTTATCATCTACTATCATCCACTAGCATTTACCATCATCTACTATCATCCACTAGCATCTACCATCATCTACTATCATCCACAAGCATTTAATCATCTACTATCGTCAGCAGGTGGTCGAGTTGTTAAGAGAACTGAGATTGATGAGAAACATGATCGCGGTTCAAAACCTACAGTACATGCACCATTCTGTTGTGTTTTGTTCGACATTTTACGGCAATTTCCTCCGTTTGGCGGTCTTGGCAAACAGCTCGAAATTTCAGACAAAAAATTTAAAAAACAAAAAAAAAATTTCCATCGGACAACAATATCATGGCATCTCGGCACAACAGGATTGCAAGCAATTATGTGAAGCGCTTTCGTCACTTTCCTGTGGGTCAAAAGGATAAATATAGAGATTTTAAAAACACCGTCATCCCCCCCAGGATCGCACTTCGCCTCATCAGCACCAACTTTGACCGGAATCTATTCAACTTTTCTACCTCTGATACTTGATGACATCATATTTCAGGTTGTGACATCTACAGGTGTTGTCGGATACGTCGACCTGACTTCAAATAGCGTCAAAGATGACGTCATTCGATTAAAGCAGAACCGGAAGTTTGTGGGGGTGCGAAAAATACTTGATCTCAGCGAGGAGGGTTGGATCGAGCGAGATGACGTGGGGCGGGGCATGGAAGTGCTGGCGCGTCATAACTTGACCTATGACCTCTTGGTACGTGAAGCGTTGTGTGTGGTTGAAACTCTTAAAGTCAACGAAGCGGAAATTTGACCCACCGCTTGCTTTCAGATCCGTACAAGAAGTCAATACGAATCAGCAAAGCGTTTCTTGAAGCGTTGCACCCCCGAACTTCGCATAGTGATTGACCACTTGGGTAAACCAAACGCCAAGACTGGAGCTGATGTTGCTTGGTACGAAGACATTGTGACGATGGCTTCTTATCCCAACGTTTATTGCAAGTTGTCGGGTGAGTTCTTAATCACAGGTTTTACGAAAACCCCAGGCAAGCACGTATCTGATTGATCAATGAAATAAAAGAAACTAAGAGGAAGAAAGTCACTGTAGAAATTTTTTGAAAATAACAGATTCGTTGCTGCATTTCACATTGGCCAAGAGCAACAAGCGCTGAGTGGATGCGAGGAAATTTACTGAGTGGTCACAGAAAACCCAAGCTTAGGCAAGATTGTCAGTCAATTTGTAGTATCAGAAAAATAAGTGTAAGTGTCGCTTTGAGATTTGGAAAATAAGTCTAACATGTGGTGGAGATGATAGAATGATAAACTAGAAGTCACACAGCAAAACAACAAAGTTATAGTCACAATAATAAATGTGTTATGCAGCATTACTATGACAGATGACCAAAGTACAATGTATACTCGTATAAGATGATACTTGTTGCGCATTTGATATAAATCCCATGTCCTTCAGTATCTCAGCAAACAAATCATCAGTTTACAACAGGAATGCACGAACTTTTTCCTGTTGCCGGCGCATTACAGAATAAGTTCTAACTAAAGGCAGTAGGCGAGTTTACCAAAAAAAGGTCTTTACCTGTTATAAAAGCATGAAAGTGGCTTTCGCCTTTGATGGCATGGCATGTCTTTGCGTAATTTTTGTTGCTAAAAAACCGTTTCGCTGGTTTGGAAACTGTAATAAACAACTGTCGCTTGTCATTTGTTATGTGGCCTTTTTCAAAACAAGGCTGCTATAGAGGGTGACATCTGTGCGCGGGCACGTACACTATGATTTAAGGCCGCAAGATGTGCATAGGAGTCTACATAGTCACAATTTGCCGAGAAAAATGTCACTAAAATCTTAACGGTGAATATGATAACTCAGACTTCTAATTGCATTTGCACGTCATACATCATAATTGAATATTTTTATGATATTACTATGCTTTGGTAACTTTGTAAGCATCTTCGACCCAGGTTTATTGTTATGCACAGGAATGGTCACGGAGGCAGACCTGGAAAACTGGAAGCCGGCCGACTTCAAGCAACACGTCGATCACGTGATCAAGCATTTTGGCATCGATCGAGTCATGTTTGGTTCTGATTGGCCAGTTTGTAAGCTGGCAAACGCCGACCTCCCGGATGTGTACAAACTTTTAAGCGAACTGCTAAAAGATTGCGACGAGGAAAAGCGAAGACTGGTGTTTAGTGGAAACGCTGTTCGGTTCTACAATCTTCAATTATGACATTGTGATTTATAGCCGATTATGACGCTTCAAAAGCTGATTAAAATCCAATGATTGTGATCACTGGTTGATGTTTTTCTTGTCGCAAATCGATGAACAAAATGACGAAGCTTACCTGTGGTTCTGTCTTTCTCAATGCAGTAGCAATTGTCGTAGAACTCCGTGAACACGCTTGAAAGCTCGTAAAGATAATCGCACAACGTGTGGGGGGTTAGGTCGTCACAGACCCGCTGCAGCACTTCCGGGAACCGAACCAAGTAGCGAGCTAACTTCATTTCTTTTGGATGTTCAAGCATTACGCCGCCTTCGTCTTAATTTTGTTTCAATTTTAAGTGGAACAAACTTTGCGAATGTGAACGATAAAGATGTTTACACTGATAAAAAGCGCATTTATACGAGTCTAGGCTAATTGCTAGTTAAATAGCGTCGTAGTCGGGCTTATACTGCAATAATGAAGATTAATAAAATTATACTGCAATAAAAAGACAAATAATAGAAACCTCCCGAGCGTTAGAAGGATGCGCGGTAACTTACGCATTACAATTTAACATTTTGTTACTCACAAGAAGCTTTTTTGGCCGCAGTCAACATCTCCCATCTTGTGACGTTCGCCACTCTTGATATGGACCTAGAAGAGACAAGCTGCATGACTCGCTGCCCGTAAGGTAAATAAAGAGTAACTCGTAGTGCGCCGAAGACCTTGACGTGGCTTGTTGCTAACTTTAAGCTTACATTCTCGTGAAAATAAACAGTTCTTTTTTATTAAAACAGGCTTTATGAAAGTAATTACTCGCGCACTAAATAAGCACTAAATAATTTTGTTTAACCAAGAAAACTAAAATCCCAGAAAAACAAAATCCTATGAAACAAAACAACCCTTTGTATATCTGCCCAGCGCAGACGTGGAGATAAAATCTGCTTGCAATTCTGAACAACATACTTGAACATAATCACATAAATCACTCACTGATACGGAATTATTTGCAATTTTAATCGATTTGATCTAAGACTAATTCAAATAGTAAGTATAAAAGTTATTTGAAAATCTTGCGTGCACACTTTTTCATGCGCGATTGTCGCACAACGTACGTGCACGCGCACAGAACTTATACAGAGGTAGAACGAGATGGTCGATGGGACTTGTATAAAATGCAGAGAGATACATAAACTGAACCTAACAAATGAAGCTGCGTTTTCTTTTCAACATAAGTAAACATAAGTAAACGTTATTTGTCAGCAGCGTGGTCGAGTGGTAAAGCACCGGACTGATGATCAACATGGTCTCGGTTCAAAACCCACTCGCGCCATTCTGTTGTGTTCTTGGGAAAGACACTTTACGGCACTTTCAGTGAAGAATTTGAACATTGCAAAACCAGACGTTTGGAAATTTTTGGTCTTAGTGATCTTAAATCAAGCGTTTCGCTTATGATGGGCTTGAAAAGAATTGCGCAGGCCAGCACTAAGTTGCTGCGATTAGTATTTAAACCACCCGAGCTATGAAAAGTAGGCTTTTCCTCTTAATAAAAAGTTACATGTTGAATATTCTATCAACTTTATAACGCAATAAAATGTGCTGCTCGGTCATTGGGTCAATTTTACAAAATTGATACAAACAATCGAACATAACAATTGCTTGAATGAAAATAATAAAACCAGGCACGAGTTCTGCCGAGTAGGTCCTAGTGTGCTCCTTACATGTAACTAAGCTGTGCGAGAACGATAGTTGGAACTAATTCACTACACTCCCTGATCCAACCGACTCACTTGATCCGAGTGTACGCGTAGAGCAGGTAAGCGGCGGTGTTTCCCCGGTCATCGAGCATCTTGTCAAAGGAGAACACGTAGTCGTTAATGCGATTGTGCGAGAGGTCAGCGTATTTCACACAGCCGTAGGCCACTGCTTCCTAGCCAGAACAAGTCACTTTAGCCACAGAGAAAATTCGTGAAAAGATTGGAGTAAATGTAACAAAGCCCGTTCTAGTGCATAAGCTATGGCAACGATTGCGTGAGAAATAACCATCTACGTATGCCAGCATCACATCATTTCTACCTTGATTCAATTTTCATTGTTTTTAATGAATGAGGACAGCACTAAAGCAACGTTGTACACCTTATAGTCAAATAGTTTGAAGCTTAAACAGTTTTGTTGCAGCAACTTTTTTGAAAAGTTACCATGATACACACCTGTGCGGCCTTGAACTCTTCAGAACTCAACTCCTTGTCTCTTCCTTTCTCTTTTAACTTATCCTCGCACCGCTTCAATCCTTCGTTTAGCAGGTCAACTAACCGCACGGTGTCGCCCGATCGAGTCTTGAACTTTTTGCTGCCAAAGAATTGCTCAATGTGACATTATAATTGCGTGTGAAAGGAAGCAAACTTACCGGTCCTCCCCTAAAACCACCCCAAACCCGACATGTTCTACGCGGGTCTTTTTCGGGTCGTACCAACCCATTTTCTGAGCAACGTCGTATATACTCTTGAAATGTGCACTCTGGCCAGAATCAGTGATGTAAATTAATATTCCTCCTTTCTCATCCTGAAACCAAATCAAGGTTTCAAAGTTTCAAGGTTTTTAGCTGCGTTAAAATGTGCGACATGAGAGGAGATGCAACTGAGTGGATCACAAAAATCCTCGATAGTTCAGTTCTTAATCAAAACAATTCTTAACGAAATATCCGGATAAGGCACGAAATCGTCTTAACTGGATAAAAGTGGGCAGTGAGTGCACTAAGGTATATAGAGCTCCAGAAAATAATTTTGCTGACACAAAACTCAAACAACAACTTGAAAGAGATTACCATGAATCAGGGCTGCATGACGTCATGCGGAAACAAAGAAGTAATAATAAAGATAAGATAAATGAAGTGGAGGCAAGAAGGGAGGCGTGTTTCAGATGTATATAGTTGCTTCCAGCAGAAACATCATCACGGAGAAGAGCTCCGTAACAAACTCACGTAAATACGTTGCTTGATGCAAGCCAGATCGCTCGTGTCGTACGTGTAACCGCCGTCGGACTTCACCACAGTGAGTGGAACGTTGTTTCCGCCAGGAAAAACTAATTTCCTGCCTTCTTCGACGACAATTAATCCTGCAATGAACAATGACTTGATACGGGGTATTGAGTAAAAGTGCGACCAATTTCAAAAAACTTCAACAATAAAACTTGGAGGACTTTTACACTGTGACCTAAAAAACTTGATAGAAAATTGTTGCAACTCTTTTTTTGTATCTAAGGAAAAACTTTTTTGGTCTTCACTTCCCTGAGTATAAATCTAAGTGAACAACTTTTACTTATTTATTCATTTATTTTTTTCGGTCTTCATGTCCCGGAGTACTATCTCACCTTTTTTTTGGTCTTCAATTAAATTTAATTCACGAATTCTAGTCCTCAATGTGGTAAAACAAGTTAAGAATCTTCGATATAAACAGTAATTACTTTTATCGCAACGAATATATTGTTTCAACAAGTTATTCATACCGGGTTGAGAAACTATGTCGTTGGCGCTATCATGTGGTTAAGAGAGTATACATCGCAGTACGATCAACATGGTTTGGGTTCAATTCCAGCTTTCATTTGTTCTGCCTCTGAATCATCAGCTAGTGGTAAAGTAAAGAGGCCTTGCACTTGTTTGGATTAGCGTTTAATATGATACCAGTACTTCAGGTTAATATGCCGCGTTAGCTCGATATACAATAAACCTAAACCCTTTCACAAAATTTAAAAAGGCGCCATCATCCGAACTGTACCCAGCACATAAATGTTAACCTTTTTCTTCGATTTCCTTCACAACATCGGGCATGAGTCGATGGTAGAACGATTCTCCTCTTTCCTGTAGGTTCCCAATGTTTAGCCGGTCATAGATCGCCTGGAACTCTTTCCTGGAATATTTTAGACCGGTGATCTAGTATCCTCAATATTTATATTCACAATTCTACCTTGATACGTCGCAAATAAGTTTCCACGCTTGAATGAACTCAGGCGTCTTGCTTTGAAGCTTTACCACGCACTCGTACGCGCGCTTTTTAAATTCGGGTTCGTTGTCAAACCGCTTTTTCGACTCTTTGTAGAATGCCTGGTGAAGATTTTCATGTGAAACAAGCGTTATCATCAAGTAGGGAAAGCACCGAGTACCTGCAGATCTGCTATCGGCGGGGATTCACTTTGGTAGTTGGGAAATATATCGATGAGATGAGCGATCAACATTCCGAATTGAGTGCCCCAATCACCCACGTGATTTAATCTTAACAATTAATCAAAAACTAAATTAAAAACAAGCTCAACCAAAAAAAGTAAATTCTAATCTCAATTGCAAAAGTCAGTAGCTACATTACTTTCCCTGTTAAAGGAAATAGCACAAAAGTCTATGTTTGGAAAATCAAATTTTTTAACGTTTCAAAGTTGACAGTCAAAATAAATCGTTGAACAAAATTAAATTTAACGGTACTACGACAGTTGATCGAAACCACAGTTAACCGAACAAGAGTAGAATCAATTGTGAGAGTTTTTTGATTGAAGCATCTTTTTTAAATACATTTGCTAAATATTAAGGGACAAATCTGAGAAGCTGTGATGCCATGTTTCCCAATTATGTAGTTTCGATGAACTGTCTTTTGATGAGTTGCTTACCCATTGCCAAAACACTAGAGAAAACACTATTATCATACATAACAGAAAACATTCCAATCATTTCTCATCAACATGGATTCAAACATAAACACTCAACACACACTGCTTAGCACAACATCTGACACCAAATCATAAAAGGTTTCAACAATCCAACGCCTCCAGTCCGCACTGTAACTTTAGACATGAGCAAGGCGTTTGATTCAGTAAACATACACAAACTCACACTAACAAACATTCCTGACATCATCATCAAGTTTATAGCAAACTACATAAAAGGATGACAAAAGCATGCCCTTAATACAATGGCACACTCTCAAAACTCAAACAAATCAACACCAGACTACTTCTGTTCTGTTTTGTATCCAACATTATTCAACATTTACACTTCTGACATTTTACTCCCCCCCCCACACGTACAAATCATAACATATGTTGACGATATAACAATCACTGCATCTCACACCAAACATCATAAGGACCAACAACTCATTCTACCATATCTTAACAAAATCTATGAATGGGCCATCCCTACTAACCCCTTCATATATAAAAACAGACAAAACTACAACCAAATTTTTTACACCAGACCCAGCTGAATATGACACAACCAAACACTACCAACAACAAAAGCCCAAAAATTTTAGGAATTACTCTAAACCCAACACTGACATTTTCACAACATATAAACGTTACCATTACTAAAGCAAAACAAACGCTTAACATTCTCAAAGCACTCATTTCTGCCAAATGAAGTAAACAAATGGAACTAATTGTCTCTACATTCAAAGCTGTAACTCGCCCCATTTTGGAATATGTGAACACCATATGGAGCCCTATCATATCAAACACCCAGCAAACCATTCCGAAAACACAGCTTTGCGAATTGCTACTGGCTGCACACAAGACACAAACACTCAATACCTACATGACAAAACCAAAGTGCTTCTAATAAACATGCATCTCAAACTTCATGCTACTCAACTTAAACAACTAACCCAAACACAAACACACCCTAGACATAATCTTAATGCATATTCAGATCCGCCCAGAAACATGAAAGCCACAATTTTCATAACATTAACAATAAGCAGACTAACATCATCATCTCAGATCCAAACTTAACAACTGAGAAATCTAGAGAAAACCTCAAACACATTCACACTAGCAATACCTCACAATACCTTAGTTTTAGAAAAAACAACAAAGTTACTAACAACACACCTTATGACAGGTTGGTCCAAGTTCTTCATTCTTGTGGGCCACTTTTCAAAATTGTTTGAGCTGGCAGGCCTCAGCCAGCTAGAAATTGTTCCAAATCATGGTGTTCTCTAAAAAAAAGGTTTCACTTGGAATCAGTCTCCAATTTTCCTATTTTCGTCCCAAAATCATAGTGTTCTCTAAAAAAAAAGGTCTTCACTTGGAATCGGTCTCTGATTTTCTTATTTTTGTCACAATATTATGATGTTCTTTAAAAAAAAACCTTCACTTGGAATCAGTCTCAACCCTAGACTCTGTCCTATAAGTGCGCCATGCCTTGTTATAAAAGATTACTGCTGCTCATGATTTACAAGACTTGAATCGTGTAAAATTGTTCAGCGGGCTGAAAGTTGGACCACGCTGCCTTATGACATTCATTCATTAGAACAAACATTACCACGTCATTTGCGTATAAAACCGGCACAGCTCAGAGCCAACAAATCACCACTCTTGCAAAGTTACCTACACACAGCAAACCTTGAAACTTACATGCCACAATGCCCACTATGCTTGTCACACACACACACACATGACACTAATCACCTCTTTAACAGTAGTCAAGTACCAACACAACACAACATCACTAGCCTGTGGAAAAAGCATTTAGAACCAGCAGAGTTAATCCCCGACTGGGAATCTAGATTGACTTCTTGAAGTGTTAAAGAGATGGCTACTCCAAAATATCCTTGGAGGAGGGGCAACAACAACAACAACAACAACAACAAACTGTTGAGTCACGAAATTTAAGCCATTAAGGATACAGTAGATGATAAGTAACACCTATAATGTTCAAATAAACAAAACTGCCGAAAATAATAAAAAATAGCAAAATGGTTCAGTGCCTGCAAAGAATGAAACTATATGGGGAGACCAATTAGAATGAACATCTGTTTTTTTGTATACTAAAATCTTTTATCCATAAATGATGATCAACAAAGTGTGACAATTCACATAATACTTCATTCAAACTATCATGAGGTAAATTTATGGTTAAGTGAGATGGGCAGTGCAGCCCAGCAGTGGGAGGCCAACTTAAAAGTGTGGTGCATACCAAGTCCTTAAGTTATAAAATATATCTAAATTCTATTGACTTGACACTACAAAACCAAGGTCTTCATGACAAATGCAAGAACAACTCATATAGTTTAATCACAAACCCACAATGTCACAAAGCAGTTTCTTCAAATTTTTGAACTTTATTGACAAGCATCAAAACTTGTTTGTGACTAAACCAACCTCAAGACGTCATGGCCAAAGAATTCAAACAAATTGGCAATGCAATCCCCGATGATGGTAGATCGAAGATGGCCAACATGCATTTCTTTTGCGATGTTGGGAGAAGAGTAGTCAATAACCACCTGCATACCAGCACAAGACTTTATTTAAAAATGTCAGAAGGTTCTGTATGTTTTAGTTGAAGAATGAATGGACTAATTTTCAAACTTTACAAGGTAATCATTATTAAATTTCATCTAAAAAAAAGGAAAATGCAAGACTTAACCAAGATTATGTCTGGTCTCACCCTCAAACATGATTCTGACAAATGGCACACTTTTGCTCCTTTGACAAGAAGTTGAGCAAGGGATTGTTGAAGAAATTCTTTGCAGAGATGGATGTTTATGAATCCAGGTCCAGCAATACTACACTAAAGTGAATGGTAACAAAAATGAGAACATGGTTAAAAAAATTAAAAACAGAAAGAAGAAAATACTGCAGAAGCATGAACATGAGAAATAACTACTTATTGGATCAACACTTACAAAGCAAACCCACTAATGTTGATTTACTTGTACAGCAATCCAGTTCTAATATTTGGATTTGATTTAAAATAAACTAAAAGCAACATTTTACTGCGAAAATTCTAAAGTATCTTTTATAAAAAATACACTGGATACGAGGGGCATTCAAAAAATATACGGAATTTCATAATTTTTTATAATTTATTGATGCAATCAATCTACTTTTCAACGTAGTCTCCATCAAGGTTGATGCACTTCTCCAGCGGTGCTTCTATCCTTTTATCCCATTTTTGAAGTAATCTGCTGACCATTTTGTGAGCCATGTTTTTGCTGCTTGCTTTGTCTCATTAGTGTCATTAAAATAAACGCTTTTCAAGTGTTCTTTGAGTTTTGGGAATAAAAAAAAGTCAGATGGGGCAAGGTCTGGGCTATAAGGTGGATGTGGCAGCAATTCCCACCAAAATTCTCTCAAAACATCTCTTACGATCCCAGAAGAATGCGCTGGGGCGTTGTCGTGATGGAAAAGAATTCCACAATGGAGTTTTCCTTGACGCTTTTCAGTTGATTTTGCTCTCAATTTTCTTAAAACTTCTACGTAATAGGTGCCTCTAACAGTTTTTTTACCTTCTAAAAAATCTACTAGCACAACTCCTTCAGAGTCCCAGAAAACAATTGCCATTACCTTCTTGACAGACCTCTCAGACTTGAATTTGATTGGGTCAGATGATTCATGTGGGAGCCACTGTTTGGACTGCTGTTTTGTTTCAGGATCATACTGGTAGACCCATGTTTCATCTCCTGTGATAATTCGATTAAAAAAGCAGTCTTCATCTGCTTCAATTTTGAGCAAAATCGCTGTTGACAATTCACTTCTGAGATTGAGCTGATTTGGGAGCAACGCTTTTGGCACCCATCATGCCAAAAGCTTGCTGAGGCATAAATCATCATGCAGAATCGAATGAGCTGAACCAACTAATATGCCCACAGTCTCAGCTATCTGATAAACTGTCAATCGTCCATCTTCTTTGACTAGGTTCCTAACAAAATCAATTTTTTCATTGTTTTTTGAGGTTGTTGGTCTTCCACAACCCTCATCATCTTCAACAGCTTCTCTACCATCTCAAAATCTTTCAATCCCCTTGTAAACACAAGTTTTCTTTGGAGCATCATCTTTATAAACGGTCTGCAGAGCTTGAATGATCTCCGTTCCTTTCCAACCAAGTTTTACCAAAAATTTGATGTTGGTTCTTACATTGAAATCCTTACGCTCCATGGGTTAAAAAACTACCTTAAATAAACTAGCTCTTGACAACTTCGTTTACAAGCGCAAAATGAGTAATAGCAATTATTCGATCACAAAGAACATGCTTTTTATGGCTTGCATGCTAAAATACGTTTTTTCTTGCTGGCACTCTTGTCACGGGAGAATTCTGCATATTTTTTGAATGCCCCTCGTATATCATTTAAAATAAAAAATAATGAAGAAGTTTCAAAAGTCATTTTTTCTACAGTCATTTCTGATTGTTCTTTTTTAATGTACTTTTTGATGTTGTTTGAAGTACCTTTTCTTCAAACAAAAAAAATAACTTTTTAAAAATTATGGCTTTTGAAATTTTTATGTTTTATTTTTAATTAGTTCTTTAAATTAGTTTTTTAAATCATTTTATTTATCTGAAGAGGGCTGACGCAAGCCGAAAACGTTTATCATGGTTTTTTTTTTGTTTGTTTTTGTTAAAAAAAATTTTTTTTTTAAATTTCTGATGAATACATTTATGCTGTTATATTTAGTCGTATTATTTTTAATTAGTTATCATCTCTGATTGATTCTTTGATAACATTGCTATTTTCAATGTTTATTGCTTCTATCTAATATTGGACTTGAAGATTCTTGGTTAGAATTCCAAATTTTCAAAGAATTATTTCAAGAATTTTTATCTTTTTCAGCCAAGCCATTTCCAATAACTGTTCTACTTTATTTGAAAAAAAGTTTGGCACTATTCTTATGAACAATTTGCAGCTGATTTCTTAAAACTTTTTCATTATCTTTTCTTAATTTGAATGTAAAAATTGCTACATTTTAGCTATTTAGTTTTGGAGTATCAAATTGACTCCAACAAAAATTGTATCAATTCTTGTTATTATTTAAAACAATTAACAAACTTTCTGCTCACAGTATCAATTAATGAACTTTTTTTGACGTTCTTCAAAATATCTTCAGCTATTTGTTGAGGAGACATTTTGACACCTTGACTTTTCAATATCTGCAAATAAAAAAATGTTGCTAATGATACAAATAGGAACTATAAGGTGTATAAGTGATTTAAAAATAGCTTGCATTTGTAGATAAAAACATTGAGCATTTATTATAAGATAAAGGTGAAAATAATAATCATTATTCTAGGTTCATAAAAAGCAGAAAATCATTATGTAGTAAGCAAGGAGTCATAAAGTGGGTAATAATTTTCAGACTTAACAATGTCTTTATTAAGATTTTATTATTAAGACAAAAAATAGTGAAAGTTTATAAAATTTGATCATGAAATCATTTTAAAACAAACACTTACCCCGGATATAGCCATGGCATTATTGCATTGATAGTCACCAAAATTATCATTTTGAGCAATTGTAATGGCAGCAGGAGGAATGGATTTTGCATCAGGAAAAGCACATTTTATTGCATCCCCAAACAACTTTTCAAGCTCTGCAACCAAATTAACCATACCTTTAGAAAAATCAACAGGAGCTCCAATCTTCTGTTTTTTTAGTTCATCCTCTATAGCCTAAAAACATAACTAATGCTTTAATTTAAGCAAATAGATAGTAGTCTAGATTCAAAGGACTACAAATCATCTTTTATTGCAACTGAAAGCCATTTCTAAAAATGTCAGTCATACAAGGGTGCTTGCACACAATCACTCAACATTAACATCTCAAAAAAAATTTGTCAAGCTGCTGAGATTTCAAGCCAGTAAATTGTGTGTTGGTAAAGTTGATATAAAATGAAAAAATTTACAACTTATTGGTTATGAACTAGTAAATATAAAACATTTACACCCAGATTGCAAAATTTATAATAAATAGATTTCTATAAATAAGTTTACAACATTTAAAACTGACCCTTTCAAGGTGAATGGCTTGATATGCTAATTTAGCATTTTCTGTTTCCAACTTTTTTATTAGTTCAGTCTTACTATTTTCAGACAAAATATAAGAGCCATTCTTCATGGCTTGAACAGTTTTCTGCATTTCATTGGCTTCATTTTCCTGAATAGCAACAACATTGCAAAGTTCTGGTTAACTATTTTTACTTTAGGCCTACTCCATTTATATTTTATTTAATATAATAAGAAACCTTAAAAACATGAGTCTTCAAGAAGTCACTGTAAGCAATTTTGGGTCCTTTCAATAAGTCACCTTAAGCAATTTTTGTTCATGAAACTAACCCAGATCACCCTGCAGTTACTATATTGCTTCTTGAGAGATCTTTTTTTCTTGGTTTCTTCTTTATTTTACCCTAATGCTGAAAGGGGGATTCTAGGTTAGTTGCTCCAAAAAAAATTGCTTATGGTCTTTTCTTAAAAAAATCCACAATTTTTGGGTCTCTTCAATAAGCGACTGTGAGTGATTTTTGTTAGTGAAACTAAACCAATATCTCTTGGTGGTTACTATCATTTCTTGCAGTTGTTGCCCCTCCTCCAAGGATATCTTGGAGTATCCATCCCTTAATCTCTCAAAGAAGCCAATATAAATTCCCACTCTTGGATTACCTCTGCTGCTTCTAAAGGCTTTGTCCACAGACTAGTGGTATTGTGTTGTGTTGGTACTTGACTAAGTTGAAGAGGTAATTAGTGTCATGTTTTTTGATTCTTCATAGATTGTTTCTTAAAGGATTTTTTTCTCTTGTTTCTTTTTTTTGCCTCCTAGTGCTATCGGGGAAATTCCAGGTTGGCTTCACCAACAATGACAGTTACAGTCTTTTCTTGAAAAGATCTAACGATGTCACTGTAAATCATTTTCTTCAGTGAAACTAACCCAGAATTCCCTTACAGCACCAGGATGGAAATAAAAAAAAGACTAAGAAGAAAAGGATCTCTTCAAAAAGCAATAGTAACTCCAAAAGGGTACAGATTAGTTTCATGAACAAAAACTGCTTACAATGATTTCTTGAAGATACCCAAATTTTTTGGATGAAACTATATTAAAACCTTTCCTACAGCACCAAGATGAAATAAAAAGGAAACAACAAGGAAAAAGATCTTTTCAAAAAGTGATAATAACCACAGTATTCAAGTTAGTTTTATGGGATCTTTTCAAAAAATCACTATGTGTAATTTTTGTTTGTGAAAGTAACCAGGACCCTCCCACGATTACTATTGCTTTTTGAAAGATCCTTTTTCCTCTGGTTTCTTCTTTATTCTATCCTGGTCTTGTAAAAGGGATTCTGGGTTAGTTTCACTGAAAAAAATCACGAATGACTTCTTAAAGAGACTTGTTTCATAAACCCAAAATCACTTACAATGACTTCTTGAAAAGACCAAAAAGGTTTTCTTTTTACATATAATCAACTTTAATTTTTCTTTTTAAGCCAAAATTAATGTAATCTATTATCTTTATAAAAAAAAGTACAGTAGTAAACCTGTTTTTCAAGAATTTCAGTAACATGTAAAATATTTGCTGCATTCATTTCACCATCTGATGACATTATAATACTATAAGCACAAATTAAGATGTCAAAAATAATAAAATGACTTTTATCTAAAAACAAATCCAAAAAAGTTATAAGAGCCTAAAAGTGTTAAAAAATTTGGTCAAGAACTTAATACATTTGTAAAAAAATTGGGTACTTTTCTGTTATCATCCCACCATCTATTGCAAGTAATTTTTTTTGTGAAACTAACCCGGAATCCCCCCTACAACACTATGATGAAATAAAAAAGAGACATGTAGGGGGATTCCAGGTTAGTTCACCAAAAAAAAATTACTTGCAATAGATGGTGGGGCAATAACACGAAAGTACCAAAAATTGTACAAATAATTTTGCATTGTTTGAATAAGACCACGAGTTTCTATTTAGAACATTACCACAGCATGTAAATTTTAACTTAGTAAGCTAGGTGATATAACTTCTTCTCCTTTCGGCCTTTCCCATTAGTCAGGGGTGGCCACAGCGTATCACCATTTTCCACATCTTTCTGTCTTCAATGTCCATCTCCTTCAAACCAACTTCCTTTATATCTTCTTTTACCACATCTAAAAATCTTCTCTTTGGTCTCTATCTTTTCCTCTTTCCTGGTAACTCCATTTCCATCATCTTTCTTCCTACATACTCTTGGTCTCTCCTCATGACATGTCCATACCACCTCAGGCTGCCCTCCCTCATCTTTATTCCTAACCGTTCTACCTTAACAGTATTCCTGATGTGCTCGTTTCTAATCTTGTCTTTTCTCGTCACTCCCATAATAAACCTCAGCATTTTCATCTCTGCAACTTCCATCTCTTCCACTTGTTTCTTTGTGACTGCTACTGTCTCAAGTCCATACACCATTGCTGGTCTTACCACTGAACTGTACACTTTTCCTTTTACTCTAGCTGGTAACCTCTTGTCACAGATTACTCCTGATACTCTTCTCCATCCATTCCATCCTGCCTGTACTCTCTTCTTTACCTCCCTCTCACAACCACCACTTTCTTGCACCGTTGATCCCAAATACTTAAATTCCTTTACTCTTGGCACTTTTGTATCCTCCATCTTCACTGTTTCGTCGTCATTTCCTCCATTTATGCAAAGATATTCGGTCTTTGACCTACTGACTTTCATCCCTCTTCTTTCCAATGCATACTTCCAGGATCTCCGCTCCACTTCTTCCCTGGTCTCTTCACAAATCACAATATCATCAGCAAACAGCATCGTCCATGGTGGTTCTCTCCTTACTTCATCCGTTAGCCTGTCCATTATGACTACAAACAGGAATGGACTTAACGCTGATCCCTGGTGCAGTCCAACCTTGACCTTGAAACTTTCTGTAGTTCCTACTGCACACCTCACCGCTGTTTCGCTTTCCTCATACATATCCTGTACTAGTCGCACATACTTTTCCACTATTCCAGATTTTCTCATGCAGTACCACAGCTCTTCCTGTCGAACCCTGTCGTAAGCTTTCTCTAGGTCCACAAATACACAATGTAGCTCTTTTTGACCTTCCCTGTATTTTTCCATTAACATTCTTAAAGCAAACATGGCATTGGTGATTCCCTTTCCTGGCATAAATCCATATTGCTGTTTGCTGATCTCCACTCTATCCCTTAACCTGGTTTCAATAATTCTTTCCCATACTTTCATTGTCTGGCTCATTAGCTTTATTTCTCTGTAGTTTCCACAGCACTGTGCGTCCCCTTTGTTTTTATACAGGGTGTCCACACCAAGTGTAGACTATTTTTAACAATTAATTTGAAAATATTAAAATTAACTAAATCATTTTTATTTTTCAGATTCTTCATAAATAAATACTAAATTTACTAAATTTCAATCTAAATATTGAAAAAAAAAAAATTTAAAAATTATACAGTATTTTTAAATTAATTGTTAAAAATAGTCTACACTTGGTGTGGACACCCTGTAGATTGGGATAAGCACACTCCTTCTCCATTCTTCTGGCATCCATTCACCCATTAATAGTCTGTTGAACAGTCTGGTCAAAAACTCTATCCCCATCTCTCCCATGCACTTCCAAACTTCTACTGGCAACTCATCTGGTCCAACCGCTTTACCTTTTTTCATCCTTCTTAGTGCGTTCTTTACTTCTTCTCTACTGACACAATTTACACCTTCCTTCACCACTTCTGCTTCCTCTGTCCTAGGTTCTCTGTTATTTTTCTCATTCATCAGTTTCTCAAAAGTACTCCTTCCATCTCTTTAACACTGCTTCTGAATTTACCATAACATTACCGTTTTCATCCTTTATAACCCTCACGTGCTGTACATCTTTCCCTGCTCTATCTCTCTGTCTAGCCAATCTGTACAACTCTTTTTCACCTTCTTTTGTTTTCAATCTAGCATACAAATCATCATACACACATCCCTTTGCCATTGCACTGACTTCTTTGCCTTACTCTTCTTTTCTTTGTATACCTTTTTAGTATTTTCATTTCTTGTTTTGTCCCATGCTTTCTTTGCCTCTTTCTTTTCTTTTATGCTTTTTTGAACTTCCTCATTCCACCACCATAACTCCTTGTCTCCTTTTCGTTTCCCAAATGTCACTCCCAATACAGTTTCAGCTGTTTTTCTTAGCATTTCTGCCGTTTTGTCCCACTCCTCAGGTAACCCATCCTTGCCTCCCAGAATCCTGGTCACCTCTTGTTTAAACACTTCTTGATAGCTTGTGTCTTTCAGTTTCCACCATCGTATCTTTGGCTTTACTTTCTCTGCCTTTTTCTTTTTCACCATAAGAACCATTTTGCATACTACCATACGGTGCTGCTTTGCGACACACTCATTCAATATTACCTTACAATCGCACATTTCTTTCAGGTTCCTCCTTCTGCATATCACATAATCTACTTGGGTACTTTTTCCTCCACTCTTATACGTCACCCTGTGTTCATCTTTCTTCTTAAAATAAGTATTGACAATCGCCAAATCCATCCTTTTCCCAAAATCCACAACCATTGATCCTTCCTTATTTCTTGTTCCAGCACCGTACCTCCCCATTATTTCCTCATCCCCAATGTTTCCTTCACCCATATGTCCATTAAAGTCTGCACCAAGAACTATCCTCTCTTCTTTTGATATACTTTCTATCAATCCATCCAGGTCTTCCCAAAAATCATTTTTCTCCTCCATGCTGTTGTTAACCTGTGGAGCATATGCACTTACTATATTTAGGATGGACCCATTTACCTCCAGCTTCATGGCCATCAGTCTGTCTGACACCCTCTTCACCTCCAGGACACTTTCAGTCAGCTCCTCCCTCAGCACTATCCCTATCCCATTTTTTCTTCCATCAGCACCATTGTAAAATATTTTACATCCACCTCCAATGTTCCTTGCTTTACTACCTTTCCACTTAGTTTCTTGTAGGCACAATATGTCTACATTCCTTCGCTCCATCATATCTGCCAGCTCTCTTCCCCTTCCAGTCATCGTTCCAATATTTAAAGTACCCACCCTTATGAGTGAGCATCTTCCTTTCCATGCTTCTCACTGCTTCTTTACTCACCTTCCTCCTCTCTTTCTGCTCTTATTTTCATTTTGTTTAGCAGTAGCATAATTTCCGCAGGTGCCCTGCTGTGCGACACCTGAGGCGGTCGTTGGTAACCCGGGCCGCGACCGATCCGGTATGGATTTACAATGATTACGCATTTGTATAAATCTGGCAAAAAGTTTTACGCCGGATGCCCTTCCTGCCGCAACCCTCCCCATTTATCCGGGCTTGGGACCGGCATCAAGAGACACAGAAATATGCCACCGATGGCTGGGCTGGGTTAAGCAGCTAGGTGATATAACAATAATTGAAAATGGTGAAGAGGTTGTGCAAAATAATTACAAAACAGTTTTTTATAATTTCTAAAGAACTTCATATTTTAATTAATAAGATTCGATCACAATGCAATAAAAAAAATGTGGCCTTCTTTCACGAGTTGCACAACCAACTTTCAAAGCTTTTAAGTTTTGGGAAATCCCCGAAACCTGAGAGTTAGTATTGCAAATCATGAACATTTAATTCTCCTTTCGGTTTTTCCCAGGGCGTCAAACCGCTTAAAATTACGTTCCAGTTCAGGTTCAGGTTCCGAAAATTTTATTTATAGGGTTTCAGTTCCGGTTCAGGTTCAGCAAAATTTTTTCGGGTTCAGTTCCGGTTCAGGTTCAGCAATTTTTTTAAGAGGTTCAGTTCCAGTTTAGCTCCGATTCGGATTCGGAATATATCTTTTTGTTTATTTTTGACAAGCGTTAGGACTGTAAACATGATGTGTAACCTCATGTTATCATGGGCGTCCGCAGACGCGCTTTCTGGAGGAGCGATGGCAAAAAACAGTCGCAACCTCAAAAATATTTTTAAAAAGGGTTTTTAAAAGAATTCTGGTACAGGTTTTAAAAAACTATAGATTAAACTAATTTATCAGCATGAGTCTTGGTTGTAAAACTAAGTGTTACCAATAAAATTAAATAAAATAAATTCATAGTAGAACATAAACGAAAACCTGAATCTGATGTATTGGACTTTATTTCAAAACGCGATGTTGGACTTTTGAACTATGATAAAAATACTGAAAAACCTATTTTGTCAAATAGGATGAGAGTAAAAATTACCAAGCTTGATTCAAAATATTTTCAAAACAGTCATGGGCCTTTTTTACCTAAAAGTAATCGTGCAATTAGCAGTAACTGGTTCAAGAGAAAATTAGGAAATGGCGAAGAAGTAACGCATTCTGGGCTGATGTATTCGCCTTCTAAAAAAGCCTATTTATTTTTGCATATGCTGTCTGCTCTATTGTCAATCAGATTACCTATCTTCATTGCAACAGGAAGCTGGATTTAATCAGTGAAAAGCACCCGAAAGGATGATTGTTCACAAAAATGCTAAACATCACAAAGAGTGTTTTAAGACGTGGAAAGAACTGGAAAGAAATTTCAGCAATAAAACCGGAATTATTGACGCCGAATTTTATGTACAAATTGAAAAAGAAAAGCAAAAATGGCGTGAGATTCTTAAGAAAATATTGCATAGAATAAAGTATATGGCAGAACAAAATCTCGCTTTGCGAGGGCACAGAAAATCACTTTAAACAGATAGTGATTCAAATATTGGTAATTTTTTTGGCTTAATGAAATTTCTTGCCGCCTTTGATCCTGTGCTTTATGAGCATCTCGGTTTTATTAAAAGCCATCCACATTCAACCTTTTACCTTTTTCCAGGTGTTCAACATGAATTTATTCACCTCATGGCATCTCATGTTCGGAAAAACTTAACAGAAAAAATCAAAGAAGCCAAGTACTACGGTCTTATATTTGACTCAACCCCTGACCAGGCGCATCGCGAGCAGGTTTCAGAAGTTCTAAGATATGTTGGTATTGACTTTGATAAGAAAACAGTGTGTTTCCTTTCTGGGCTTCCTTCAACTTCATCAAAAAGATGCTGCAAGCTTTGTTGAAGTTATTATGCAACAACTACAGAAGGATGAGTTAAAAATAGAAAATTGTTGCTCACAGTGTTATGACAATGCTGCTGTAATGGCGGGACATTGGAATAGTGTACAGCAAAGAATATACAAAAAAAACAAACAGGCAGTGTTTGTTAACTGTGACAATCATTCACTTAACCTGGTGGGTGTTCATGCCGCTAGACAAGGCACGGAAATGGTTTCTTGTTTTGAGACCATTAACTCATTGTACAATTTTTTTCCCGTTCTACGCAGCTTTGGGAAAAGCTAAAGGATGCCGTTCCGCTGGTTTTAAAAGCTGAGGCCGAAACTCGTTGAAGTCCTAGAACAGAAGCAGTAAAACCAATAGAGTTATATCATCAAAAAATAGTTCTTTAGCTTGAAAACATGGTAGAAGATCACAGTCAAACAATCGACACTTAGAGCAATGGACAACAAATACTAAATCGTATTCTGACATACGACTTTGTGACACTGATAGGGTTCTGGAAAAGGCTACTAATAACAATTGATAGAGTGTAAAAACGATTACAGGATAAAACAATGAATTTTCACAACGCAGGCCTCGATTTAAAAGACCTGAGAGATCATTTTAACGATGAAAGAGAGAGATGTATGTTTGAAAATGACTGCTTGGAAAATAAGAAAATTCTTTGTGACAAATGGGGCGTTGAATTTGAAAAAGGCCGAGAAATAAAAAAAGAATGGCTGGTGAGAATGTTCGGGATGCAGATTTATCGGCAATAGATCAAATGAAGCGCGTCATGAAGGGAGCTTTCGACCATCTTCACAAAGAAATAAATGGCCGTTTCTCTCAGTTATTTGACATCGATGTCAAGCTTTTTGCTTGATGTCCAAAGACTTTGTTACAGTCGTGACTGTGAAAACTTAGAGTCGCTGTATGATAATTTAGCGTCTGTTTGCAGTGACGACCTAGACGGCAAGCAATTATATGGAGAAATTATTGATTGCAAAATGTTGATATCAAGGCTATCGCAACCTGAAGATCTTCTTACATTCATAGTCAAATATGGGGATGAAAGTCTATTTCCCAATCTCCGGATAACTTTGCAAATTCTGCTGACAGTAGCAGTATCCTTAGCAAGTTGCGAGCGATCGTTCGATAAACTAAAACTAATTCTGTCGTACCTTCGATCCGTAATGAATCAGGAGAGGTTGTGTGATCTAGCTTTATTAAGTATAGAGAGGGATGAAACAAAGAAAACTAATCTTGATGAAATCATTGACAAATTTGCCTCAAGAAAGGCACGAAAAGTACTGTTGTAAGACCCTGTTATTGAGCGACCGTCCGAATTTTTTGTTGCTTATTGTTTAGTGTCGTTATTAAATTGCTTGTTACCTAATTATATTGCGTGGTTGAGAAAAAGCAATTTAATATAAACTGGTAAAAGAAACAAGCGAAGTAGGGGCATTTTTTAACTTTGCCATGGGCGCCATTTTACGTAGATACGCCACTGGACACATTTATCTAAAAATTTTTGGATAATTTTTTAGTGGCGGCCCTCAAGCGGAAGGTTTAGGCCTACTAGTTAATAGTTATGAGACGTTATAAAGGCTCATTTCTACTACGAGCGTGGATTGGAGTATTCTTTGTTTTTTTATTAATTTTTTGCTTCGCTTTGCGCTTGAGCGCAGAAGGAAGTAAAAAAATTAATACAACAAACAAGATTATTTTGTTTCACGCTGGTAGTGGAAACGGACCTTTATCTTACGTCGTCTACAGCAGTGTTCTTCAAACTTTTTTCATCGAGACCCATTTTCCACGGCCAAATTTTTTTGCGACCCCTTAAAAAAGGTCTTCACCTAGAATCGATCTCTGATTCCGCTATTTTTCTGTTATGAGTTCCACTAGTATCTGCAGTTAGCTCTTTTATTTATACGGAGTTACACGATAGTTATACGACTGAACCTGTAAGTTATACTAATAGTTTATCACGCGGTTAACCACACTTATCAAACCAGAGAGAAGAAGGCAGTAGAGCCGTGCGCTATGACGTCACATACTATAACAACCCCCTTTTAAGAAGCTTTTTAGCGAAAAGGTTGTCTAAGAAAAATATTAGTACGTTGTACGAGTCCGATTAATAAACATGCACAAACTATATACAATACGGCACAAGCGTTATGAGTTTTACGCTACTTCATACAAAATCTCTTAAATGATTAGGAAAGCGTTTTTGTCTCACGCTTCGCCGCGAGGTTGGAGATGGTGGAAAGACTTCATCTTCAAAATGGACGTGACGTTCGTCTGATGTCATCATTTCCTCTTTGGGGTCTCCCCCTTCGGTGGGGAGAGGGCGAATAAAACGTCTATTGCGCCAACAGACTCGACCGCTCGGTAGTTTTATGTGGTAGTCGCGGTTTCTCCCGACGCCGATGATGAGTCCCGATCGCAACCATTTTTTTGTAATATGGTCTTGAATTCGAACATGTTGTCCGATTTTTAGTGGATTGAGGTGTTTTGCGCGTTTATTGTATTCGGTTTCTGCAGCCACTTGTAGATTTGATAAAGCTGCGTCCCACTTGTCGAATTTGTTTTGCCAATCTTCCTTGAAATATTTCAGTTTAGCTGGGACGATTGAACGTAGCGGGGCGCCGTATAAAATTTCGGCTGGTGATAACCCATGGGCCTTGGGTGTGTTAACCCATTCGATTAGGCCGCTGCTAAATTCATCGCAGTCGAGACTACCATGCTCAGCAGTTTTGGCAACAAGGTGCTTCATGGCTTTCACTGCTGCTTCTGCGTGTCCGTTTGACTGTGGGTAATGTGGAGTACTTATGGTGGAAGTTACTCCCCATTTCTTGAGAAACTGTTGAAACTTGCTTGATGTGAATTGCGGTCCTCCGTCAGTTCTGATTCGTACTGGTACCCCTGTGTCCACGAAAAATTTTCTTATAGTGCTGATTATCTGATGTGAACTAGGGTCATGAGAGAACTCGCTGAGCTTAATCCATCCCGACAGACGGTCTACATAAACCAGGTAAGTCTTACCGGCATAATAAAATAAATCTGCAGATACGTCTTCAAAGGGTCTTGATGGGAGGGGATCGCGTTGTAATGGTTCCTGTTGCAAGCTTGGTTGGTGCTCTTGGCATTTCGTGCAGGCTTCAACGGTATTTTTGATGTCGCTATTGATTCCTGGCCAGTACACTATTTGACGCGCTCTTTGTTTTGTTCTTTCGATGCCTTGATGTGAGGCATGTAGCTTTGTCAGTATTTCTTTTCTTTTCTGTACCGGCACCACAATGCGATGGCTGTTCAGGAGAATTAATCCATCTTCGAAAGTAAGCTGATCTTTCAGCTTTTTGAAAGGTTGAGCTAATGGATATTCGTTTCCTTTTGAAAAGTTGCTTTTAATAGCAGTGATTAATTGTTGTGCTGCTTCGTCCTGCTGAGTACTTTCTTTTAAGTCTTCCAGCATTGGATCGATAAATGTTTCTTTTATGACTTCTGGGTCTTTTCCTCTCAGAATTGTAGAAACGTTTTTGCAGATCATTCTGGTTGTGTCTACGTTTATGATATCTTCTGGTTCTGGGTCGCGGCACGGTGCTCGTGACAACGCGTCAGGGATCACATGGTCTTTGCCTTTTCTCCAGGTGGTGTGGAATATAAAAGCGCTGAGTTTTTCTTTAAGTCTCTGAATCCTAGGATTATCCCCCATATCGAGTGTCTGGGTATTCAAGATTGACTCTAATGGCTTGTGATCTACTATCAGCTCGAAATTGGGTAAGCCTTGCAGATATATGCGGCATTTACGCATAGCCCAAACAACAGCGAGCAATTCCAGTTCAACCATAGCGTAGTTGGCCTCAGTCTCAGTTATAAAACGTGATCCTGCTTGAACCAATTTCCACGTTTCTTGATGTTTTTGCAAAAGTGCAAAACCTAGACCTTTCAACCGAGATGCATCTGTTTGCAGCATCGTTTCCAGATTGGGGTCGAATGCAACCAAAATATGGGGGCTACAAAGAATTTCTTTTGTCTTTGTAAATGCTTCTTCATGCTGGGGTGACCAGAGAAAAGCATTTTTTGGTTTGAGCAAGTCCCGAAGTGGGCCTGCTGCTTCACTGAGTAGGTGAGTAAATCCGCCCAGCTGGTTTGCCATGCCCATAAAAGATCGTAATTCAGTTATGTTGGTTGGAGCAGGGAATTCAGAGATTGCTTCAATTTTCGTGGGGTCTGCTTTAATACCGTCGCTGCTCACTATATATCCGACATATCTCACAGCACTTTGTAGTAACTGCACTTTCTTCGGATTAAGAGTAATACCGTGTTCTCGACATCTGTTTAGTACAGCCACTACGGTATTCAAGTGCTCCTGTGCAGTTTCGCCTTGAATAAGAATGTCATCTACCACTTTTTCGACTTTTTCAATGCCTTGCAGAGCTTCATCGCCTCTTGCGCAATATTCGTCTTGAGAAGAAGCTAGTCCCATCGGAGCTCGAAGGAATTTAAATCTTCCGAACGGCGTAATGAATGTGGTAAAGTCTTGACTTTCTTTTTCTAAAGGTACTTGCCAGTATCCTTTAGTGGCGTCTAATGTTGAGAAAAATTTAGACGAAGAAGAAATATTCGAAATAGCTTCGGCAGGTGATTTAGATGGATGATATGGACGGCGTACGTATTTGTTCAATTTCTGCAAATCAATACAGAGACGAATTCCACCATTGGGTTTTTGTACAACGACCATAGGGTGCACCCAATCAGTTGCTTCTGTTACTGGTGCAATGACTCTGGCTTGTACGAGTTGGTCAAGCTCTGTCTTCACCATCTTTCTGAAAGCTAAAGGTATTTGGCGTGGAACAGGTAAAGCAAATGGAACAGCATCATCTTTCAAGGAAATTTTCATGGGTTTACTGTTCATTTCCCGTAATGTTGTGTCTTCAGAAAACACATCGCTGTACGATTTTATCAACTTGTTCTCAATTTTATTAATTTCTGCTTCAGTTGGGTTCTCTGATATAATAAATCTTGTGTTCTCTGCTTTTAATATGCTTGCTAATTTTCGAGGTGTTTTTGATGAATTTATCGGTTGAGGATACGTGTCAGGTAGAATGTTAACCTGTTGACTTACGTACCAAGCAAGCAAAAAATCTTCTACCTCAGGACAGACGTAAATGGTTTCTTCCACGAATCGGCCGCAGTATTCGATGATGCATGGGAAAGTCCCTACGCATGTTACGGTCTGCCGGTTTACTGCACTAAGAGTGTCTTGATTTGGCGGCATTAGATTATCAAGGTCTATTCCGAGCCGTTGAATGATGTTTACCCCAACAAGACTTGCTTCGGCACCTGTGTCTGGTGTAGCTTCTGTGGAACCTAACGGGTTACGATGTTTGAGAGAAAAAAGATTAACAGTTATTTTGGGCGCCGCGGAGTTAGCAAAATTTGCATTAGCATTGCATCTACGCTTTATTTGTCCCGTTAACTTTTTCTTTGTTTCTTCGCGTCTGTTGAACCCGGGTTTGTTGTGAAAGCACATTGATGTAAAGTGACCTTTTTTGCGACATATTAAGCACTCTGTATCCTTTGCGGGACAGTGGGTTTGACCTTTTGGTGGGCAGGTCTTTTTACCGCATTTTGTACAGGGCGTTTTAGTGCGCTCTTTAGATTTAGAGAAATTTCGGCGAAATTTGCTTTGGTACGCTCTTCTCTCATTCAGCTGTCGGCTTATTCGCGCGTCGTCTAGTTTTGCTGACTCTTCCGATCTGCATAAATCAGTGACGGTCTGAAGATCAGGTAATGGGGACATGGCTAGGAGCTTTGTTCGAGTCTCTTTGTCATATATTCCCGACATGATTTTTGTGACTAAACGACGATTTAAACATTCATTGCACAAGTCTGCGTCTCTCGCCAAAGTTTTAATCGCGATTAAAAACGAATCGAAGTTTTCGCCCGCCGCTTGCTTTCTCTCTTCAAATGCGACGCAATCTAACGCTATATTTCTTTGACTCCGGATGTAATTTTTAATTTTGTCTAACACTTCGTCTGGTTTAAGTGTCGTATCATCCGGGATAAGAAGTACGTGTTCTACGGCTTCTCGCATGTCCATCGAAAAAAAACCGCGAAGCAATGCCAACTGACTGCTCAATGGCAGCTCTGTTGCAAGCGAGACCGTAGCATAATCGTTGTACGATTTACGCCATTTCGCAAATTCAGCTAACGAAATTCCCACCTGCAGTGTCGAAGGCTTTTGTGCGTCCGCTTTGGTTCGCCTTGCCTCGTTGTTAGAATTGTTGACGTCAATGGTTTGCTCACGTGATTCGCTTCTCTCGCTGTTCGCGCATTGGGCCAGCTGCTGTGGCGAAAATTTTTCGATTATTTGTTGCAATTGTCGCTGACTTTCGAGCTGCATTTGTCTCTGATTTTCGACATTCTGTTCTTGTGTTTGTCTTTGCATTGACAACTGTGCTTCTAAAAAAGTTTTTAACCAAGAAGGAGGTTCATCATTATTAATATTACTATTCGCGTTTTGATTAGATTGAGATAATTCGGCTATACGTTTGTTTGCTGCTTCTAATTCTGCTTGCAGCTCTCGATTATTTCTTGCCATGTCTCTTTTATCTTCAATCTTTTACAAATCTCCGATCACGAACTTGCAGTATACTTTTATAATGGTTCGTAAGCTTATTTTCTTTAAACAAATTTATAAGCTGACTGTCGACGACGCCATGTTATGAATTCCACTAGTATCTGCAGTTAGCTCTTTTATTTATACGGAGTTACACGATAGTTATACGACTGAACCTGTAAGTTATACTAATAGTTTATCACGCGGTTAACCACACTTATCAAACCAGAGAGAAGAAGGCAGTAGAGCCGTGCGCTATGACGTCACATACTATAACATTTTCCCCCAAAATCAAGGTGTTCTCCAAAAAAAAGGTCTTCGCTTCGAATTAATCTTGTATTTCGCTACTTTTCTTCCAAAATCATCGTAATCTCTAAAAATCTAAAATTTAAAATCTCGCGACCCCCATTGAGCCTCTTTGCAACCCACCAGGGGGTCGCGACCCCCAGTTTGAAAAGCCCTGGTCTACAGTATACATTTAAAATTTTTAACAAATTAACCATTTAGTCATTCAAGTTTATAATAATGAAAAAATTGACGCATATGAGCTTGTTTTCACTACGAGTGGGAAATGGGCTATTCTTTGCTTGCTTTATTGATTTTTTTGTTTCGCTTAGATTTTAAGGGCGGAAAGATAATTTAAATAAACAAAGAATGCTCTATTCCACGCTCGTAATAAAACAAGCCTTAATTTTCAGGGGTTTTAAAAGCATATATATATATATTATTTCATAAAATTTGAAATTCGAAAAGGCAAGCATCCCTTTTCTTCCCATGGCGGACGTTCATGTATCTAACGCACATCTTTTTGCTTTATTTCTCGTCTAAGAAGGTCGTTTATGACGTCTCTTTATTGCCACACAAGTACTCAAACAAATTGTGGCAACTTCAAACGGTAAAATTGTGATCAATCTAAAAATAAATTAAAAACTAAATCAATTAGTTGCATAAGATTTTTTTTAAGATAACTGAAATCAAGCTTTGCACTTTTGTATATTGATCATTGCTTGCTTAGAAACTAAAACTAAGAACTTGCTGCTTTTTATTTTAATATAGCGATGGAAGGGTAAAAATTAGGAACGGGTCCGATTGTTTAGAAAATGTCTTAAATTCAAGCAAATTTAAATTTACGGGGAGACTATCATTTCTCAATTCGTAAAACCAGCGAAATTGTTTTTCAACATTCGATTGTTGAAAAAGACTTTTTCGATAAAACACTAGCTTGTAATATTGGCAGAAAAATACTCTGGCTCCTGCATAATGTTTTGTTTACTAAGCTGTCTGTATTGCACTGCTCACGCTCCGTGATTTTACTCTTGCACGTAGTGCTTTTTAACCTCCGCCTCGTGGTCTATGCAGGGGACCAAAACTATTTGGTTTTAACCGAAAGTCAGATTGTGTAACCTAAATTTTGTTTGCAAGGGTAACTTATACATATAGATTCTCATTGTTTTTTTAATAATAAAAAATTTTTTTGTCATCATCTGTTTTTGGTTTTTATTTACATTATCCAAAGAAGTTTTGGGTCCCTTCAAGAAGTCACCGTTAGCGATTCTTTTTTTTTTTCAGTGAAACTAATCCAGAATCCCCCTTTTAGAACCACGACGAAATAGAAAAGAAACCAAAAGAAAAAGGACCTTTTAAGAAACGAGAGTAACTACAGAGGTTTCGAGTTAGTTTCACGAACAAAAATCGCATACGGTGATTTCTTACAGAAATCCGAAATTTTAATAAACGAAAGCAAAAAAATAAGTAAATATAAAAAGAGTTAAAAGAAATACAAATAAATTAAAATCAATTCTGGCATTATCTAATCAATCAAAAGTTACAATCGTAACTATTATGAATTGCTAACTCCATATATAAACTCCATATATAAAGGTGGTGGAGTAGCTTTGTACATAAAAAAAAACCTGATCTTTGACATACGTTCTGATTTAAATATAATGGATGAAAAAATCTTTGAATCAATTTTCATAGATATTTACTTTGACCATAAGGTTGTTACCTGTGGGACAATCTATCGATCACCTAAGAAAGATACAAAATCTCTAAATAAATTTTTTGAATACCTCAATTTTGTCTTTAATAAATTAAAACATAACAAAAATGTGTACATAATGGGTGATACAAACATTAATCTCATTGACCAAAAAGACCCTGGCACTGAAATTTTAACAGACACAATGTTTAATAATAATTTTTTTCCTTTAATCAATCGCCCCACAAGACTAACAAATAATTGTGCTTCCACCATTGATCATATTTGGACAAATATAACTTGTGTCAATATAACAAGTGGCATATTAGTGCATAGTGTCTCTGACCATTTTCCTATTTTTCAAATATCTGAAATTGGTAAATTAAGACAATCCTGTCCAATCAAAAATTTATTCTTTTCTGCTTCTAATCTAATAAATTTTCAAGCTTCTCTCGAAAATATTGACTACAGTAATGTTGCTACATCTTCTGACCCAGATTTAGCTTTTCAAAACCTTCAAAATATTTTTCTAAATAAATTTAATCAAAATTTTTTTAAACAATCAAAAAATCAAAAACAGAATAGCCAATGGTTTGACAAAGAGCTTTGGAGCTTACTTCACAAAAAGGACAGATTACATAAAAAATATATACAAAAAAATAACTTATTAGCAAAAGAAAAGTATCTAAAAATTAGAAATCAATATTTTCATCTTATTAAGCAAAAAAAAAGAGAATATTTTAAGAACAAATTTAAAAATTATAAACATGATATAAAAAAAACTTGGCAAACCATTAATGAAATTTTGGGAAGGACTAAAGCAAACATCAGTAAAACTAATTGTATCTTAGAAGCTGGAAAAATGATATATGAACCTAAAGAAATAGCAAACACATTTAACACACACTTTTCTACTATCTCATGTAAACTGATATCTCAGCTCCCTGCTTCTGCTGCTAACTATCAAGATTACTTAGGTTCTTCAAACCCCTCTTCCATGTTTTTTTATCCAACATGCCCACAAGAAATCAAAAGAATTATATCTACTTTAAAGCCAAAGTTGAGTTCAGGTTGGGATGGTATACCTTCATTTATACTTAAACATCTCCCTAAAAATGTAATATCCATTCTTAGCTACATCTTTAATCAATCTTTATCACAAGGAAAATTTATCTCTTGCTTTAAACACACCAAAGTAATTCCCCTCTTTAAAAAAGGTTGTCCCAAAGATGTTTCTAACTACAGGCCTATCAGCTTACTTTCCTGTTTTTCTAAAATAATTGAAAAACTTGTCTATATTCGTTTATATTCTTTTTTAAATAAGTTTAACTTGATTAGTGAAAATCAATTCGGTTTTAGACGAGGACACTCAACTTGTCATCTTACTTCCCTGCTTACTGATCAAATAGCAACATCATTTGAAGAAAAAATGAATAGCCTTGGAATTTTTCTTGACCTGTCTAAAGCTTTTGACACTATTAATCATGAAATATTACTAAATAAATTGTATCATTATGGTGTGAGAGGCACAGTTCATGATTGGTTTAAAAGTTATTTATTTGGAAGAACCCAACAAGTTGATTATAATTCAAGTATTTCAAATATAGAACCTATTTCTTCCTCGGTACCTCAAGGCTCAATACTCGGTCCACTCTTGTTTATAATTTACATTAATGACTTCTCAAAATGTCTCAAATATAGCAACAACCTGTCTTTTGCTGATGATACAACGATCATTCTTAGTGCAAAAAACAATAATTTATTATTTCAAAAAGGAAATAAAGAACTCGAAAACATTGACAACTGGCTAATAGCAAATAAGCTTTCCCTTAATGTCAAAAAAACAAAATACATTTTATTTAGCTCTCGTACCACAAAAACATTGTCAAAAGATTCAGTTTTAACTATTAGAAAAAATCAAATTGAAAGAGTCACTTCAGTCAAATTGCTAGGTGTTATATTCAATGAACGCCTAACATGGAAAGACCACATGGCAATGCTAATCAGCAAACTAAAATCATCGCTATACGCAGTAATGAGAGTAAAGCCTTTTCTAACTCAAGAAGCTCTACTTACACTTTTTCATTCACTAATTCTGAGTCATATAAGGTATTGCATTACAACTTGGTGCTATGGACACTCTGTGTTACTTAATAAATTACAAAAAATCTGCAACAAGTTTATTAATATGATAATCTGCACTAATCCCGCAAAAAAACGCAACAAAGAAATAACAAAAGATAATATTCTTAATATACAACAACTCTATAAATTAAATATTTCAATTTTCATGTACAAATCATTCCATAAGCAATTACCGTCAGCATTTAACAATATATTTCAAAGAAAAACTTCCACTGTAATTACTAGAAGTAACTCTCAAATCATACCTATATCATGCAAAAACACAGTAACAAAACAATCAATAAGATACATTGGCCCAAAAATTTGGAATGAATTACCTGAAAAAATAAAACTATGTAAATCCTTAAGTGCATTTGTTAAAAAATCTAAAGCATTCTTCCTTGAACAACAATCAAACCAATAAACTGTTACGTAGGTCATCATTTAATATCTTTTGCTGGTCTTCCTTTTCTTGTGTTTCAGGAAAACAACTGAACAATTTGAAAATCTTCAACTCTACAACGGTCAAGAAAAGACTCAAGAAAAGTTCTTCAGGATCACTCTTGTTTCTACCTGAACAATTTTTTTAGCTATTGCATAAATTTTATTTTACTATTTATTGTTACTACTTTGCATCAGTTTTTGTAGATTTTTTTTTTTATTTTATTTTATTTTTTTTTATTGTTTTCTTATGCTGTTCTTGTGTTCTTTTTGTTTGTTTTTTTTTTTTTACTAATGGTGTAATGTTTTTGTTTTTGTATTTTTCTTACTGAGGTTTTTGTTCGAGAAATGATCTTATGATCCGCAACAGGATTTCTTTCGGTGGGTTTGTTTGCCTGTTGGGCTGGTAGAATGTGTTCATGCTTTTACATATTTTTAAGGACTGATCATATTCATCCAGCCGAACTCTGCTATGGTCCCACCATTGCACCGCCCCCATAGCAGTGTTTTATTAAGCAAATAACCTCGGTCCTATACATTTTTTTTTTCTTTTCTTTTTCTCTTTCTATTTAAACAATTTTATAATGAGGTGAAGCAACCTTGCTTCTATATTAAACAACAAGTCACACCTTTCATCGCTAATTAGCAAGACACAACGTCAACTCGTTTTGTTGCTTCTTCCTTTTTCTAACCCCGTCTTTAACAACACACAAACTTTTCAACATTTTGTTATTTTGTTCATGTGGCGGAGCAGAAATAAAAGAAAACTGAACTGAACTGAACTAACAAACAACTATATTGTCTATCACGGTTCCCTCTAAGCTGCGCGCCTGCGCGGCCGCGCAGTAATGAGGGAACCCCCGCGCAGTACTTTCGTTTTGCCGCGCACTGCGTAAGTTTTGGCAAGACATGCTTTCGGTGTATGAGCGTTGGCAAAGTTTGATTTCGGTAAAAAAATAGGAAATCTTTAGAGAACACCTTCATTTTGGGAGAGGAAATCAAAAATAAAATCAGGAAATTGGGGATGAAATCGAAGTGAAGACCTTTTTTTTTTTTTTTAGAGAACACCTTTATTTTGGGAATAAAATCAGGAAATAGGGGATGAAATCGAAGTGAAGACCTTTTTTTTTTTTTAGACAACACCTTTATTTTGGGACAGAAAACCAAAACTTTCTTGCCTCGGGTAATATTCACCACTGCTCACACAACCTTTCATTCCGTGCGCACTAAGCAAGCTCTTAGAGGGAACGTTGTTGTCTATATATTGTCGGCAGCGTGGTCGAGTGGTTAAAGAGCCGGGGTCGTGATTAACAGGGTCTCGGTTTAAAACCCACTCGCGCCATTCTGTTGTGTCCTTGGGAAAGACACTTTACGACACTCTCCCCTGCTTGGTGGTCTTGGCAAGCAGTTCTAAATTACAGTCATATCTCTATTAAATTACAAGCGGACAGCAATATCTTGGCATCTCCGGAAGCAGGTCGGGGTAATTGCCTACCCTATATATTAGCGCTTCCGTCGCTTTCCTGCGAGTCAGGAGGATAAATATAGAGATAAAATATAAAATAAAAAACTAAACCTTTATCTCTTTAGTGGAAAATTTTAGAAGCAAAAATGCTCGTAACAAAAACTCCCAAGAGGTTTTAAGCACTAGGTAATTCACGATAACGTTTGTGACGAAACATAAGGTAATAAAAAAGATTGAGCAGCCAAATCTTCACTGAACAATTTTAAGAGATAAATCTACAGTATGACGCAACATTAAAGCGAACATTGAAGCAAATGAAAAATTTAAGTCATCCAATTTTCACTGCTACATTATCTTTAAATACGCCTAAAAATTATGAATAATTCATCCCGAATCAACCTTACCGCAAAAGTGAAGGCCTTTTTAGATTTCAACATACATATCAATGAAACCCATCGCGTTAAACTATTATTTTTATATTCAAATAAATACACTTATGGTTACTGCAGGCCGATAGGCTAACCCTGGATTATCTCACAGCATTATCTTTTTTTTCAGTTTCCACTTTTGTGTAAAAAATATAAAAAACGTTAAATAGCAAAAGCACACTTTTTAGCCTAATAGAAGCTGAAAAATAAGAGAAATTTTACAGAAAATTATTTAAACTTCACGCTACAACGCGAAGGCTAATAGCCTCTCTTTCTAATCTCAATGAATTTCCTTTAAAAAATTTTGTTTTTTTGAAAAATCAAAAATCAATTAACTTTCTTGCATTGCTTGCTCAGCATTATCTTTCACTCAATCTCGACTGTTAGGGATGCTATCAAGCTAGTGAAAACCATTCGGGGCAACTATAAGCTACACTGAACTGAATCATTCGATAAGAATACATTAGTTTTTTATTAAATTTCTCCACGCAAATAAATTTTAGTCGACTGGTTCCCAAACGATGTGCAGCTTTGATTTTTCAATGGCGTCAAATAATTTTGAATCAATCAATCAATCAAGGTTTTATTTTTTCGTCCATTACACAGCAGATATTCATATTAAAATGCACACATGTTACTTTGTTGCATAGACACGACTATGTATAATTTTTATTTAAAAGATTTTCAGTATAAAAATTGTTTGCAAGACACCTGAAAGTTTTTTTTAATTAGTTTATGCCAATAACTTAAACTGATTGTTACGCTAAAAATAAGAATCCTAATCTAGATGTGATTTTCGTCTTATATGATTTGTTTTCGCTATGTTTGCTGCGTCTCTATATTAACCCATCAATGCTCAATTTTTTTTTTTTTTACATAATTGTTTAGAAAATCTTGTTTTATAAAATTTATGACGAAGTACTGTAATTGTTGGTATCCAAAACTCTTAAAAATATCTAAAATCTTAAATAAATTATGTCTTGGGATAATTCTAAAAACTTGACTTAAAAAGGACTCTTTAAAACAGGAGTCACCAAACTTTTTTTTCAACGGGCCGGATGACAATGTGAACCTATGGTCGCGGGCCAAATTCGAACAAAATATCATTGAGCGATTATGCAATTTTACTGACTTGAATATTGAACGAATCTAAGAAATCGATAAAATGAAACGAAAACAACAAAGCAAAATTTAATAAACGATTAGTGCGATTTATGAAATCGTTCTTTGTTCTTCATGATATCTTCTATGTTCGGTTTGGTGTTGCTGCACTGCACCAAGAGAATTGCCTTTAAATGTTCATCAGTTAATCGAGTTCGATGTTCCGATTTAACGTTTTTCATTTTTGAAAATGTTTGTTCACAAACGTAAGTTGTTCCAAAGATAGATGCCATACCAGAAGCCAATTTCTTCAGCTTTAGAAATTCATCATTACGTAAGCAATGGTAAAACTCAAAAAACTTTCCTTCTCTATGCTTCTCTTTCAACAATCCATTTGCTTGCAAATCAATGGTCAATCAGTGGTCAATACAAATCAACGTCGGCAGCGTGGTCAAGTGATCAAAGCGCCGGGCTCGTGACCAACACGGTCTCGGTTCAAAACCCACTCGCGCCATTCTGTTGTGTCCTTGGGAAAGACGCTTTACGGCACTTTCCCCTGCTTGGTGGTCTTGGCAAGCAGTTCTAAATTACAGTCATATCTTTATTAAAAATTACAAGCGGAGAGCAATATCTTGGTATCTCCGGAAGCAGATCGGGGTAATTCCTTACCCTATGTATTAGCGCTTCCGTCGCTTTCCTGCGAGTCAGGAAGATAAATATAGAGATAAAATAAAAAAAATAATAAGCAATGAGCTCTAATTGCAACTGCAATGGCATATCACTAGGATTGCAGCTGAAAGGATTCTGAAACAGAAGAACGTCGTCCTCAATCTTGTCAAGACCAGAAAATCTTTCCGAAAAATTCTGGTTTAAGTCGCTGATGATTTTCTTTGAAAATTCAAGGTTAATTTCTTCTGCGCTAGCAGCGCAGAATTCTTTAAGACAGGAAAAATGCGATAAGTTTCTGACTTCCAATTGAGATTCAAACCATAGTAACTTTCTTCAAAATCCGTTGACGATTTTATAGAGATCACAAATAAGGTTTTCTTTTCCTTAAATCTTTAAATTCAAATCATTTATGTGGGATGTTATGTCCACCAAAAACGACAATTTTGACACCCACACAGGATTTGATAAGATTGGGTCAGCTTTATTTTTATCCGTAAGAAAAAGGTTATTTCTTTTCGAAGATTATAAAAGCGAGGTAAGACTTTACCACAACTGAGCCATCTAACTGCTGTGTGATAAGGTAAGTCAGAATACTCAGCATCGATTTCTTTAAGAAAAGTCTGGAATTGACGGTGAATTAATGCGTGACTTCGAATGAAGTTCACTGCCCAAATGACTGGGTTTTATCAAGTAAGAAATATCCAAATGTTTCGAATAGAGTGCTTGCTGATGTATAATACAGTGCAAAAAAAGAGCTTTCCCGAGATGAAGATCTTCCAACTTAGACATGATCCGCCCGACCAAACCCTTTTTCAATCCAGCCATGTTTTTTCCTCCATCAACTGTAACACACTGAAGTTTGTTGCAATGAAGGTTATAACATTGTGCTCTATGTGAACATTTATTTTGAGCCAGACAGCGACCTAGAATCTTGCCGGACCCGGTTAGGATTTACTCCATGAATCCTTTTTCATTGGTTCTGCTTCTAACTTGATCACAGAAAAAAGAAGCTTTACATCAATAACCACGCTACAGGTTCAACAATCCATTGCTACGTTTTTAGTCACAAGAGGTTGCTTAGCAACAAGCATCGGTTTACTCACTGTGTCTTGAATATGCTTAACTACAATTGGCCAAGACGGCAATAATAATGGCACTACTGGTTTATAACAGTAATTTAAATCTGCTTGTAAGACTACATATCGTTGAGTTGCTGTTTCCATTATCACAATCTCTTTTTTTGATGTAAACTGGCAAGCGATATATATTAATTGTAATTAAAAACTGTTTAATCCTATTCAAAAGCATGATGCTTGTGTTCACTTGATGTTTACTCTGTGCCTAACGGTTTTTCCTGTGCTTAAAGTGCATGAATAAGAAGAATGAGGATTGACATCCGAAAATTAAAAAAAGTCGCTAATATATTTAATTGCTTTACTCACCTTGCTCAGTTGAGCTAAATTTCCATCTTCGCTAGCTGTGCCACCCATCATCATTACGCAGACTAGTCATGCACTGGTTCTTCAATCTCTCAAATTTGTTTGATAATATTATTATTATATTTTCTTTTTTCTTTCTCATTTCTTATATTTTTATGTGATTAAGGTGTTGCGGCCATGCTTTCTACTGTTTTTTACTTTCACTTTCTGATTATCTTACGCATGTTTTAACGTCTGACGTTGTGCTGCTTCTTCCTTTTCTTGATCTTTCCAATATTTGTAACTTTTAGTGTTAAACTGTTTACTAATGATTGAGAATAAAATGAAATGAATGAATGAATGAATGAATGAATATCTGAGGTCAAAAGCTTGCTTTGATTTTGTCATTTTTTCCAAAAACCAATGTTTAAAAAATCAGTTTAGAAATGAAAAATACTAGTAGACTATGAGCTTGAGATCCTAGGTCTTCGACAGAAGTTTTTTTTTTTTTTATTTTTATCTCTATATTTATCCTCCTGACTCGCAGGAAAGCAACTTCACAATTAAATAAGTACTTCACAGAAAGTAAATTAAATACTTCACAAAATAGCTTGGATTCGTTCTTTTGATTGCTTTTTGAACTTAATAACTACAAAAAATTTCCTGCGATGCAGCAGAATAAATTGTAAATATAAGCTGTATCCTTATGGTGATGTAAGCAAAAGCAATGATTCTGACAAGTAGTAGTAAAAGCTTTCGCAAACGTTTGAATAAATTTAACTAACTTACCAAAAACTTTAAAAAACTTTAAAACAATTTTATTTCATAAAATTTCATTTTTCTACAAAAACGTAAAAGTGACACCAAATGTTAAGAACACAGAGACCTAGCTGTAAGCTACATTGAAACGCAAAAGCAAAAATTTCGTTCTCTACCTTGTAAATTTAAAATTTCGTCAAAGAGCGATGTTGCACTTCTCAAAAACAAAATTTAAATTTGGGTATTGGTTAAGTATACAGTCTACTAACACACTTCTTGTTAAATATGCGGTCTACTATCTGTCAAACAGCCTGTTGACTAATTTCTAGTAAGAATGCCGTCTACCATTCGTCAGGTCTGGTAATTGATTTTAAAATTCAAAACTAATGCTTAGTTTAGAATACAATTGTTTAGGGAACTGACGCCACTCAACCAGATAGTTGATTGCATATACCAGGTAGACTGTATATTTAACCAGTGCCCAAATTTGAATAAAACGTGATAAAACAGGTTTACAGTGTTGCCAGGTATCCTGATGTTACAGTGTTAGCTGAAACTACGTAGGATAAAGGATAAAAAAATTGACGTCTTCCTGTGTTTTCAGTTCAGCAATTATCTCGACGCGTCCAAAAACGAGAGACGACTAGGACTTCCGGATTTCGATCGACCTGTTGGAGACAGGGGACGACTCATTCTAGAGAGGCCCGGAGAAGGTAAACCGTGACGCCTCAGTTCTTGAACAGCGCGCTCTCTAAAAAATGTTTGTGATAAAAAAGATGATTATTGGGCGGGCAATGCTACTGAGAAGGAGGGATGCAGCAGCTGATAGGCAAACCTTTCGTATCGCTCGTTGGTGAGATGACGTTTGGTCACTTCGAGCTCAGCGTCCATCTGTGACGTGCGATCGCGCAGCGAAGAATTCTCTCGGGCCATACTTTGCCTGTAAATAAATTTGATAGTTTCAAGTTCGGAAAGACCTTAATTTTTGACAGCATTTGTCAGAAATGCACCGTAAATAATTTTTAAATATTTTCCTTCTTTCTGACGTTTTTCCCGACAAACTTCAAATAAAAAACTATGAGATGATATTATTGCATTAATTTTAGTTTTCCTATATGTTAAAGGGATAGTTTTTTAAACTGGATAATGGAGAGCAGTGGGTTTGAAACTTCTGGATTATGCATCGCTGTAGTCAATTGTGATGAATAACTTCATTTCGTTTATTCATTAAACAATCATTTGATTGGTTTTAAACAATGTTTATTAAAGAGGTACCACTGACAACGCAAACCACTGAATAATCATACAACGTACATCTTCGGTATAAAAGAATAAGCGCCGTAATTTTTACCGGTTGAGATTTGGTATTGAAAATAATATTTCACAAAAAAATGGTAGATATAAATTTTGGCTAACTGAACCCCATCATTAATTTAATGAGTCATGCTGAATTTCGACAAAAAAACTAAGTCTGCAGAAAGTTCATTTTATTTATTTTATCTCTATATTTATCCTCCTGACTCGCAGGAAAGCGACGGAGGCGCTAATACGTACATAGGGTAGGCAATTACCCCAACCTGCTTTTGTAGATGCCAAAATATTGCTATCTACTTGTAATTTAATAGAGATATGCCTGTAATTTAGAACTGCTTGCCATGACTGCCAAGCAGGGAAAGTGCCTTAAAGTGTCTTTCTCAACGACACAACAGAATGGTGCGAGTGGGTTTTGAATCGAGACCAAGTTGATGATAAGCATTGCACTGTAACCACTCGACCACGCTGCCGACACAATTATAAATAGGCATTTTGAATTGCAAGCAAAAGGTCGCGAGTCTGATGCTCAGTGTGTCTCAGTGATATCCGTTGTGTCCTTGGTAAAAGTTATCCGCAGAAAATTCTTTCGCTGCCTCACGCTGCTAAAAACGTGGACCCCGTTTCCAAGTCCGTATATCATACAAAGAAGAAAAACATTATAAAGTAATAAAAGCAAAAAAAACTATGAGCCAAAATTGCAGAAAGATCCGCTAGAAACTTTGCCTGAAAGTGAAAATGAGAAGAACCATGTAAAGAATAACAACATAACATCCGTTCATTCTTCTAAAATGCGAGTAAGGAACCAAGATTTTGAATTAAATTGTCAAATAACTTTACTAGCTTGCTTTTGGAGAAATCAACGTATTGCTATCCACTTAAAATTTTTGTTTGTTTTTTTAAGTTAGCTATCAAGTAATATGACTATCATCAAAAGTTAATCGTTAAAAACACTCTATAGAAAAAATTATCAAAAATTTTTTTCGAAACCACAATATTTAAATTTGGATACTTGAATTAAGATAACCTCCATGCAAATGCAATTAAAGCACTCTTTCTCTCTCAGTTACTCAAAATCATAAACTCTTCTCACACATTAGCGTTTAGCTTTGCTTCCAACTAAGTAAACAAAAGACAGAGCATCTAACAACAAACCAAAACAACTTCATTAGGAAGATTATTGGTTCACTATGATAACTAACTTACAGCTTGCTTTCGTTCAACGCGAGTTTGTCACGAAGGAGCTGCGATTCCGATTTTTGCTCCTGAGCATCCAATTGCGCCTGAAACTCCTTTTCTCGTACTCCGGCAATCAATTCTTCCAGATTTTTATTTCCTGCTCTCTCTGCATCGAGATGCTTATGAACAATATCCAGCTCCCGGTTTAAGTCCTCGCAGTTGGCTTTTAGCTTGAAAAACAAATTTACTTTTATTAAATTTTTTTCAATGATCTGAAGAAAAAACCTTTAACCCTTTTTCTTTGGGAAAAAGATCTTCCAAAGTCTTAAAATTAAGGATTACTTTTTGTAATTTTAATGTAATATTAAGCAAAAAACTGAAAAATTGTTTTACTTTACCTGGTCGTTTTCTAAATTTTTAGCAGATAACTGCCGTGATATATGCTCCTTGTTAGCATCCAACTTGGAATTAATATCCCTCGCGGAATGAAGATCTTCCTGGAGGGAGGCCCGATCGGCTCTTATTCTGTCCAAGTCTGCTTCAAATTCAGCAACTGTTGATCGCAACCCGGTGATCTGTGACTCGTACGATTGCTGAGCCTGAGGTTAACCAAGGTCATTAATTAATGCGGTGAAACTGTTTACAATACGTGAAATAGGATAAATAGGGAGACGGCAACTAAACGATATACGTTATAACAATTTTTTTGTACATGTACATGTTATAACATATATTGTTTAGTTGCCGTCTCCCTATTTGCAACCTTTGCTCTATTCTGTCTTCAATTATTATCAATTGTTCTTTTGGATGCAAATAAAAACAAACTACTACTACAATAAACTATTTATAAAACTAGTACAATCTTGCCGGCCATAAGATGCGAAACTAGTAGGAAAGTTAATTAGAGAAGTCCTGCAAGTCAAGTCAATCTCTGGTTGGCAAAAGGTTTGTAAGTATAACTGAGGATTTGCGTTATTAGTTCTGGGAAGTTTTGACTTGAAGACTAAGAAATGGTCTTTCGCTGTCCAGTTCAGTTATGAATTTGATGTACTCTAACTTATTAATTAAATAAGTATAAGTTATTGAGAAAAAGAAAAAAAACTTTTGCATTGTAATATTAATATTTGCTTGTTTTTTACTGTAATTTATTTTTGTCCCTTGTAATTGTTTTTTTTTTAGTTTCTTTTAATTTGCAATGTGCATGTCAAACATACTGGACAAATAAATTTTTATTCTATTCTGTTAGACTCTTACCACTCTTTCGCCCTCGCATACGCGCAAATCATCCAGACACAACTTCTCCCCAATTAATTTAATTTTAATAATCAGAGCAAACTTTCTAAAATTGTAAGTAAGCGTACTAAAAACATTAAGCGCTGCTATAACCATCTCCTGAGAATCAAGTTATCATATTTCTGATTGATTTCAAATATAATATCCAGTTTAATAAAAAATCTGTTTGAGTGATAAATAACCTTATGTGTGTTGTTTTAACTCTGAGCATCTGCTCTGTATTTTTAGTGTGGAGAAACAAAAAATTGACAGCTGTACCCGTTTATGTTCGGATAAATCTCTTTCTAACACGGAGATCCTGTCGAGGCATCTTTTTCTGTCTGCGTCTGTGGCAAGAAGCTCAGCTCGGAGGGACTGAGCCTCGTCGTTGCTGGTCCTATATCGGCTTTCAGCCCCATCGCGTTCGGACGACACCTTCCGGTACTGATCAAGAACTTCAAGAAATTCTTTTTCCTAAAAATTAACCAAATGTAAGGATGTTTTAGCGAAGAGATAAGGAGTAAATTAAAAGCAAGCAGCTATCTCGGACTAAATATGCCCCAAACAACACTTTACCTTGCAAGCCAGCTGCGTTTCAAGTTCACTGACCCGCAACCCTCTGTCATCTAGCTGTCGCTTCAAGTCGTCGCGCGATCGTGTGACGTCATCCATTTCGATGGTCAAGTCTTGATGTTGACGCGTAAGTGATGTGAGTTCGTCGTGAAGCCTAAATAATTCCAGTATGGCATTACAATCTTTGTAATAAAGATTTTTTCAAATCAAGATTTCGATCAAAAAGTATTTTTACAGACCAGACAGAACAGAATCGAAGAACGCGGTCGGAGGAGTTTGTCGGAAGCACAACATTCGCTGTTTGTTTAAGAAGTGAGGTCTCTTTAGCGCATAAACGAATGAAGGCAAACTAGTTGCTCAGCGTTGTGACATCACAATCAGTTGCGATCAAGCTTCTTACCTTCTATTTTCTCTATTTCCGGAGTCTTTAGCACGATTGCAGTCGGACAGATCAGCCTGAGATATTTCGAGCTGCCTTCTCAAGTTTCTAACTTCTCTATCAGAGGTGGAGAGCTCGTCTCCCAATCTCTCTACTTTGCTCTGATCAACAAAACCTCGATATTACAAAACAATGCAATGAAAAAGCTTTTGCTTATGTAAAGATGAACTTGGTTTTGAGTTCAAGTCAGATTAAGCTAAAAACGTTATAAAAATTGTAATTCATAACATGAGCAACAACATTCCTAAACAAAATTCGTAAAAATCGTTTGGGTGCAAAGAAATATGATGAATTAGATGTGGAAATAGCATCGTTTGCAAAGGTTCAATGAAAAATTTTAAGAATTAAGTTTACAGACAAAGGTGTGTGGTGCCGAATAATGACCAAAAAAGTTGATGAAATTTTACCTCAAGTGAGGAAATCGTTGACCGCATGTCTGCTATGTCTTGCTCTCTTTTGGATAACTGGTCATTAAGAGAAACGATCCGCTCGGCTCTTTCGTCTAGCGCCACTTGAAGTGCATTCTTCTCTCGATCAAGTGTTGTAGTTGTGGCGCGCAAAGTCATTATCTCCTCAGTTTGTTTATCTGCTTCACGGAAAAGATCCGATATCTTTTTCTGCGACAATACATAACACTGCGAATGGATACCGTGTCAATTGATTGATAACTATGACCTCGTGGTCTCACACGTGTCAGAGGTCAGTCAGCAGTATAAAGACAAAGAAGCTCAATATCTTAAATAATAAAATTATAACTTCGATTTCATAACTTTTTATTTGTTTTGGAGTTATTTTTATGAACTGTACGCATTATTATCGTCTTGCTTTAAAAACATCAAGCATAAGCGACTCACAATTTCAAAAAGGTGTGTTGTTTTTGTTCATATAAAGCTATTGCTTTTTTAAATCAGCAGTTGAATGTAATATTTAACCGAGGTTAATACTTTTTGATATTATATTGTTTTTTAATGGTTTGAAATACACTATTAAAACCTATAGCAAAATGTATTGCTTATTAATTTAGACTCAAATTTACATTTTATCAGTTTATCTTGCCGACTCACACGACATTGAGAAATTATCCAAACTGCTTATCAAGAAACTGCTGTCCAGTTGAAGTTTTTTTTATTTATGAGACTGCAATTTAGAGGTACTTGCTAAGATTACCTAGCAGAGAAATAATTTATATTTCTTCAATACTTTGCATTTTCTATAAGAGAGGCTTGACATTAAGAATAAAACCGTTGCCCTGTATAAACGAGGTTTGCAAAATTTTTCTGAAGGAACCACAAAAAAAGTATCCTGAAGTGTAGCAAAAAACATTAAAACATTTACATTTGATGAAGTTGCTTGACCTGATCAACAGAGTGCTCAATGATGTTGATCAGAGCAATTTAATACAAAATTCAGCATACTTTTTTCAAATTTAAAACATTAAAATATATAAAAAGCTCTCGGGGAATTCTATAATTCAAATGTTTACATGTTTGTTTGTTTTTGAATAAGTGAAGTAAAAATTAAAAGAATTCTTTAATTAAAAAAACTGAGCATTTCTTTCTAAATTAATGTGAAGACGAAAAAAAGAAGTGTTCAGGCACTTTGGAAGCAAAGAATATGTTGTGTTCACCAAGTTAAAGCAAAGACCTTATTATGTTTGGAACAAATGTGACAAATTTTTCATTTTTTCGCCACCCAGCTTTAAGTAAAAAGTAATTTAATTTTGAACTTTACTGTAATAAATCAAATTAAGTAACCTAATCTTCGTAAACATTAAGTTTATTGCGATTAATGTAATCTTCAAGACACAACGGGAATCTTTATCATGTTCTCTTTAAACTGTGTCAAAATCAATGCTTGTCGAATTGCTCCGCACTTTTTCAGGCGCCATTTAATGAAGTACAGAATTAAGGCGATATCTGCATGTAATAAACAAACCTCTTGTGACGCAATTCTGTCCTCCGCCAATAAAAGATCAGTGGATTTCCGCGATAGCTCTCGTTCAGCGCCGTCAAGCGACGATTGAAGTTGAGATTTTACCAACCTGTCGACAAATTTTTTCCGTGTGAATTATATATTTTTAGGATAATAGTAATAACTTTTTATAATACTGAAATCAGCCGTACAAGGAAGTTTTCTAGAGTTATTTTGAAAATGGTTTAGTTTGCATTCAAGAAGCTTCATTAAGCGATTTTACATTGAGACTTTTACGTAGGGGAGACCGGTTCTGGTTGTCCTCTGTCCTGGTTGTAACACACAATTTTTTGACTATTTTGGAACCTTGTGTAATAATCACTTTAATGTTAAATCATGTGTTATTACCTCTTTCTTCGCCAGATGTAGTTTGAGTTTGATTGAGTAAGAAGCCTACAGTTTGAATAAAGTTTAAAATATTAATTTTTGCTAAAATTTCAAAATTTTTTTGTTTTTCTTTAAAAAAGAACAGAAGCAATTAGGATAGACGTATTATTAACATCGATATGTCGTTGGAGGCGTAAAAGCATTGGCACTTTTGTAAAACAAGTCTTTATTTAGCTGGTATAGTACAGTTTTTGAATTGGGTTTAGTTGAATTCGAAATGGCCGGTTCGTACAGGTTATCACAAAAAAATTAGTGAAAGCTGTCACACTGTGACAAAAGTAAACAAAATAAAATTTTTTTAAATTTTTTTTTCAATTGTTTTTTAAGTTTTTTCAGTTTCTTCAATTGTTTTCAATTCTTTCTGGCAGTTTTATCTTAATTTTATTTTGTTTTATTTTACTTTTTAGATACCCCTGATGATCCCTTTTATGGGTGAAACAGTCTGTTGGGTTTTAGCTTTGTTTTTATTTCCGTGATTTCACCATTGTTAATTTTATATATATATATTACAATTTCGGATTGGACAAAGCCTGGTTACCGTCTAATTGTCCGAATTCAGCTACAATAGAAAGCCTTGTATTTTGCAATGTACGAATATGACATAACGCTCGACAAAGCCCTGTTTCGCCCTTATGGGGCTCATCAGTAGCATGAATAGTACATAAACGCATGCAATCATTGCGACGAGGGACGATTGCAAACGGTTAATGCAAACTGATAAACACATATAACCGGGTAGAGAACCGGATACGAGTAAATTGCTTATGGCCCAAGATAGAGAACTAGGCACAAAGCAATGGAAACAAGCGATTTATACAATAGCGAAAGGGTATAAACAATAGGTGGCAATTGTCCTAACGCACTCCTCGAAGGTGGATTTTGCTTTCGTAAAAAATCATGATGTTGGTGTTTTCAGGTCCACCTCCTGAAGGAGAATAAGTGATGCCCAAATGTTGACTAACTGAGGATATGCCAAAAGCCACTTCTTATATACTACATAGATACGTAATTTGGACGTCTTAGGGCAAGTCGCTGCAAAAACAAGAATAGCAAGGCGATATCGCATGTTTACATAAGCATAAGCATTATTAACGGAGTAATTCAACAAGCCAGGCTCTAAACCAATGGTTCTTAACCTTTTTTTACGTATTTACCCTTTTAACAAAAGTGGTTACTAGATTTACCCTCAATATACTTAATTTATTTATTTATTAAAAAAAGAAATTAACAAATGATTTTGTTTATAATTATTAAATATGATGGCTGACCTTGTTTTTTGGCAACGAACTGTTCAATGTCTGGTGAAGTAGTAGATAATGCCAACGAATGTCAGATTCAACGTCACGTCGGTTTCGTGCTTTAGATTTGACAGTAAGCAACGCAGAGAAGCCGCACTCACACAGGTAAGTTGAAAAAAATGGAACCAGAATATTCAGAGCATGAATACCTAGCCGTAGATAGCAACGTTGCATTTTAACCCAAAACTCCTTTAGGTTGCAAGTGTGAAATTCATCTTTTGCAAAAGAATCGTTTGTTAATTCTATTAATTCTTAAATTGCTTAAGGAACATCTTCCACTTTACATACAAAAGGATTTCTAACAACTTTCATCAAAATACTAGAAGTATTTATCTCGGAAAAACATCGTTCAAACTCATTTTGCAAGTTTTATAGGTGACTGATGATGTCCTCCTTCAAATTTTGTTCAAAATTATCTCCAGTTATCTCAGACAAGCGGGGATAATGATGCAAAATTATCATTATTTACTCGTTGGCTCCAAAGCTTGAGCTTTGCCACAAATGCATTGATGGCATCAGTGTGCACAATTATATTACTTCCTGGACCTTGCAGTTTCTTGTTTAGCTGATTTAATGTTTCGAATACATCAGCAAGATAAGCTAAGTACGTAGAAAATTCGTCTCCACCGAATGCTAACAATAGATTATTTTTTTCTTTTGCAACCAAAAACAACTTGACTTCTTCTCTTAGTTCGAAACTAGGAGAAAGCTTGTTCCCTTTTGAGAGCTGACTGTGATATAAAAGTGCGGTATGATTGGCATCCATATCTTTGCAAAACTTGCTGAAGAGTCGAGTGTAGAGCGCTGAACTTTTCACATAATTAACGACTTTAATCACAACTGACAAATGGTCGTAAAGTCTCTTCGGAATGGTTTTGGAAACGAGCACCGGTTTGTGAATCATGCAATGCATTCCTTGAATTGCTGGATTTTTCTGCTTTACCAGGGAAACCAATGCAGAGTTTGCACCAATCATGGCTGGAGCACCACCAGTGCAAACCCCAACAAGCTTACTCGAACTCCATTTGGTTTTATTGAAAAAGTCAATCAACACTTGAAAAACATCGGCTACCTTTAATGTTGTTTCCAAAGGTTGGCAGAAGAAAAATTATTTATTAATCCTTTCATCTGCAACATATCTGATATACTCAAGTAGCTGCGAGAGATTAAAAACATCGGTAGTTTTATCCAGCTGAAGAGCAAAAACAGGAAAGGAAATCTTAATATTTTCAGACATTTCATGGATTCGGGATTTTATTGGGTCATTGGACAATGAGATTCGTTTCATTGTTTAAGATGCCTTTTTTTCCAAGCATCAACTTTACACTTTCCAATATGCAAGGTTTCAGAAGGGTTTCACCAATCGTATTTTTTTTAGCTTTTGCCACATACAAAGCAATGGCAAATGATGTATGTACAGCGGCATTGTTAATTTGCCAAAACATTCCAGTTCTGTCCAGCTTTTGTCTTTTTAGACTGGACAGTTTTAACTCTAAAAACTACCAATTTTTGCTTATCATACTTGGATGAGCATTTGCTAGGTGTTGTTTTAGCGGAGCACGTTTCATGGTACTGTTTGAAAATGTTTTCATGAACAGGACACACTGAGGAATTTGAAGACCATCCTAAATAAAATATGTAAATTCAAAATTCAAATAATTGCCCTGATACTTTCTCTTGTTTTGTGACATGTTATATTTATGACTAAATTTATGACAAAATCCAAATAATATGCTAGCTTCAGATTCGCATTAGCAGTTACTCTAAATCAGGAAGAATACTGTTATGTTCCTATTTCGCTAAAGAAGAAGCCTTTATTTATTGTATTTATTATAAACAGCAGTAATCTAAACACTCACAGAAGTCTTCAAGAGCACGTTAACAATTAATTCGCCTTTCACTGCTCACCGTCTGACTACACTCGTTATTATTTCGATCAAATTAATATTCCAGTTACTAGCACGTTACGGTATCTACTGTAGTACGTTATTGTCATGCGATAAAGATCATTGTTATCTCTCATCACATGAATCCGCACTGAAGTGTTGCCATTATCTTTATTATATTAAAGCGGTAAATCACAGATACTAGGCTACCAATACCTACAGCTGCCCCAATTTTTCTGTCTTTTCAACTTTTCTAGGCTAAACCATGCCTAAAACTAAGGCTATGTGTTGCCACCATCAAATTTAAAACTATAGGTAGCTCATTTACCCCCCAAAACAAAGAAATTTACCCCCAGGGGTAAATTTACCCCCAGGGGTAAATTTACCCCAGGTTAAGAAATGCTGCTCTAAACTGTTTCGCATACGCTCATCAGCAATCAAAATTATAGAGTGCTCTAGCCGTGGTAACCACCAAAGGCGAGTTATGCACAGTAATTATAATAATGCCACGTAATTATACGAGGAAAAGTGAACGAGGCAATGTTTAACCTGATGAAATATTGAGAGCAGTTCGACACATTAAAAGTACCGGAAAGAGTATTCGACAAACTGCTGAGAGTTTTGGTATCAATTGCAAAACACTTTCACGTTATATAAAAAATTTTCTGACAAAAAAATTGAAGGAAAAGATTCATTTCCAACAACAACTGTGGGGTACACCAGAAACAGGCAAGTGTTTACAGATGCACAAGAAATAATGATTGTTGAGTATCTTCTAAAAGCATCGGATATTTATTTTGGATTATCACCAAAGGAATGCCGAAAACTTGCTTACAGATTTGCTAAAGCTAACCGTATAGAAATACCAAAAAGTTGGTATGACAAACAACAAGCTAGTCCTGATTGGCTTACATCTTTTTTAAAAAGACACTGCCAATTGTCACTCCGCACTCCAGAAAGTATAAGTTTAGCTAAGGCAAGTAACTTTAACAAAAACAATGTTAATTCTTTTTTCCAAAATTAGTTTTAAATAGGCATAACTTTCAGCCTTTAGCATTTGGAACATGGACGAAACAGGCGTAACAATTGTACGTAAGCCTGATAGAATTATTGGAAGACGTGGAATGAAACAAATAGGCGCTAAAACATCGGCTAAACGAGGTACGCTTATTACTGTAGTAGGCTTTATATCAGCCAAAGGAAATTCTATTCTTCCATACTTTATTTGCTCCCGAGTAAAATTTCAAAGGCATTTCCTTAATGGAGTGCCACCTGGAAGCAAAAAAGGTGCGAATCCATCTGAATGGATGACAGAAGAGCACTTTTTGGACTTTTTAAACCACTTTGTTGAGTATGTTCGCTGCACCCACGAAAAACCTTGCCTTTTTTTACTAGATAATCACGAATCGCATATATGGATTAAAGGATTAGACTTCGCTTAAAAAAATGGCATTGTAATGCTTTCATTTCCGGCGCACTGTACTCATCGTTTGCAACCGCTGGATCGATCTATGTACGGACCATTTAAAAAATGTTTTAATACAGCGGCTGATGAATGGCATCTTAATAACCGCGGTAAAGGAATGACCATCTATGATTTGCCAGCTTTGGTTGCAATTGTATATACAAATGCTGTAACCCCATCAAATACCCAAGCAGGCTTTAAATTGACCGGGATATATCCTTTTAACAGCTAAATATTTTGTGACTCGGACTTTTTGCCACGATATGTAACTGAACATGACCTTTTATTGCCAGCAGCTGAAGAAGCAAGAACGACTTCCAACAAGACTCCTAAAAACATATTAAAAGATCAGCTCTTTGGAAATGACGATAGCCAAGAAAATAACAAGATTGCAAATAGCCCTACTGCTGATATAGTACAGCAACTTTCTACATCATCAAATGCAGCTGTAAATCCTTCCAAGCAAGGATCGGAAGCGCTGAGCAGTGAGTTGTTTAGTAGATCAGAAAGCATATCGCTAGTTCTAGTTCGTCCGTTTCCAAAAGCTTAACTGCCTAACAATAACAAAAGAAAAAGGTCGCGAAAACGAAAGTCAGAAATCTTTACTTACACCGCAGTTAAAGCAACAATCGCACAAGCAAAGTCCAGCAAAAAGGTGCGATTACCTATGAATATACAATACAGTTTGTTTTATAAAAATAGTTGGCTCACAAGACAAAAAAGGAAGAGAAAATCAACTGCCTTTGCTAAACAAAAATGGTATTGCCGGGTATGTATGGACTCCTATTCCAATAGCAAGTCAAAAGAGATTTGGGTGCAGTGTTTCTCATGCAAAAATTGGGCACATGACAAATGCATTTCTTTTTCTCACAGTTATGTGTGTCATAACTGTAATACCGATGAAGAACCAAAGAGAAATTAATACCTCAGTGTAACTTGTTCAGCATGAGCGTAAAAACATTTGATTTTTTTCATTATAAAAAATAATCAAGCTTTTTCGTGCAACTAAATGTGCAGATTGCATGCCTATTTTGGTTACTTATCCTTCCCTAAATACAGCTAGTATAACTCTGATCTTATCTAGTTGTATCCGGCGTTCGACCGTGAAGCAAAAATAAAACATCTTTGTAAACAGCTAACTGGACAAGAAATGCGGTGCTATTTTTACTTGACATGTATATAATATTTTTGCATTGTTTTTTTATCAATAAATTGTTCGTTTGATCTTGGCGTATAGCAAAATTTAGAAGCAAGTGAGTGCGTGTCAACTCACCAATAGCTGTGACATTTTACCCCAATGCTTGTGACAACCAGGACAGATTTGTCCAGGTTGTCAAACTTTTTTTGACTGTTTTAAAACTGTCCAAATACATGTTTATTGTTGCTGAAAAACCAAAAAATACTCTAACGTTATAGCTGAAGACTTTAACTAAAGAAAAAAACAAAAAATTTTTTGAAAATCGACCAACTATTTGCTAGATTATAAAGTTTGAAATTTGTGACAACCAGACCCGGTCTCCCTATATTTAAATTATATGATTTTCGAACAAATTGTTGAAGTAGATTGTTGATGTAAGGATGTTGATGTCAAAAAGGAAAACCTGTTCAAGCGCATAAAAATTAAACGGAATATGCAATATGCCATGGATGGTATGGAAATTAAAAGAAAAAGAAACAAGGAAATAATTTAAGGACAAGGTGTAAGAATTAATTAATATTGAAGCAAAAGATTTGTAGGGTTCATTTAAGGATGGGGTTTTGGAGCTTGATGAAGAACTTTGCGGAAGGAGAAAACGAAGGAGAGAGCAAGGAAGCCCATGGTGGTGGAATGAAGAAGTGCAAGAAGCGATAAAAACAAAAAAGAACGCTTTTCGAGAGTTGTGCAAGATCCGATCAGAGGAGAATAAAGATAATTACAAAAGAGAGAGAAATCAAACAAGAAAAATTGTCAGCAGAGCAATGAGGAGAGAGGCTGACCAAGAGATGAACGATTTATGTGACAAACCAGACAATGCGTTTAAGCTTGCGAAGTTTTAAAAAAGGAAGGACAAGATGTAAATGGTGGACGATGTTTGAGTGGAATAAATGATAGGTTTGTGTTCAGCGAGAAGGATTAAAAGAGAGTCCGGAAAGAACATATGGAAAAGACGATGGATAAAGAGAATGCATGGAATCAAAAGACTGAGATTGGTATAGTGGAAGGTCCAGTGAAAGAAGTTTCCCTAGAAGAAATAACAATTGCAATGAAGAAAATGAAATTAGGGAAAGTGACCATGAAATCTGATCAATGCAAATGATGCAAAGTTGGAATTGACGTGATAATGAAACTTTGTCAGAGAGTACTTGATGGGAAAGGAATGCCGGAAGATTGGAAAAATAGTGTGATGGTGCCAATCTACAAGAGAAAAGAAGATGTGAAGAACTGCAGTGCATATAAAGGAGTAAAATTATTGGAACATGGAATGAAGATTGTTGAAAGGGTAGACCTTTGACAGAGTTCCAAGCAGAGTAATATAATTGGCACTGAGGCAAAAAGGACTACCGGAGATCTTGGTGAAAGCAATGATGAGTCTGTATGAGGGTTCAAAGACAAATGTTAACGTTTTATTTGAAGTCTCAGAAGAATTTTCTGTAGCGGTTGGTATTCATCATGAATCTGCTTTGTCACCTTTGTTTTTTGCAATTGTGGTGGATGTTGTGACAGAGAATGCAACAAAAAAGGCTTAACGAAAAAGGTTTTGTACGCAGATAACTTGGTACTGATGAGTGAAACGATGGAATGTCTGAAGGAAAGGTTTCGAAAATGGAAAAGTGCATTGGAGAGCAAGGAACTGAAAGTTAATCTCGAAAAGACAAAGGTGATGGTGTGTGGGTCAAAAAATAAAGTCATACAGAGTAGAATAGACCTATGTGGAATATGCGGCAAAAAAAGTCAACTCAGTGCTATGTAAAAAATGCGACCAATGGATTCATAGAAGATGTTCTAAGTTGAAGAAAGTAACTCCAAGTGCGGCAAGATTTTTTGTTTGTGCAATTGTGAGAAAGCGACAAATGGTGTGGGAGAAGTGCAACAGCAGGTAATGCGTGATGAAATGGAAACTGTGAAGAGACTTTGCTATTTTGGCGATAGGTTGAATGCCAGTGGAGAATGTGAAGCTGCAGTAACTGCAAGAAAAAAAGTGGGATGGAAGAAATTCAGAGTTTGGTGATATACTATTTGGAAAAAGATTCTCTTTGCGGATGAAAGGAAAGATATACAAAACTATGTAAGATCAGCTATGTTATATGAAAGTGAAACGTGTTGTTTGAGAAAAAATGAAGTAGCTATTTTAAGAAGAGCAGAAAGATCTATGGTGAGGGCGGTGTGCGATGTAAAGTTGGTGAACAAGAGGAATACAGAGGAGCTGATGGACATGTGGAATTGAAGGAAGCAACAGGTCATCTGGCAAGGGCAAATGGTATGGGGAGGTATGGTCATGTTTTAAGACGACCTAAGGAAGATGTTTTGATGAAGGCATTGGTACATGAAGTGGATGAAAAACGTAAACAGGGTGGATCAAGAATGAAATGGAGCGAACAAGTCAAAGGAAGCATGAGAAGAAAGAAGATCCGGCAGATCGATGTAGATGAAGAAAAGGTGTAAAAAAAGTTGTAGAAGTAGTGGGATGCATCCGGCCACCTCCAGTCACTGGGGATTAAACCGGATTAAAACTGGATTGATGATGATGATGATATGTGATTTTTGAACAGGAAACTGCATTACTTTGAATAGATTTGATTTCAGCTTTGTTTCTTGGTTTACAACAAATTTCATTAAAACTTTTTGACATTCTGCGCCATACATGATATCACTCAATTCACTCCTGAGTGAGTGGCACTCCTCCTCCAAATCTTGGACTTTCAAACGCAGTACTTTAATGTCCTCCTCCTGAACCAGGTTGAGATTTTTCAACGCATCATTTTGACCCTGGAGGCAAACTGGGTTTAATAGACTGGCGTTTATGGTACAAATAATTGTTTAACGGCTATTCAAATAAACGATAACTGTAGAGAAGCACCAATATTGATGTTATATAAATAGCTTACAAATGAATGCGAATTGTTTTCAAAGGAATAATTGTAAAAGCAATTGACTTGACCTACTTGAAGATCTAACCGGTCCTCATTTAAGCTTCTAGTTTTGTTTTCACTGTCTTCAACCTTCTGTTCCAACCTGGATCTCTCGTTAATTGATTGTTCCTGTTGAATCTGATTATGTGCAAACAATTAAATACTAGCCACTCCTGTCAATTAAAGTTAACTTACTCTGAGCCTTTCACGGAGACTGTCCCTCTCTGTGGTCATTCTCCTCAGATCGGAAATGGACGCGTCCCTCTCGTTCTCCACGCGCCGCAGGATTGCTTGTGCAGTCACGGATGCTTTGGGAGATTTGGGTGATCGTACATATTCCCGTCGCAATCTCTGCAGCTCATCGTTCGTCTGAAAAAATAACAACTCGTGTCGCTCGAAATTGCGCAACGAGGACAAATTTTCAGAATGAGTCCTTACCTCTTCATAGAGAAGATTGGTTTTGTCTCGCTCTTTGGTCAGCACTTTCACATTGGCCTGCATCTCAGCCGTATGACGCTCGAATTTGGACAACATCGACTGCAATTCATCTCTTTCTCGCACCAGAGCTTCGTATGACTTCTTGGAACTACCTCCCTAGCATTTAACCGAAATTATTGACCATATAATTGCATGATTGCATGATTGCATTGCTGTCACACCACGTGCTGATCTAGAGTTAAAATTGCGGCCATGAAAACAATTCAAAGTCAGTTTTATTTCAGTAATTTTGTCTCAAAGAAACAAGCTTATAAACAACTTAAACAAACTTTTTAGTATCTATATAAAACTGGACGTTGACGAAAGCTTTTAACCATTCATTACTCCTTGCTCTCCTTTGATTTTCCCAGTTTCATATCGTTTGTTACTGTGACTAATAATAATAAAGTAAAATAGACCGCAACAAAAATATTTTGTTGACTTTTGAATATTTTTATAGAAAACTAATTGAAAATGTGCAGAATTTCTCATAATTACCCACTGTAAAACTGGCTCCATCTATTACAGTGATATTTAGTTTTTGCAAGAAAACAAAAAAAATTACTCTATCATAATTTGGACATCGAAGAATTGGAAGAAATAGAATTGGGAAAGCCGTGTCAACTTTTCAAATAAAATGAGAAAAACAGAACATTGTGCACTGAAGTTGACTATTTTTATTATTGAGCACAAGCTTTCGTGGGCTACTGCCCACTTCGTCAGGTGCCTGTCCAATAATTACGATTTGGACAGTTTGTGTCTGTCCTTTTTCCAATCACCATTTTTCTATCACTTTTAAAGCAAAATCCCATTCAACTTGCATGAAATGTAACATACAGTGAAGTGCATAATGAGTGCTTGATTAATTAAGTTGACTTAATTATTGTGACGTGCAGTTGTAATTGTGAAATCACAAAGTATTATAAACAAAAATTATTTATTTTTAAGTCTAAATAACTTTGATTAAATTAATTTTTAAAAGGGCTTAAGGAAACAAAATTATTTCAACAATTAATATAATTCTTAACCTTTTCTCCCATAAATGCATTGCCACCTACACTCAGGTAAGGGTTTAAGCAAATTATCAGTAAAGCTTTTTCTATTCAAGAATATCCTATAAGTCTGTGATAAACAAAAATATGTCGAAAACGACATCATGTGATTATGCTTGCATTTGACTGGAAGTGAAACGATGGCAGAAGTGCAAGTGAAACGGCTTACACAGATCTTAACAAACTATTACATAAGATGACTCGAAAACAATTTCTGGCGATTTTAGATAACTGATACAGGGATGCTTAGATCCCTGTAACTGGTAGTATCTGGAATAATTAATAGTTAAAACAATACTGATTGATTACGATGTCATAATTATTAATGAAATTACACATGCATGATTGTTTTGTTCGTAATTACGATGCCATGCAATGTAGTCGTTATCCCACCATGGGCAGACCAGATGATGCGGGGTGGAAGAGAGCATGTTTGCTTTTGGTTACAGCTTTGAGCAAGTTGTATTCGCGTTTGTAGAAGTCTCGCTGGCTCTCTACTTCCAACAAGCGATTTTTGAACTTATTTTGTTCACTTGATAGCTGGCGTAAAAATACTGAAACTAATTATGAGAAAAAAAACATTTAGAATATTTTTCTTTGATAAAAATTAACTCAATTGTTCATGGATCTTGAGTTTTGAAATATTTTTCGATCTCCAATTTTTCAGAATAAGACCAATTGTATACTTTAGCCTTATATTTCATTGTTTAATGTACAACTTTTCACCAATATTTTTCAATTCATGGAATAGAAAATCAATAAGAATTATATTTTATTTTACAAAATACCCTTTGAAAGATCTTTATCGTATTCTAATAAACTTAAAATGCATCTTTGGTATTTTTCCCAATAAGGAACCTTATTTGGTCTGGCTTAATGGCTACATCAATTCCTGGATTATCCATCTTAACAATGAGCTCTACCATCGGCAATGAGTTCGATTCCCATAAACAACATTGAAATAATCACAAGACTCTTACCCTCTTTGATGGACTTGACCGCGTCGGGCTATGGTATCCAGGGCTCACCGACCTTCCCCTGGCCTTGCATTTATATTTCTGCAAGAAATTAATGTTTTTCAATAAACCTGCGATTAAGTTACTTGAAGGTTGACAACACTGCTAATTAGCAGCTGCAAAAAGCTTGCAAAACGCTTGTTATAGTAGTGTCTTCAGAAAGTTTCATGCTCACCTGAAGCACACCCTGTAATTGATCACATTCCCCTTTGTAATAATCTCGCTCTTTCTCCAGGCTCCTCACAAATTTATCCAACCTACTCGGTGATTTTACCTTCCTCCGGGCTTTTGAAGGGTTCGCTCGAAATTGTTCCAACTCAATGATCAACGACTTTTCTAAAAATTGCCACTAAATAATTGTCCTTCAAATGCAGAAAAGAACAAAGTGCAATTCAGTAACCCACGGTAAGCTGACATCACACTATCAAAAGATAAAAAAGTATAAGGCTTATATATACTGACCCCTTGCGGTAACCGCTTGCACCTTATCACTGAGCAATTTTTTATCAGTCTGAACTTTTTCCAACAGTCCATTCAGGCGCTCCACATCCAACTTCATTGAATCAAAATCACTCTGAAGCTCGTTTTTCTCTCTTGCCAATTTATCGCGATCCTAGGGAACCAAAAGTTTTTTTAAAAAAACAAAAATCTTAACGTGTAATCATTTAAAGTTTACTTTACTGCTTCCAACTCATTGAAATGATTTGAAAAATTTTTTTAAATCATCTTCATCATCACTTGGAAAGCTTTTCAAAATCTATTTATCCTCCTAACTCGCAGCATAACGTCAGAGGCATTATATTAGACAGACCCTCAAGCTCTTCTCCGGACCTACTTCTAAAGTGTCAAGATATTGTGTTTCCATCAATAAGCGCCCGATGGCGCCCCCACAGCTCAAACACGCTGCTGTCTCGGCAAAATAAAATAAATCCAGTTTGGATTTAGGATCTTGATACTACTTACTGCGCTGCAGTCGAGGAGTCTATTTTCCGTATTTTCTCCTATCCGTTGGGAGTTGAGTAATTCCTTTTGAGCGTTTTGAATTTCGCGATCCGCTGTAAGGACTGCATCCTGAAAATATTATCTTTGAACAATATTATCCTGACAACAACAGAAAATAAAAAACAAATAAAAAATAAAGACGATTGCGAAATTGAAACAGCCACTATTGATAACCGCACTACGTCATTAAACGAGAATTCAATTTAAGGAAAGAACTAAAAATAAAATAAAAGATTTGGCTATGTTGGAAGAAAAGAAAATAGATTGACTGATTGATTGAGTATAGGTGATTTTAATACACTCGTTCCAATTACGTTCTAATCACGAGCTAAACATAAACTCGTTGAGTTTTTATTAATGAATATTTTTTAAGATCTTGTCAATTCTGTTCCAATCTGCATCAAGTTAAGTTTGGAAGTTAAGTTAAAATTTGGAATGATGTTCCATGAAATTTAAAAAAAAAATGCTACTCTTTATATAATTTTGGCTATATGTACGAACGTTATATCTTAAATTCTTATTCTTAAATCCATTAATATTTTAATTAAATTTATATCTACAGTGTCCATTTTTATCTTATTGCTTTAGCATACATTTATTTCCATAATTTTAATTAATTGGTGACTGCTCGACTTGAAAACCAATTTATTTATTTATTTTTTTTTTTTTGGTCACTTCGAAGTCTCCGCATACGTTCGGTATTTTCTTTTTTTACGTATAACAAATTACGTCAGTAAAATGCACTCTTTTCTTCTCTATAATTATTTTTACTGTTATTGTTTTGTGAGCGTTGTTGTATTTATATTGAATCGTATGAAATAGATTTCTCTGTTCTGTTCTGTTCAAAATTTTTACCCAATGACGTCACGCATGACGCACCGACCTGCTTTTCTTGTTCGAGCTGCTGTGCGAGTCTGTCGATGCTGCGTAGTTCGTCGTGGAGGCGCTTCACCTCCTCTCGGAGTCGCTCGCTCTCGATCACGGCCGCCGTCTTTCCATCCTCCAGCTCCCGAATCCGTTCGTCAAGATCTTCATTCGTTTGTTGGAGGTAATCCACCTGATGACGTCAGTACAAGCTAGTTTCGAAAGATTAGTGATTGAGGATCGAAGTGCGCCATCGAGTGTTAATGTAAATAGGCAATGAATAGCTTTAGTTGAAATCCTAAAGAATTGCCGTCCGCAGTCATGTTTACCCCCCTAAACCCACCTGCAAGTTGAGATGGGAAATCAGCCTTTCGTTGCTTTTATTTCTGGCTTCCAAGGACAACATCTCCCTATTGTCATCTAACGACTGGTTTGAAATGCAGTTGTTTCGATTTCGTTGTTTAATCTAACAGTTAAAAATGCTTTTGTGTATCTTTTCAATCGAGAAAACTTTGAAATGCGGCATCAATCACAAAAATACTTAAACTTGTACCTAAAAGTTTTCTTCAAATTCGCACGACATACAACATTTTCTATAGTTCAACAGTCACTCAATACCAACATTTTTAATTAAATTTTTATCAAAATATTTTCGGTCTGTAAAAGAAATTCTCTTTAAAAAGATGATAACGGAAAAGTGACTTTTTTAAAACTTCATCGTGTACTATGCGAAAGAGGGGAACACAAGTTATGTTTACGATGAGGTCTTTAAGCCGCTTTAAATGTAGTGAAAATTTGTAGTAAAATTTATCAATAAAATTGGTCAATAAAAGTGGAACAGAAATTCTTCAATTTGCTTCTTGGGTTATGATTATTACCAATATAGTTTTGGTGGGAAAAAAATTCTCTGGGCCTTGAAAAGAAAAACTTTAGCTTAAAGTCATCAGCACGTATATTTACGTCATTAAAAACTTCTAGTTACACAACCAAAGTGTTTTGAAATGAGAGCAATAGTTCATAGTCGTTTGCTGGTTCTGCATGACGCTGCAAACAGGATGAGACATCTGCCAGACTTTAATGTTTTTGTAACATTGAAAGCACTGAAGTCACACTTCACTTAGCAAATTTGTTTATTTTTTGCCCATTTTTCTCACAACAAACTGAAAAATATTCGCTGCTATTTTGAGATGTAACTGATTAGAACAAACTGAAAACAAAATTATAACGAGCCGATTTGGAAAGATGCTGTGCCTGGCTTAGCGTATGTATGGCAGCTATGCATAGAGCGCATGCAGTTTGAATGGATCCGCAACACGGTGGTTTTTACCACAACTTTAACAAGACAAAAACAGAAAAGTTTTTCGCGTGCATTAGAAAAGCCTCTTAATCTCTTTACTACTCGTATATTAAGAATGTTGCCGTATAATTTTTTTTTAATGATAGTAGATAATCGAAATGTATAGAGAAATCAGCGGCAAATTGTTTATAGCAGCGGTGGGAAACCTGACTGCACTCGCGGGCGTATCTTAAAATTTAAAAAAATTAGGTGTGGGCCGCAAAAAATCTTGGGGGCAAAACAGTTTTGCCCAAATTTTATTGCCAGTTGCCCGAAGTCTGATCATGTTGCATTGCTAAATTTATGACATAATGCGACACATTCTTGTTCCAAAAAACTGCTGATGACAAAAAAGTCATCACTTTGAAAATGTCTCGAAATTCTCGGTTTTTTTTTAAAAATTAGTGTCGACTGAAAAAAAATGCTTCTTCCGAACCGCATGCGGATCACATTGAAATACCTTGCGGGCCGTAGGTTCCTGACCCCTTGTTTATAGGGCAGCATCAATCATTTTTTTCACTGTTCTGAGACAGTTAACAAATGGTAATAATTCATCAAGTTTCATCAAAAGAGCTTGATTGGTCAAAAACGGAAGGTTTTACGGTACAAAATTGAAAAAAGTTTCCGAAACTGAGAACAATAATTGTAATTGTTCATGATGTAATGGCTTCCTTCACTAACCTTCATTTGATTTTGCCTATTTATGATAGTTTTACAAGTTTTTTCGCTGTATTATTGCTCATAGAGTAATGTACAAACCTGTGTAATCACACTTTATAGATATTTGTTTATAACCATCTGGTAACGATTGCACTTACATACTGATCTGAGTCGGGAGAACAAAAATGAAAAGTTTTATGCTTTGCTGTCAGATAAATCACAGTGAGTAATTGTGTGATGCATAGTAGTGCAATTGTTTCAAGATGCTTATAAAAAGTAGTTGATAGACCACGACATAATCTTATTAAATTCTATGAACGACCTTTTATTAACTGATTCAAGGAAATCCATTTGCATTTTCTAAAAATTTTCCCTCACAACAATGATAAAAAGCCAGAAAAATTAAACGTAGTAAATAGGCTCGCGTCAATATTCAGCTGTTTGCTTAATTCAAATCTGCTTCTCGTATTGCATTGCATTGTCGTCGCAAACTGTCATCGAAACAATGCAATTACTACGTTGTCCACATTATGCTAACGTCACTACTGATTGACTTTTAAATTGTCGGCTGGGTTCGTTACGCAGAAGATACGGTTTGTACATTCAACGGAAAATCTTTTCGCTTGAATTCGTCCAAACTTGTCTGTTTCGCTAAGAAACACGCGATGCCAGGCGCGCTCGAGCACCGTGCTCCTCCTTTGTTTCTTTATTCTCTTGCGATTGTAGTAACGAGTTTGTAAATTGCTATAAATTATATGAAGAGGCTTAACATGAATGAATGAAAGCCGACCGCAGTTTTCAAATTCGTCTCCTTCGATGTGATTGGTTAACAATGAACAATTGCTACTATGATAATAAACACGTCATAAGAAGGTAGAGCTGACTAAGTCAACAGAGAATAACAGTTAGCACCAATTAATATTCTTAACTTTTGAGGCACGACGAATTTCTATTTTTTTTAGGGAGGATAAGATATTCTTAAACTTTTTCCGCAAAAATAAAAATTTTTAAAAAAAAAAACGATTATCAAAATTTGAACATTTTTTTTCGTCGCTTTCATTTGTGCTTGCAATCACTTTTGAAATGTCTAACGACACTAACCTTTCTAATAAAAACTATATAGCTTATTTCCCTGCAAAATGTCGAAGATACTATAGAAACAAAAATATTTTAATTTTATCTTTTTGTTTGCTTAAAATCTAGCTTTTTTTGCACAAAAACAATATTTTCTTGAACGCAAAAAAAGTTTCGTAATTTTATTTTTTCCAGACTCTTAACTTATGTAACTGTCTCTTGCGAAAGTAATTACGGAAACATTACTAAAAAATGTTAATCAAATTTCAATGGGCATTCAATTTACAGAAAGAGCGAAAAAGCTTGGTTTTCCTGGAATAGCTCAAAAAAAAACAAGGTCTTTGATGACAAAAAAAATCACTTCTACAGTTAAACTTGATGTTTGTCGAAGCGGATGACATTTGCGGATAATGATGGAAGTTTGTACGAAGCAATCTTTTAATCAAAAATACAGCATCTGCTTCTTCGAAATTAATTCAAATAAAGTTTTTAGTTTATTTACTGCTCACGTAGAAATAACTTCGACGTCAGAACGCATTGATCACCGGCTCGGAATCACACAAACACTTTCCACAGAGAAAAAAGTTTTTTTTCCGGTTGTGCCTTGATTAAAAATAGAAAGGGATTTTCAAAGATTTTGCAAGTGCCAATCTACTTAGCCGTTGGGAAACGCTATTACAACAACAGTTCTCGTCCAGCTCTAATTAAGAGTTTTTACTTAAAATTGTGCTTGCATCGGCTGAAAGATTAAAATAGCTTTTCCTTTACATCCGCTACAAGAGGCTGGAAAGGGATCGGTAGGCAGGACAGCACTTAATTGCTGCAATGAAGCAAATAAAGAGTTGAACCATTCTTGCACATAGATACAATCAGGGGTTTCCCCTTCACAGTTACATAAATCTTTTTGTAATTTAGGTTTGCTGGTTCAGTAGATAATTCTGATGCAGTTCAATCATTCATTTTTTGCATTCAGTCGTGGATGACGTCATCGCACGTTTATTCATACACGCAGTCAAACATGTCACTGAACGCAGCCAGGTAAACACTCGTATGACGTAATAACGTACTTTTTATTCTAGAATAATTTCATAATTTAAAAGTCGAGGCGTATCACTCGTGACCAACAAGTAATGCCGGAAAGTTTCCATGACGTCAGTAAAGCAGCGGCCATGTTTAGCTCTATTTACTGCTTGGTTAAAAAGTTTGAAGGAAAAACATGTAACTCCACCCTCTTACACTTGTATTGAACTTGCAATCAGAAGCGTTTACCATAGATTTATAGCAAACAGTGGGCGGCTTTCTTTCCTCAACTTTAGAGGTGTAGAAATTTTGTTTCCCGTTGTATTAACAAATAAATGAATTACAAACAAATTATAGAAAAATGCTAATTAGTAAATAAGACAAAACATTTCTATCGTACTTTTGTGGTGCAAATTAAACGGAAGTAAAGTATAATCAGCGATGCGTTTCTGAACTGGAAAAGGATGCTGTTGTACTTCAGTTATAAAAGTTTCTGTGAACATGTAGCTACAAAAGTCATAGAAAATCTGATCCATCTTCCACGACTCAATTAATTCATAGAGAAGTACATTCAAACCAGCAAAATTACTTATAAAAAGAAAGTGAATGTTCCATATTTTGCAAGTTTTCCATCTTTAGTCCTATCTAAATTATAGGACCTATCCTATATTAGTCCTATATCATTTCTCTTAAATATTTTCATATTTTTAATGGTTCAGCAAAGCATAATAATTTAAAATGAAAAGGTAACAAGCCCTGGTACTGAAGAGTTTAGAATAATGTTCGAATGCACGGGCCTCAAAGTATGGAAACTTGTAGGTTTTTTGTATAAAAGCGGGCTTTTCTCAGGCTTCACCTTGGGAGTTAAATGATTTTCAATAATCTTCAAGTTGCGGAAGGACTGGCTCTGGTTGCTGTTGCCACCAGAAATAAGGAAAAGCTTGTAACAGAATTGACAGACCAGAAAAGTTTAAAGTTTTTCAGCTTCATATAAAACTTTAATAATGCATTCTAATAATTTTTTTAGTTTTCTTCGGTGATATAATCGTGCCATCGCCTCCATTCAGCTTAAATAAAAATTAGCAATTTTGTCTCAAGAAAAAAGTAAAAAGAAGTTCCGCCTACGGTTGTAGTGCATTGAAAAGCGATTCTTATTTTAGGAGAAGCGTTTGTAATATTTTGGAAAACGTCCACTAAAATGAAGTGAAAATTCACCAAAAACAGTTGTAGATAGGTGTGCTAACCACCGGTACAATCATACTTGCTCTGTTCACTAGTCAATCTAAACTTGGCTTGCCCTACCTTCCTGATTTTAACTTGCTCAAATAGCACTGAAACATTTCATTAACTTCACAATTTTTTTTTTTGAAACACCCAGATCAGCGACACACAGTGAAAAATATTCAGCATTATTATGACTCCAAACACAATGGATTCAAGGGTGAAAATAACTATCGATGTTTGGTTAAATTCCTTGCATCTGCATATTCGTCATTACTGCATCTCTCTTAATTTCACTAGTTTATGGTGTAATTATTACAACACAATAATCTGTTCGAAAAACTTATTTTTTGCGCTTTTTAGCGACAAAAAAATCAGCGAGTTTAGTGATTGATATGAATGTGTGGGAGTGAATTCGCGTTTAGTAAGCTTAACCACTTTCTGTAAATGTAAAAGAAAAAACTGATTATATTTAATAACAATATAATCATATTAGAGCTTTCAAAAGAAAGAGAAGGTTCATGACACCATATGAAAAGCATTGATTAAAGAGGATGAATAATTAAAAACTCTTCAAACAAAAGTATTCGTGCAACAACCTTAAAAATGCTTTGGATTATTTAGGAAAAAGCTTTTTAATTAAGGATTCCTATGGCTTCTATGGCTTGTATGGCTTATTATTCTATGGCTTAATCTCCTATGGCTTAATCTCCTATGGCTTAAATAAGCCATAGGAGATTTAATAAAGTTTATTGCTCCTATCAACCGTAGGAAATTTTACGAACAATTTTTTTTCCATTAGATGGATCAGTAGAAATCATAGATTGTTTAAACATTTGTTTGTCGAAAATATTTTTTATCTCGGTTTGTTTGCAGTTCACGTGAGATGTTTAGATCATGTGTATGCTCTTTGATGGAAAGCATCTGAGTTTGTATCATACTTCTCAAGATACTCTAAGACAGTGTTTCGGAAACTTTCACGGTTCGTGTCCCCTTTTCAGAGACTCTTAACACCTGTGGCCTCTTCAGAATATTTTCCCGAAAGATTAGTTAACAAGGAAAAAAAGTCATAACTTTAAAACTGTCTTTGATTTCTTCATTTTCGTCCCCAATATCAAGTAATGACTAACAAATAGGCCTCTGCTCGTGACCCCCCATAAATGCCTCGTGATCCCTTTGAGAATCCCTGCTCTAGAGGGTATTTTTCTCAATCAATAACACAATTTATTTTCAATTTTTTGTCAATAAAATGTTTGAAAACTGAGGTGTCACATGAGCCAACATCAATGGGAATTACCACTTGATTACAAAGTATCCTCAATCCTTTATAGAACTGAGTGACATTTACAAGGGAAATAACGTGCAGCTTAAACAATAATCAATTGAATGTTAGACGTTCAGGGTTTTTTACTACCGTACATTCGTCTCACTCATAGCTGCACAAGCCGGGGTCAGAGGAAGTAATAGCCACAAAACTGTGATCAAAATCAAAATTTGTTGCGCATCGACAATGAACTGTTTGTGAAAGATAAAGTTACAAAATTTAGAACAATCCAGATTAGTGAACAAATACAACTAAGATTTGACGTGAAAAAAATTTTTTTTTGTCTTTACTAGTTTTTTAGACATAAATGGAAAAGTGGCACATAAATTTGAAGTGAAGACTTTTTTTTTCATTTGGTTTACACTAGTTTTTTTAGACGTAAATAGAGAAATGTCACATAGGTACAAAGTGTTTTTTTTTGTCTTCACTAGTAGTGTTCGTAGAAAGAAACCAATCCTTTCTGCTTTTTTTTAGCGACAAAATCTCGTCACGAATAAAAAAGAATCTTCACATTATATCTATGTGACATTTCGGCATCTTCGTGAAATAGTACAAGATCATGATTACAAACAAAAAACTCATCTCTAAGCTGTTTGTTGGACACTCTTTAGGACAGGGGTTTCCAAACTGGGGTACATGTACCCCCAAGGGTACATTTCAACTTTTCAAGGGGTACATTAGATTAAGTAGAAGAATATTCTTTCCATAACTTGTAATCTGCATTAAAGTATTTTTTATCACCTGATGTTAATAATTTGAAGACCTGAGTTTAAGAACTCTTGAGGAAGTCAGATTTTCACCCCAGTAAAAACTTTAACTACAACTACAGTAACTAGCAAGTCCACTTTTGCAGTTCACATGACTTATTTGTCCAATAACGGCACGCAAGACAAAACAGCTGATTGATTGCTACAAGAACCGTAGTTACAAAGACTAGAAAGCAAATACAATCAACCCCGCTTATTTTAAACAACATTTACGTCTCTTCGGCCTTTCGAAAACAAAATCAAATAACAGCGTAACGAAGTGTAAAACCCTCAAAAGCAAGACAAAAAGTGTGGGTTATTAAGCGAGATTTTGGGTTTATAGGGCGAGTTTTTTATTACAGGAATAAATGTAATTTAAACTAAAATGATCAATTTTAAAGGTTTAGCAAATTTAGAGGGAATGTAATGGGTTGCCTAGCTATAGAAAATACGTGCCTTAGAGCAAGTTGAGCTTTGCAGCTAAAAATGTGAGAAAATTTTGGGAATACACGAGCGAATCTATAATTGTCTAAAGGGTGCCCATGAACAGAAAGTTTGGGGAACCCTGCTTCAGGAGATAAACGTCGGAATGAAGAAAAATTCAATTGATTTTTTAGTAAAGCTCAACGAAGAAGATTGGAAGTTTGGGAAAAGCGTCAAAACGCGTCATCTGCGCAAAATTTTCAAGTTGTAAACAAATTATTTTGGCGGCATAAATTTGGCTAGCATGACTTGATATAAACGGCTTCTAAAACAGATAAATGAAAAGACAAATGCCAAATGAAAGAATAGTAAATTTTTTTATCACTGTAAGTTTTGGTGCAAATAGGGTCATCTAAAAGGTGTTGACCAATTGTGGATTCACTAAGCATGATTGGGGTTGAAGATTTGCCAAAACGAGTGCAAAAGATTCGAGAGTTTGGAATTTGACCGATTCTAATAAATTTTGGCACGTGTTGATGAATTCTGTTCTGTAATCGTTGAGATATGCGGCCTACGTACCGACTATCACAGTGGCACGAAAAATTATAAACTACATTGCTTAAATGCGAAGCAGGCAACACGTTCTTTTTAATTGTACGAAGAAGTGGGCGAGGTGTAAACGTAGCGATAGTACATCGGTGGTTTCTTCAACAAAAAAGATACATAATTACTGACAAAAATGTAAGCTAGCGCAGGACCCAAGGGGAGCTTATACTGTAACTACACCATTTATTTGTCGGTATATAACGTTGTTAAAACTGAATTCAACAGATTTAGTTGCTGTTTGCATGAGTTCAATAAAAACTTCAGCGGAAAAGACGGAGCTCTAAGGTCATTGCCATAAAGGGCGTCTGCACAAATATTAATAGTCTCTGCCAGGAAAACATTAGTGAAAAGACTGGATATATCAAAAGAGTAAAGGAAAGCAGAAAAGGGTAAATCAAACTGTTTAATTATTTGAGCAAAAGTGAAGAAATCTTGAATGCAGTGAGTAGAATAAAGCAGTAGAACTGGGTCAAGAATAGACGTAAGCCACTTTGCTAAGGAGTGCTGAGCTGAGCCAATCATGAATAGAATCGTTCTTAATGGTAAATATTTTTTATGAGTCTTGGGTAACCCATATGACCGAGGTCTTTGTGATCCGTTTAGTCCAATAGCTTCGAAGACACTAAGTGGTAGCAGACTATCTTTTTTCAATTGTAAAAGTTGACGTTGTATTTTACACTCAACTTTAGCTGTGCTATGAAAATTACAGGATGGGCCAATCAACTCAAACTTGGTGGTATCATGCAAAAACTTTTTCATCTTAAGGATGTAGTCGCTTTTATCCATAACAACAACGCCAGAACCATTGCCCGGTTTAGTCATTAAATATCACTGTTCGAGTTGAGACACTTGAGTGCTTGTAGACATTCATTCTTCATCAAACAATCACCAACATGTACCGGAGTGTTACAGTATGAATGAGCTACCTTATTCAACTTAGCTCGAAGAGTCGACAATTGTTCATTTGAATGAGGCTTGTGATGTAATAGCTGAGCAAAAATAACTCCAAACTTAGCGAAAACCTCATGCCTTTTCACATTACCTGGTGGCAAACAGAAGTTTAATCCTGCTTCACTACGAATTCCTTGGTTGTGGTAAGCTTGTAGTTGGAAAAATTGAAGACAATGTTTTTGGTGAGAAAAGCAAACTCACCAAACCGATGTCGTCGTAGAAGAGCAAGATTGTGTCTGTTTTTTATTTTATTGTCTTTTTCTTTGCGTTGATCAATCGAGGCAATATATCTGCGTAGCCAAATTAGGTTAAAATAGGACAGAAATTCCATAGCTTTACGTTAAACTGAGCGGCTTTTCCGTTTGAGAAAGACGATCAAAGAGCGTCATCAGTAATGAATGCACGCTCGATGTTGGGATTATACCAAGCGCGTGGCTTCCTGATCCGAATTTTCACAAATTTCGGAAGTAAACGTTCAGCGAGGCAAGCCTTTAAAAAAGGAGTTGTAGAAATCAAAGTACGAATTTTTTCTTGCGTTCTAACCAACAAGTTTAACAAATTACGTTGTTGGTTGCTGTACCTTTTGCAAAAGTATTTAAACTAGTGGTTTGTGGTACAGAATTTGAAAATAGCCAACAAAAAAAGAAAAAAAACTAGTTTCTAAGTCTTTCGTCGGAACTCTTGAGGAGATAAACATCGAAAATCTGTATCACAAACCATTTGTTTAAGATTATGATTCAGAAAATCGTCAATAAAAAATGTATTGCCCCAAAAAATTTTTTGGGTTATAGTTTAACTCCTTGATTCTTTGTCCTACCAAATAATAATTTTGACCCTCGAAGTAAACTCCACCTTTTGTTTAAAAAGCTAAGTTTAAAGTTGGAGCAATTTAATGCAATAAATATTTTTTAAATAACAAGACTGAAGCACTTTTTGCAAACCGTTTTCTTTGGCCTCTAATTAATGTTTTGTTATTTTCAACCATTCGTAAAAAGCTTCAAAATTGTTGAGTTTTAAGGCTTAAGTTGTTTTGTTTTGTAACCTACATTTTAAAAACAAACGGTGGTTTTTTTGTCACGCACTGCCATTTCAATTAGCAGCCAACCTCCACCAATTCAGTTGTTTCTTTCAATTTTTCACCAGTTTCATTTATTTCATTCATCAGTTTTTTGACGAATAAATTTGTAAAGACTTTGTTGCCGCCTGATTCACTTGATGTGGATGCGGCTTACCAGGACTTCCGTAATACCATTAAGAAAGCAGCCAAAAAGACTATCCCGCGCGGGTATCGAAATAACTATATTTCGTGTTGGGATGCAGAGTGTGAATCCCTCTATAAAAGCTTCCTCCTCGTCACTGTCCCGTTTCAGCCGAGGCTATTGCATCTCAGCTGCTTAGAAATGGGAAATACGAGGCTGTTGATCGCAAGTTATCTCGACTTGTCTCCCAAGCAGTGTCTGACCTTTGGAGGGCCACAACACCAGACGCAGTAAATATCTCTAACAATTTTTCACAGAGAGAATTCACTGCTTCCCTCCAACATTTAAAACCAGGTAAAGCTCCGGGACCTGATTCCATCTTCCCCGAGGTTATACTCCATGCCGGAGCTGCTTTGAAGTCCTGGTTACGTGACTTCATTTCTTCCTGTTTGCGCCGACTCAAAATTCCCAAGATCTGGAGAAGAGCGCTTGTGGTTGCGATCCCAAAACCCGGAAAGCCCGTGGGGGACCCAAAGAGTTATCGACCGATATCTCTGCTCTGTGTCCCCTACAAGATCCTCGAGAGGCTTATCTACGCCCGCGTTGAACCATTAGTTGATCCACTGCTCCCTAAAGACAGGCTGGGTTCCGACGGGGGAAATCAACCGTAGATCAAGTTGTTCTGCTAACCCAGAACATCAAGGATTCTTTCGAGGCTAAAAAGAAGGCCGGTGCCGTATTTATCGATCTGACAGCTGCTTATGACACTGTCTGGCACCGTGGCCTTACCTGCAAGCTTCTGAGACTACTTCCGGATAAGCACATGGTCAGAATGATTATGGAGCTTGTCCGAAATCGAAGTTTCTCCCTTACCACCGGTGACAGCAAGCAAAGCAGGCTACGCCGTCTTAAAAACGGCGTTCCTCAGGGATCGGTCTTGGCTCCCCTCCTATTTAACATCTATACGTACGATCTTCCTTCCATGATTTCCAGAAAGTTTGCTTATGCTGATGATTTAGCATTGTTGCATTCTTCTGGAAACTACTAGAAGGACTTGGAGGGGACCTTAAGCCAAGACATGTCCACACTGTCAGCGTATCTCCAGACTTGGAGGTTGAAGCTCAGTCACACTAAGACGGTGACAGCAGCCTTTCACTTAAATAACCGAGAGGCCAAACGTAAGCTAAAGGTCTACAACAATAGTAGACTTTTACCGTTCTGTCCAACTCCTACTTACCTTGGGATAAAACTGGAGAGATCGCTCACGTTTCGTCATCACTTAGTGGCATTGAGCAAAAAACTATCATCGCGCGTCACACTGCTGAGGCGACTCGTGGGCTCGGGATGGGGTGCTGGTGCTAAAACACTACGCATAGCCACCTTATCTCTAGTCCACTCAACAGCTGAGTACTGTGCGAGTACTGTGAGCACTGCGCCAGTTTGGTGTTGCAGTGCTCACACTCGCTCATCAAAAATGTCTTGAATGACGCCGTGCGCATAGTTACTGGATGCCTGCGTCCCACTCCAACAGACCATCTACCTGTACTTTCAGGCATCCAGCCAGCTGAGCTTCGCCGAATAGGAGCAACACTTTCCTTGGCTTACCGTGGATCTCTGGACCCCGATCATATCTTGTATGGTCTCTTAAGTGGGTCCTCAACCAAGTGAGACTAAGATCCAGACGCCCGTTTGTGCCAGGTGCGCGGAATCTTTTGGACAACCTTGCCAGACTTGGCATCCGCGCTTCTGAATGGACAAATCACAAATGGAAAACGGAGTACTGTGAAAATGCTTCCAGGCTCCGTGCTTTTGTGCCCCGGACCAGTGCCAGGCCCGTTGGGATGGGCTTACCCCGAGCAGCTTGGGTTAAGCTCAACCCCCTTCGTAGTGGTGTTGGGCGATTCCATTCGTCCATGCACAAATGTGGTCTCGCTCCTTCACCGAATTGCGAGTGTGGCGCCTCTGAGCAAACCGCAGACCATGTACTAACAGCGTGCCCTATACATCGGGCACCACATGGAGCACGAGGTCTGACGGTTTTGAATGACGAAACTCGATGCTGACTTAATAACACCACTGCCAGCATTTGATTCAGGCAGTGCAGCAGTCTGGGGTAGTAAAAGGATAAACCCTCGGCCCCAATCCTGCTTGTGTCTGACCTGTAGTGGATACCCTTCAAACGATGACGACGACGACGACCAGTTTCATTTTCAGTAACTTTGGTATTTTTACATTTTCCACCAATCACCAGTCAGGGTTTTTCAAAAACTACCGAGTGGTGGGATTTTACACAGAAATTGTTGACAGAGTGGAACTGTCGAAGAATTTTCTTTATTTGTTTCAATTGCAGAAACTAACTCTAACCGATTGAAAGCAGCCATAGATTTCAAACCTCCAGCAAAAGTCATTACTTCTATCAAAAGTAAGGAGAGCAAATTATCTATTTGTCGATGATGGGCCGACTATTTTGTTTAATTTAAACTAAAAATTAATGAATACCATGCCCAAAATATACCGACTCTTTCAACACTAGTTTTTTTCGATTCAAATTTTATTTTTGGTTCAACAAATAGACGAATAAAAGGAAAAAAAACACAAAACATACTGTATAATAGCCACAGTAACGTGATAGTCACAAAAGTGATGCTGAGGAAAGCACTTCTTAAATCAGAGAAAATTTTTCGTAAACTCAATGCTTGTAACGATTCGCTATAATATTACATTTTAATTAATAGGTATGTCTGTGCGAGCGATTCGGCTAAAGTTGATTCATTAATGTAAGTCAGTCGCATTTACGAATAAAAACATTAAAATAGGAATTTACCATTTAATTCTTCATAATCTTAATAAAGAAGTAAAGAATTGGTCTTGAAAAAACTTAGCCAAGTTTATATATAAAAGAAAAGGACAAATTAGTTTTTTTGCTACAAAATCTCGATTTTAATTGAGAAACTAGGAAAAATTAACAGGTCAAAGGTTATTTTATAAAAACAAAGCAAAACAAACTCTCACAAAAAAAATTTTTTTTAATTTCGTTTTGTACCGTCAAACAATTTTTTTTCCTTGGAATTACGCAGCTAGAATAAAAAGTTGCGTTTGCCATAACTTTGAAAAACCTATAGAGTTTAAAGCTGCAAAGTATAAATCGAATGCTTTATTCAATTTGTTCTTGTAAATTTTACGTTTGTTTTAGCTTTGAAAACCGACTTTGTGGCACATTGACACCGAGCGGCACCATTGAAGCGAGGGCAATATTTTTGTTCTACTCTCAAGTACCCTTGCAAAAAGTAATTACTGTGGGAGGAAATAAAAAATCATCACAACTTTATTAACAACAGCACAGCATGGGTTACAAATACACTAAAGCTGCCTGTTAGCAACAAAGTCAAAGATGTGGACCAACCACAGAACTGAAAATTAAATTTTTTTAAAGTAAAAAACTGAGTTATAACTACAGCTCGAATTTTTAAGAAAAGAGTTTGTAAGCCTCTAAGTCTATCTTACATAATGATGACTTTGATAGGTGCGCACGGAGTGGCCGTACCTGGACCCCCTACAATACATAAAAAAGTGGCCCCCTACACAAGAAATTGCTTTATTTCTTAATAGTAGCACCAGGAAGTTGATGGCATGTCAGAAAGAAAAGAAAAAATTTTGAAAAAAAAACGGCTTCTGCTGATCCTGAGTTTGTCGTCACTTGTGCTTGTGGAAATGTGGAAGTACAGATCTTTTCTTTTTTTAGAGATCACAATGTCTTGAGCAGTATAAAGTGCCTCTTCATACTTTGGATCACTCAATAGTGGCGCCCCCTAAATCAAAGACCTTTTTTTTAATTTTTTTTTTCAGAGATCACTTTGCTTTCCCATGCTAAAAATGGCTCCAGCTACCTTTGTTTAGTACACTAATTAATAGCCCCCCTTACATTTCTTGCACCAGGCCCCCTTTTTGTAAGGCCATCACTGATCTTACATAAACTAAGCTCCATTCACCACTAAAAAAATAAATGAAGACCAAAAATGAAAGACCTGCGCATTGGATCTGAGGGATATTGAAATTCGTGGAATGGTGCAAGATCATGATTCGAGCAGTTGTCGAAAAATTTTGAGGAAAAATGTATTGCCCCCAAAATTTTTTGATCTGGTATGGTAATGGTTCAATCTACTTTGAGACGCGCTCAGGCAAATAAAAGATCAAAATAATTAAAAAACTACTTTTTAAAAAAAATCTTTTAAAAAATCAGAAAAGACCAATAACAAAATAGTCTATAAATTTCCAAAGAGAAAAATATTTTATATAATCACCAGCATAAATGGATAAATTCACCTAAATCATAGAGTAGCTAAAACGTAAAATCCAAATCGCAATTGAATTATTTGCCTCTCGTAATTATTAACAATTAGATGGAAAATTTTTCTTATCATCGTTTCATTTACACAGCACGCCTCTTTGATAAGTTTCTAAGATTCACCAAAGCAATGCAAATACAGTTGGTGTCTATTGAAGTAAATGAGTTGTTTTAATTACGTTGACTTTAACTGCGCCCTGCTTGTTTTAGAGGAAGCTTGTCTATAAAGCCGAAACCGAAAGAACTAAACCTGTTGACTGCTGTCTTCTTTTTTAGTCATTATAACTGATAGTGTTGAGTTAAATCTTTAATTTTCCTATTGTAAATGATTGATTAATCATAAAACTGATGAAAAAATATTATTATAGAATTAAAAAGTACTAAGTTTTTGCTGGTAAAAAGACTTTGACTTTTTAAAGCATACCTCAATCGCACTTGAAAGTTTTCAAAAATGCATGTTCGCAGCATTTTTTTTTCTAATTTGGTCTTCATCTACTACTTATAAAAATTAGACTAAAAATAAGTTCATAGTTGAAATAATTATAATGCACTTATTATATAATCATGAAAAAATTAATTTAATTTGAAGGGTAAAACAAACTTTTGGAGAAGTTTGCAATGGGCTAAAAGAGTTTTAAATTTTATGGGCTATAAATTTTAAAAGAGACTGCAACTTTAGTAGTGTCCTTTCTTTTACCACTGTGCCGGTCACCATGCTGCTGCAGGGCAATTCTTAGGTGATCAAAATTTGGCAGTCAAAAACAGCAAAAGCATAGCTCTAGTAAATTCGGCAAGCCAGATCGTTCGACCCAAGTTTCGTCGCTCCGTTGACGACTTCGTCGCATGGAATGAAATGAAAGTTCTTAATATTTCAAACAAATCATTAAAAGTTTAGTTTTTTTGTCATCCATGAAGAAAGCGAAACTGAATTTATTTACGTCTTAAATCGTTAACTCATCAAACTGACCAACTTTTCAAGGTGACTAAGAATAAGATTTTTAAATGCTTTGATTTTTATTCAAACTTTTTTCATAGCTGTCAAATAGTTTTTCCTTTTCGATGATGAAAAAATATTTTTGTGTGAATTTTACTGACGTAAAATGTAATAAGTAATTTTTTCGCTGTCGAATTTTTGTTGACTTTTGATAAAACGTGATATTTCTTAAGCGTGGCCTCTTGCGTATTTCACGCCATGCTCATGTGTTTACACTTTACATTAGTCTGGTCGCCCTTCGAAGCGGAAAAACCCAAACAATTTGCGCGTGCGTAAGACGTCATTGCTCAATATAAAACCGGAGTCGAGCGTGGTATGACTGAATTACTAACTGCTATGTTTGTGAGTGAAGCAGCGATAGCGCTGATGATATATGAGGATTCTGATCGGCGAAGTTGAAATGAACCGTGAGACAAGTGAAAAGGCCAGGCCAAGTTCTTGTTCGAATATGACCCAATTAAGGTCAAGTTTGGACCCAAGAGTGTCTCCTAAGTCGATGGGATCATTATCGGAAACGTTTGAAGATTTGAAACTAGAAAACCTCGATGAAGTGCCGAGTCCGAACAGCGGAGACCAGCAGCAGGTGGTGGGGGAGGATTGAACTCATATTTTTTCATAGCTTAAATGAACACCAGTTTTTCTTTATAATTATATTGAACTAAAGCATCGACGATTTGTTCAATGATTTGCGGTTCAATAAGCTGTAAAGTAATGAAACTTTATTGTTTTATTTTAATTGACAAGCACACCATATAGGCACATCTTGGTTGCCAGCTTGTGCGATTGTACCGCTGAATTAAAGGCAGATTTGGTCTTTAGGTGAGTGACGTTGTGAATGTTTGAAGGTCAAACTTTGTTCGAGAGGCAAAACAATTCGCATTAAAACTGATAAAAATCCCACGCAATTTTATCTTGTCATTATTCCGCCCTTCCACATAGTTCAATAAAAATTGATGGATTGACATCGTGCCACTCCGGTACGAAATCAGTTTGTCGGAAAAAATTTTCAGCGATTAATAAACTTTAAATTTATTTTGACTAATTTTATATAAAAGACCTAGTTTCTTTTAAATATATTTGCATATTCTTGTTCTTGCAATAGACAAAAGATTTTTGGAAGTGATTACTTAGTGAACTCATTTATCAAGCCGCGGAAAAATTTTTACCATTCGTCTTCGCTTTAATTCGATTGTAATGAAAGCTGTGGCTTTATGAGGACAAGCTTGGTCCGGGCAGTCACGATTCAACTCTGAATATAGTTTTAAACGTGGTTAGCGATAATTAGCGATATAATGCCAAAAACAACTGCCCAAGACTGTTTGCGTTTGTTCAAAATTTATTTCTTTATTTATAGAGATTTCTAAATTACAATGTTTTTAATGTAAAACGAAAAATTTTACATTGTTATTTCGTGTATTAAAGCAAATTTTAAAAAAGATAAGCGGATCTTGAAATATGAGCTGGTTTTTACTCGTGCAAAAATTTCCGCATTTTTCGAATCAATATATAATTTCGATCAGCGGGAAAAATTCCCGTTTCATCATAGCTTTTCCTGTTTGCGACAAAGCTAATTCCGCAGCCATGTTGTCGAGATTTTCTTTGACAAACTCTCAGTTGTTTCAAACTTTTTTTTATTTTTTTAGAGCCCTCTCCGGCTGGTCCAGAACTGTGGCCCAGATTGCATGGTGACGCAGCGCATTGTCGATAAGCTCCTGTCGCGAATGCTCGACTTGGAGAACGAGAGATCTGAGGTACAACCCCAGTGCATGGCTATGACGAAACCTCGCTTGATTTTGCAATAATAGCTTCCAAGACAATGCCCAAACTGAAACCGAGCCACTAATTATATTCGCATAATGGGGCGAGGTTATGGCGCCCCTATATAGCGGATTCGCAGTGCCATTCCGCAATATCGCCGCCGACGGTTGTTTACACGGGCTTACCGCTGCAGTGTCGAGCCGAATTATACTCCGTAGGCATCTGATTGGAAAATTGGTGATCAAACATTTGAAATCAAACCCAATTCCTCTAGGCCAAAGTCCGAAATAACAACAACCACATTAATGGGGTGCTTTAGTGAGATGCCTGAAACACGAATTACGTCAGCGTACTTTTCGCGACTATATTAAAATAGCAAAGGACAAATAAATGAATTTGCACCAACTCGAAAAAGCGTAGATAATTCATCCGATATCGGTGGCATAGATTACATAGTTTGCTTCTTGATATCTATCTGACCAGTTCTCTTGATTAAGGCTCAAGTTAGGATAGGGGTTCGGGTTAGGGTTTCAATTATAAACTTCATCTCTTGTTTATTCTCTTTCAGTTGCTGGCAGCAAACCGGTCGTGGGCCGTTCAGTATCAGTTCATGAAAGAGAAGTATGAAGGTCAAGTCCGGAAGCTGGAGGATAAGTTGAGATTGGGAAGAAGGAACCATGAGAAGAACGCTTCGATGCAAGAAAACGGAAGAAATCATGAACGTCGCCCTCCTTCCTCATCTCGCCCCCCCTCTTCTTCCCAGCAAGCGTCGTCATGCCAACTAGACCTTCTGGCCCACCAAGTAACCTTATCTTATAAAGTAATCTTATGTGGCCGTGGTCACACTGCTCGATTCGCAAGCAAAAATCAAAACGTGAAACAAATAATCGAAGATTACGACGACGTGTCTGTGTAGATTTCACGATAATTTATTTCAATTTTCTGCAGAATGACGTAGCTAACGTCAAGAGATTTTTCAGTTTACTCATAAATTATAAAATTAAATTTTTCTAATTTTTATATTTTTTGTTGCAATTTTTCAGGCCGAAGTTTATAGAGAAGATTTTCTCGAAGAAAGGAAGGCGCGTGCGCGTGCGCATGCGCAGATTGAATCGTTGCGAAACGAGTTAAAGCGCGAGCGAAAGACGCGAGTCCGCCTCCCTTCAAGCGAACCGATCGACGCCGTCTTCACCTAGAAACTGATGCGCAAGTCGATTTAACATACGGAACTCTCGAAAGTTATGGGAGAATTAAAACTTCTTCAAATTTGGTTTTGTTTAACCGAAGTGGACTCGTTTTTGAAAGCTTGGTTCTGGTTTGACAGAACACTGCCTTACGTCGAATTTCGTATTTATTTTCTTTTTTTTTTCTAGTTAGTTTTTTTGCATTGTTTGTAGTTTTTGTACCTGCTGAACAAGTTGGCGCTAAAAATTAAATTAACTGGCTTCAGGCGTAGGTGTAGGTTTTATGAACAAGCCACATTTAATAGAGTGAGTCAACATGGATTTAATTTTATTAAAAGGCTGGTGAAGCTTTGGTCCTAGAAATAAAGGCTAGCCTCAACTGAGAGTGCCTCTTCATGTTTGCAGAAACATTTTTAAGAATTGACTAAAACAATACGATTTTGGTATGTTAATTCTCAAATCCTGATCAACTTGTTAATCAAGGTTTACTTAAGTGAAAATTAAAAAAAGAATTCAAATTGTTTCAGGCGACTCTGTCTCGTGCTCAGGATTGGCGAGATAATTATCATCTGCGCTCTGTTGTGTGAATGATTACAGCGTAAATGGTGGGATTCCCCTGCAATCACTGGCGTGCGGAAATTCCCTTTGTATTGCAAAATAATCTCTGAGTGCTTGAGCTTATTACACAACAATCACGTCTGCGAAGCTCAGCTGCTTCCTAAATTGAAAAATTCCACTGTTCGCCGCATTTCTTCAGTTCAAATAAATTATTGAAATCAATCCACAACTCTTGCGTTTCAGTTACATTTTGCTAGTAGCATTAAGTTCGTTAAACTTGCGCGAGATTAAACTAATAAAGGTTGGGTAGATTTTTTTGAAATAAGCAGCTTTTTGGTTTAAAAATTTCATCCGCAAGAGCTTTTGTCAATTTTTCAACTTAGCCTTATTTGTAGCCCATTACTTCATTCAATTATAGGTACACAATAACAACTAATCGGAATTACTGAACAGTTTGAGTGTCGAAGAGAACCTGTATTTTCCGATACTTTTAAAATGCGACTACTTTTTTTAGGTTTGCATTTCGTGTTCTTGGTACTTTCTGGTCAAATTCAATATTCACTGCTGAAATGGTGGTTGTGTTTCTATTTCTTACGTCATATGATAGACTCGGAGCAAATGGAGCGGCCGCACCTGCCCCCCTAAAAATGTCAAAACCTGCCCCCCTACGCAAAATATTTCTTCACAGAAGAACCTTGATGGTGCCCCCCCTGACTTTTTTATAGAGATCATTATATTTTTGCGACGAAAATGAAGATTTGGGACATTAAATGGAAAGGATGATCTTTTTTTAGAGATCACTTTATTTTGGACGAAAAAACTTGACACACTAAAAAGTGGCCCCCTATTTTTCTTGTACCGAGATCCTCCTTTTGTAAAGCCAGCAGTGTATAGGCTACATCTGAAATTACATCTTTGGTTTCTTATTGGTTTATTCATTCTGCTTTGATCATTATGAAGCTCATGGTCGTTAGCTTTGATCATTAATACAACGCAAAGTTTTTTAAGGAAATTGGAAAAATCTCAAAATGGTAGGTTTGTTGAATTTGACAATTTGACGAAAACATTTTTAAAAAACGATGAATTCGACTCAGTTTAAAATGTGAAGCCGATATATTGTCAAACATAGTTTATTAGAGGACGTTTCAAAATATTTTCTCATTTTCTGTTGATGATGGAACGATTAAAATTCCTAGACGTTCTCTTATAGACTGTGCCTCGCAGTATATTGGCTTCAGGGGCGCGGAAGTTTTTTTGCCAGGGTGGGCAAAATTGAAAAAGGGCACTTCTTTCAATAAAAGCAAATTTTAGCAACCATGCTGCAATTTGAAATTTTATTATAGTTTGCGAAGGACAGACGGGTTATCTCGGAAAAGTTGCATCTTATAAAAAAGTCTTTAAATTGACTCTGCCATGATCACTCAGTACGATAATCGTAATAATAGCCAATTTTACTCAGGCTTTTCTCGATTAACTTACACATAAAAAAACCCAAACCTATGAATTGGTTATTAAGCCTAAAACTACTCAACATACCCACGACTAACTTTTGTAAAAAGTACCAAAATTAGTTTCGAAAACATTTAACAATTGTGACGTCTATGCAGGGCAGCCAAAGGCAGATAGATAGAGATCGAATACATTTTGGTTTGGAATATCAATGAATATTTTTACATGCTAATCAGTGAATAGCTTTTAGTTACCCATAACACAACGCTGGCTGAAACATTTACGCTGTCAAGAATATGAAAGAATTAAACAGATAAAATAACAAAAAACTTAAAGAGCTACTAACAATTGCGTACAAGAAAAACGTAATTACACGAGCATGAACAGCCCTTTAGATCAAGGTATGATGCCAATTTAATGCTGCACGATTAATCTAACCCGAAATAATTTATTAGCGTTTCGCTTGCTTTGGCAAAGTCATCTGCAACGGTTGGTAAATTGATATTGTCAAACAAGTTCAAATGAATATTTTAAAACATTCGATTATTGTGACTGTTCTCTGTCATAGTGCTTCTAAGCCATATTTTGCTTCTTCTCATGACACTGAAACTCCTTTCTGCAGAAGCCGAAACGAGAATTATACCGCAGTAAATTTGAAGTGATTTACGTATTTTCGAAAGGCATTTCTTGCTTGTCGGCTTTTTGCTTAAAACATCGCAAGCTGTTGATATCTTTGCTATTTTTTTCAGCGGCGTGGTACTTTCTTAGTTAAACAACTTAATATGAACATGTGAGTCTGCAATTTCTTCTGGCACATCGAAACGAACAAGACTCTTAAAATGTTACGTTACGATCAAAATCATGGTACACGTACAGTGCCGGAAAAAAAATTTTAATATTTGTTTCTAACATGTGCTAAGTATCTACGGAGGATCTCTAAAGAAACTCGATTACAATCAGGAAAAGACAATACAAAAAAATTAAAAATACTCGTATACGCAAATTTAACAAAAATGGTTCTTCATTTGTACAAAAAATATTTCAGTATGCTGGTAAATCAGTGAGTGGTTCTTAAACTAGAACGTATTCTTCCCTTTCAAGATTTAGCTACAGCCATTTCCCAAAAGTATGTGACAAAATTGTTTTCAGAAAAATTCCTTTTCGCTATTAAGTAAAAAATCTTTTTGGTTTTTGTTATAAATTGAAGCAATGTGGTCTTACCTGCTGAAACCTCTGTAAGATAAGCACGTGATTAAAATAATCATGGACAGCGATGGCCTTACAAAAAGGGGGGCACGGTGCAAGAAAAGTAAGGGGGGCACTATTTAGTATACTAAAAAAAGATAGCTGCAGCCATTTTTAGTGAAAGTAAACAAAGTGATCTCTAAAAAAACTATCTTCAATTTAGGGGGCGCCACAATTGAGTGGTCCAAAGTACCCGGACCCGCTTTTTAGTATCTCAAGACAAATTGATCTCTAGAAAAAGACTATACTTTAACAAGCACAATTTACAACAACCTAATGAGCAGAAGCCAAGCATGCTGCAACCACTGATTCAACATTTTTTTATTTTCTTTTTGACATGTCATCGAGGTCGTGGTGCTACTATGAAGAAATAGAGCAATTTCTTGTGTAGAGGGGCCACTTTTTGATGTATTTTGTGTTTTAGGTGATGTATTTTGGGCATTTTTGTGTTTTTGATTGAATCACTGGAACCAGCGATTTAATCAAAAACACAAAAGTGTTGAATCAAAAACACAAAAACACAAAACTCAAACGTGTTTTTGATTAAATTTAATTTTCGGGCTTTTTCGAGCTTGAATTGTCGGCCCGTTTACAACTCTGGTTTGCCCCTTTGAAAATATGGTAACCCTATTTGTAGACCATTATCTTTTTTCGCTGGTTGGGCAGAAAATTGAATTGAAATAAGATTGGGGTCGTCAAAAAAAAGATTTGCAAATAGGGGTCCGTGGCCCAAAAAGTTTGTAAAACTCTGGGTTAATGAATCTGAAATCGACTATTAATCAAAAAATGCTATTTGTAAAACTTTTGGATAAAATATACTTTAGATTATTGATTCAAGTAGGATAAGGGGTTTTCCAAAAAGTTAGGTCACTAAAGATCAGGGGCGCCGGAGGCTTTTTGCCGGGGGTGCAAAATTTTAAAAAATTGCACTTTTTTTGTTAAAAGGGCACTCCCAGCAAAACCAAATTTTGCCAACTATAATTTTTTAAAAAATAATCGCGACCGTTTTGAGCGCAAAAATCTAGTGATTTCTCAAAAAAAAGGTCTTCACTTTCAATCAGTGTACAAAAAACTGGACGTTCTTCCAAAATTTAAAGTGTATACAAGAACCAGAATCAAAGCCTTCACCTTCACTCGATTTCATATTTTCATCGAGTTTCTAAGATTTTCAGGCAAATCTAATCCAATGCTTCTGTATCTGCCTACCTGTACCTTCCTTTTTTAAAAGGAAAAATTTGCTCCCCACTTTCAAAGCCCTTCTTGGGAAAAGGGGTAGTTGCCCCTTTTATGAACGGTTAAACAGAGCTGCAGCAACTTTGATGTACCTACAAATATATGTTACTTCGTTCATTATATTTTTGTGCAATTCTGTTAGATACTTTCATTGATATCATCATCACATCATCACATCATCACATCATCAAATGTTTTCGTTGTCACTGAACATTTACGGACTATACGTAGGTATACCATTTACATTATTGTGGGCAGCGTAATCGAGCATTTAAAAGCGCCGTGACTGATGGCAAACGTGATCGACACGGCCTCGGTTCAAACCCACTCGCTCTATTCTGTTGCGTCCTTGGAAAAGACACTTCACAGCACTTTCTTCTGGTCTCAGTTATGACAAGCAGCTCTAAATTTTGAGCATATCTCTTAAGAAAGAACCAAAATAAAAATTTTTAACCGAACAGCAATATTTGGCGTCTTCGAAAGCCGGTCGGAATAATTGCTTGACAGTTACTCTATGAATAGCGCCTCAGACACTAGGTACGACAAAGTGATTGCAAAATGACCGCACGGTCTTCTAGCCAAGTTGCCGCCTGATTGCGTTCTTCAAAATGACAAAAAACAAAATAAAAACGTTTGAAAAGCAAGCTGCGATAATGCAAAAAAAATATTTAACAATGAAAAGTTAAAACAAAACTAAAAAGTAACCAAATCTAGGTGACAAGGCTAAATTTAGTTTGTAGCCTATTAGTTAATAATTGTAAAAACTTAAATGCATTTTTAAATTTACAAGATGAAAACTTTCAAATTAAATACCGAATAAAATTTTATACTTTGGCATCAATATGTAAAATTAAAAACTGTGATTTTTTGTTTTAAATTATGTATTGGTACTGTTACAAACCAGAATTTTTGACAATTTACTTGGTTTTATTAAACTTATAATGACACATAACATAACATGAAAATAACCTGCAATTATAAATAATAATTTAGTACTAACTCGTAAGCAACAACTAAGCATTAGAGGTGCCCATTTGACAGTTGCAATTGTGAACTGACACATAAAAAAAAACACGTGCAGAAATTGAAGCGCTGTGACGTCATTATTACGACATTCATCCCACCTTAACGGAAAAAGGCGTACCCATAACGAACAGGAGGGGCACTTTTAGTTAATCTACTTGACTTTCGCTGGGCCGTGTTATCATTCTCAGTGTTATTGATGTTACCATTCGGTGGCGCGGTCTCCACAGATTTCCTGACGTCATCAATTGGAGCGGGTTCTTGTGAGACGGGTCTGGGTGATGACAAGAAGGACTGTTCATCACAGATGTCGTCCGGTGATTGTCTCATGGTAAGTTCTTCATCAGCCACAAAAAAAGTTGAAATGAACTTGAGTTAAAAATAGTTCGATTAAAGCCATCTGCAACTTCTTTACATTTTTCCAATCTATCTAAATATTTGTCAGATAAACCATACCATTGCTTAACACTAGAATTACCGCGTTTTTGACCTACCTAGAATTACAGCGAGCGGTCAAAATGACCGTTTGTCCAATAAACAAAAAAATGCGCAATAACGTAGGTTTACTTTATCTTTTAAGTTTTTTTTTAAGTTTTGCAGTATACCTAGTAATGATTTGAATCTTTGTAGGTGTGAGTTTGGTGCGTTGTAGGCTTCTTTTTAATAACATGTTCTGGAGTATGCTGCATAGGCCCTGATCTCCGAATTACATTGAAAGCCGTCAACCTGCTTTTTAGCTGCGTGGTTGAAATTTTCTCAAAGTTTTTATTGTATTTACAACAAACACGAGGTCTGAAACTACATGTAAATGAAAAATAATTTACCTTAAAATAAGCTCAAAATACCAAATGGTTATTTTTCATTATGCTGCTGTTTACAAATACCACAAGCGGCTATTCAAAAGCATACAAAAACAAAAAAAATGCAGCTCTCTACACAGTCCACACATTCAACTTTTACACAACCTGTACACTTTCTGCAAACTGATCTACGGCATCCACAAAAGAATTTGCGGTTTTGTTTTGTTCGCAGTTCTTTGCTTTCGCTTTTTGCTTCCATCAACGACCGAATTTTGTTGCGAGAATTGTTGAAAAGTAGAAGCAAAACTGCCATTAGTTGAGCTGTCTTTCCTTGAACATGTGCTTTTCTCAGTTCCATGGCGAACTGAAAGATAAAATTGGTTCTTGAGATAGCATTTTCAGTTTTCTTCTTGTGCAACATATACAGTAGGTTTTACTACAAGCAAGTGTAGATGATTGTTCTACAAATAATCAAACACTTCCTTTGATTGTTTCTTCTTGTTCAACAGAAATTTAAAGAATTTATAACAACAGCCAAAATAATGCAATATATTATTACAGTTATTTAACAATTTGTCTTATTCACAACTCATTGCTTTCCTCGTTGTTCCTTCGTATAGTGTTGCCATTCCATTAATAGTTATTTATATAGGAATTTCTGGTGATCTATACAGGATCACTACACAAAGTCCAAAATATTTTAAAAGACAGCTACCGGCCACAGCCGTGTATTTGTTTTCACCGTGTATTGTCGTGCCATCTGGTCGGCAATATCAACACCACAATTACTTTTATTGTAGAATGTAAGTGTTTCCGGTTTGGTTTTTTTATTTTATCGACCATAATAGATGTGTGGAGTGTGCTAAGAATATAAACTTTTTTTTTGTTTGCACTGGTAAACTGTCAAGGTTGTGGCTTGGTTGTTGTCGCTTTTTGTTTGCAAGAGTTTGCTGGATTATCTGCTCTGCTGTAAAACTTTTACCAGAGGCTGAACATCCTTTCAAATTTTGTTCAGGGTCCCGAGAAGTGACGTCTTTTTTTCTAGAGCTGCGTGGCAAGATGAGTCGAAGTAAAAAAATTGTCTGTTGTGACGCTCCTTCCTTTGCCCAAGTATGGCTCCACTATCTGTATTATCACACTCTTAGACAATTTTTGTGTAGCTGGTCTGGCTTCATCTTTGCCAAGATATGATATAGCGTTTGGTATATATTTAAATTCCACATCAACAGCTGGCCAAAATTTGATGTCGAATCGGTCCGGTTTGTTGGCCATACTGTATTGCATAAATTTGCAGCAGGCTTTAGTTGGGAATAATTGTTCGTTCACTGTAATTCTCTTGGTTTGCAGCAAACAATACAGTTTTTAATAAACTTATCCCAGACGGCAGAAATCAAAGCAGATTTATCCGTTTGACGTCGAGATAGTCTCGTACTCCGCGTATCAAATCGAAAGAAATCTAATGATTTCGCAAAAGCGATTTCTACTTACAGCTCCTGGAAAAAAAAGGTACACCCCAATTTTTTCCCAAAACTCAAGAATCGGTCGGTTTTTTCCACTTTATATTCCTCGTAAATACAGAAAGAAAATAAAAGCTTTTAGTTCAATTAATGGTAATTTACACTTATTACTGTTTTTCACTCTATGGGCTTCAGCTTCTGTACATTGTTGAACATGGGTAAGTATTGAAATCGACGAGTAGCTCAAACGCACTCAGCGGACCATCTAACATGCGATGGGCATATCGCTTTAGACTTCGCTTTCTGTTAGCAAGGGGCGCCGGAGTTTTTTTTTCCATTGGGGCAAATTTCAAAAAAAGGGCACTTTTTTGTTAAAAAGGCACTCCAACAAAAGTCGATTTTAGCAACCATGTCGCAATCAAATTAGCGTATTCTCTAAAAAAAAGGTCTTCACTTGTAGTCGATCTCTCATTTTTCGCCCCAAAATCATAGTGTTCTCTAAAAAAAAAAAGGTCTTCACTTGTAATCGATCTCTCATTTTCCTGTTTTCGCCCCAAAATCATAGTGTTCTCTAAAAAAAAAAAAAAAAAGGTCTTCACTTGTAATCGAACTGGTTTTCTTATTTTCGTCCCAAAATCAAAGGTCTTCACCCAAAATCGTTTTTTCACTCTAAACAAACATCTGCCTCATTCGCCTCACCCAAAATCCATCACTACCTATAACTTACGATTTTCGCGACTTTCATTACTGTACCATGATTTACGGATGTCTTTAATTTTAAAAACATTGTTGCATTTGATGGTGATCGAGATTACATAGGTTAAATGTAAAGAGCAGATCTAAAAATATTTCTGTAAGACAAATTTCAAAAGGCATAATCTGCCCCCTGTGCCCCCGCGTTTTCAGAATATTAAAAGGCAGGGGGGGCAATTGCCCCCCACTTCCGGCGCCCCTGCTTGTAGCCTACCCTCGATTCTGAAAAAACTTCGATGTTCTCACATTTTGTTCTGTCCTTAGCAACCAATTCAATTTCGGAGGTGTTTGGAGTACTTTTTTTTTTTTTTTTTTTTTTTTTTTTTATTTTTATCTCTATATTTATCCTCCTGACTCGCAGGAAAGCGACGGAGGCGCTATACATAGGGTAAGCAATTACCCCGACCTGCTTCCGGAGATGCCATCATATTGCTGTCCGCTAGTAATTTAGTAGAGATATGACTGTAATTTAGAACTGCTTGTCAAGACCACCAAGCAGGGGAAAGTGCTGTAAAGTGTCTTTCCCAAGGACACAACAGAATGGCGCAAGTGGGTTTTGAACCGAGACCGTGTTGATCATCAGTCCGGTGCTTTAACCACTCGACCACGCTGCCTTTAACCACTCGTACGCCCATCACTCTGCGCTTGTGCTGCAGTACTTGTATCATTGCTGCCACTGCCAGAGCTGAAAGTTGACATGATGCAGAATCAGGTTGCTCCAGGTTATCAATATCAATCTTAGAACCCACTTGCGCCATTCTGTTGTGTCCTTGGGAAAGACACTTTACGGCACTTTCCCCTGCTTGGTGGTCTTGGCAAGCAGTTCTAAATTACAGTAATATCTCTTTAAACAAAGTCGATTTTTTCGGAGCCATAAGCTTTTCGTGACGCTCTCATCAGTGGCAATCGCGTCAAAATGGGACGAACCAGAGAAAATCAAGGTATTTATAGTCTCAACAGTTGGGAGAAAGGTGCTGCAGTCTCGGAAAGGAGAAAGGCACGATTGCACAGTGTGGTGCAATACAGGATGTTCTCGGAAAGGAGAAACGCACTATGTGCAATTACCCCTGGAGAAACACTGTTACTCGCAACTAAGGTTATTTGAAAAGTTTCAATGTGTAAACAAATTCCTTTTGCTTACATAAAACCGGATGTTTGGTTTTGATAAAAGTTGCCTCGAGTAGACACAGATGGAACGAGTTGCGTGCCACAGCAAGAATTTTAAAACGTTTGTCGTTATAGTTTGCAGCACATTGCTCGTTGTCAAGCAAGTGTTGTCCTATGGCAGAGTCACAATCTGGATTGTTACGTTTTAGCTTACAGGATCTGCCAGGTTGAGATCGCGTAGGGCGCTTCGCTTGCTGTTGTAGCCATTCAGGAACATGCTGCTTGATTCTATCTTGTAGTCGCTGTGATGTTCGTCCTACGTACCTACTGTCACAGTGGCACGAATATTCATAAACAACGGAGCTTTTCAGCGTGGTAGGTAAAACATCTTTGCAGGCTACAGGCAACATGCGTTTCGATGTAAATACAACTCTGGTGGTAACGGAGCCATAGCAGCTTTCAACAGCCGTTTTGACGTTTTTATCAAGATCAATGGAAGCTTTCCCTATCCAAGGAACTCTCAAATATATGGGACACTTCTCAGGACCAAATCGTTTGGGCATAGAAAACTGAGCAATTTTCTTGGAAATGTTGCAGTCAATAATAGATTCAGGATAACCATTGTCCAATAGAATGTTCTTGATATGCTTAATTTCTTCGTTTAGTTTAGATTTCGTGCATATCATTAGTGCCCGGTGTACCAAAGTTGATATAAGATTTGTTTTTTGTTTAGTGGGACTGAAAGATTCCCAACGTAAGTACTGTTTAGTAAAGGTAGGTTTTCTATACACACTTGTTTCAAAACCGGTAGCTGTTCGTTCCACGTTAACGTCGAGAAACGGTAAACAATTATTTTTCTCTTTCTCAAAGGTAAATTTGAGAGAAGGATGGAGACAGTTTAGTTGTTTGAAAAAGTTATCCGACTCTTCTTCATTGCGAAACATAGCAAATGTATCGTCAACGTACCTAAAATATGTGGAAGGTTTTGATTTTTGAGAAAAGAGTTTTTCTTCATAAAACCCAACAAAGATGTTAGCTAAGGCTGGGCCTAGTGGTGAACCCATTGCAACCCCATCAGTTTGCTTGTACATGATGTCGTTAAAGCTAAACTCTACTCCAGATGTGGCACTTTTCATCAGTTCACTGAAGACAGCCTTCGAAATGAGTGGTTGTGCATCCGAATCATCGCAATATAAGGCATCTGCACAGATATTAATAATCTCTTCAAGTGGGACGTTTGTAAAGAGGCTTGAGATGTCGAAGGAGCACATGAAAAGATTGTTAGCATCTTTAGAGTTTTGAATAGCATCAGCAAACGTAAATGAGTCACGAATACAATGGGTCGAGAAACGCTTTAATACCGGTTCCAAGAGGCTTGCTAACCACTTGCTGAGCTCATGATGGGATGAGCCTGTCATAGATAGTATCGGTCGTAACGGTACGTTTGTTTGTGCGTTTTGGGTAAACCATACATTCTGGGTCTTTGTGATCTGGTGGGACGAATAATTTGGTAAAGACTTTTGGGTATTGAATCTTCTTTAAATAGTTCTAGTAAGCGTTTTTGAAGTTTTGATTCAATATTAGCAGTGTTGTCGTTGCTTGACCTCAAGCAACTTATTCATAATCACGAATATCACAATCACGAATATTCATAAACAATATTCAAAATTGTTTATGAATATTCGTGCCACTGTGACAGTAGGTACGTAGGACGAACATCACAGCGACTACAAGATAGAATCAAGCAGCATGTTCCTGAATGGCTACAACAGCAAGCGAAGCGCCCTACGCGATCTCAACCTGGCAGATCCTGTAAGCTAAAACGTAACAATCCAGATTGTGACTCTGCCATAGGACAACACTTGCTTGACAACGAGCAATGTGCTGCAAACTATAACGACAAACGTTTTAAAATTCTTGCTGTGGCACGCAACTCGTTCCATCTGTGTCTACTCGAGGCAACTTTTATCAAAACCAAACATCCGGTTTTATGTAAGCAAAAGGAATTTGTTTACACATTGAAACTTTTCAAATAACCTTAGTTGCGAGTAACAGTGTTTCTCCAGGGGTAATTGCACATAGTGCGTTTCTCCTTTCCGAGAACATCCTGTATTGCACCACACTGTGCAATCGTGCCTTTCTCCTTTCCGAGACTGCAGCACCTTTCTCCCAACTGTTGAGACTATAAATACCTTGATTTTCTCTGGTTCGTCCCATTTTGACGCGATTGCCACTGATAAGAGCGTTACGAAAAGCTTATGGCTCCGAAAAAATCGACTTTGTTTAAAGCGATATTAAAATTCTGTACCACAAAGAAGCTCTTTATATATTTATCAAGTAATATATTATTAAAAAGAGCACAAAAAATTATATTAAATCTAATATTAATTGATTTTTTTTAATAAACATTTGGTGGTACAGAATTTGAAGATTGCGTGAAGTAAAAGATTTTTCTTCCCAAAGGTTTTCATCTGACACTCTTTAGGGGAAATCGTCAGAATGAAGCAGAATTGAAACCGAACTAAGTTATAAAGGAAGAAAGTAGAGTTTTTCCGCCAATGAGAGACTTCTTTCAGCCAATGAGAGAAAAGATTAAGAAATTTTCAAAGAGTAGACGAATTCTTTTTGCTTACAGAGAAGGGGATTGAGAAATTTAATGAAAGTCGCTTCAAGAGCAGAAAGGTGAAAGGAAAAGCGACCTCGAGCGAGAATAGAAAATTTTTCGTTGCTGTAATGAAGGGCGCATTGGGCGTTGTCAAGAAGATGTTGACCAATGGCGGATTCGTGAAATTGCTGTGGGCGTGTGTTGTTCTTGCAAGAGCGGGAAAGACTTTGGCGGTTAGCCCAGGCACGAGGATTGGTGATGGATCAAGGAACGTGTTGTTTAATTCGCTCTTCTAGCCGTTAAGACGTGCGACCAACGTACCGACTATCGCAGTGGCACAAAAACTGGTAAATAACATTGCTGTGATGATGGAAAGGTAACATGTCTTTCTTAATCTCTGGAAGGAGCTGTCGGGTGTTGAAAATAACACGTGGTTCGACGGAGAAAAAGCAGCGTTTCACAGCAGACGTAATCTGCTTTTCGAACTTCATCGAGACGTTTCCAATCCATGGGTTGTGTAGGTAGACAGGGCACTTTTTTACTGTGTGAACCGGGTTAGAATTTAGTTGTTGAAGTTTTCGCTTGAAAGCCGAATTGATTACACGTTCCGGGTAGCCATTTTCCAAAAGAATTGAACGAATTTTGCCAAGCTCTTGGTCCAGTTTGCTTTTAGAACAAATCATAAAAGCTCTGTGGACGAGAGTACCACTTAGATTGATTTTCCGTTTCTGGGGACTAAAAGAGTTCCAACGTAGATATTGGCCAGTGAAGGTGGGTTTCCTGTATACTGAAGTTAGAAATTCTGAATCATGCCTTTCTACCAACACGTCAAGGAAAGGGAGAGAGTGATTAGATTCTTTTTCATAGGTGAAGCGAAGTGAGGGATGAAGAGAGTTGAGCTGGATGAAGAAAGTGTTGCAGTCTTCTTCATTGTTGAATACGGCGAAAGTATCATTAACGTACCGAAAGTACACCAACGGTCTTTTGGCGATGTTGAAAAGTTTTGCTTCTTGGTAGCCAACAAAAATGTTTGCTAAAGTTGGACCACGCGGTGAGCCCATAGCGACGCCGTCGATTTGTCGATGCATGTTGTTATTGAAGCTAAATTCCACAGAGGAGGTGGCTAGCTGCATTAATTCGACAAAGATGTTGCGTGGAAAGGATGGCGCCATTGAGTCGTCATTGTAAAGGGCATCAGCGCAGATTTCTATGGTTTCAGCAAGCGGAACATTAGTGAAGAGACTGGAAATATCAAAAGAACAAAGAAAGACAGAGGAAAGAGAAAAGGTAAATTTTCTGACTTCTTTTACAAAGGTGAAAGAATTGTGTGTCTGATTCAACGTTATAATACTTTGGGTTTTAAAATTTTTGAAAAATTAAAATATTTATACATTGGCTTAAAAGGGGGTCCATCTTACCCCAGCTTTCAAAAAGTAGGTATTCTATGTCATTTAACACAATAATTGAACTGTTTCTTTAGACTACAATGCCTAGAAAATACATACGAAAGACAGAAAGAGGTTCCTGGGATGCACAAAAGATAAATGAAGCTGTTGCCATGGTGCAAAAGGGCATCAAGTTGAGGAGTGCACCAGATGCATGTCAAGTGCCTAGAACCACATTGAGAAGACACTTACAAAAAACTACTGCATCAGCCTACTGGTTCAAAACATATTGAAAAATTGTGCTTTTTGGGTCCGGAAAATGAATTGGAACTGGTTTGAAATCATATCACTGAGATTGAAAGAAAAGGATTTCCTCTAACAACAATGGATATCCAAAAACTGGCTTACAAATTTGTCGTTCGGAATAACATTAAACATTCTTGAGAGAAGTAATGTAATACATAATGTAACACAAACGGCCGGCAAACACTGGTAGATAGGGTTTAAAAAACGACATCAAAACGTTTTAACCATTCGCAAACTTCAGGCTTTGTCTATACAAAGGGCAATTTAATTTGAATAAGCCCACAGTCGAGAGATATTTTCAGCTACTAGAACGTGTAATGAAAGAAAACAATCTGTTTGGAAAACCAATTTGCATCTACAATGTTGATCAAATAGAACTAAAGTCTTCTGCCCGGAGTAAAAAAGAATGTTGGAAAACGTGGAATAAAGAGATCTGGTCAGATTGCAAAAGATGACAGAGGCCAACTACAAACGGTTGTCATGGCAACAAATGCTGCACGTGATTACATTCCACTTATGATAATTTACAAAGGAAAGAGAATGCTCCCAGAGCTTCAAAAGGTTCTTCCTCCAGGAACAATTGTATGTTTTTCAGAAAGTAAATACGTTAATAAAGATTTGTTTTTTGGAATGGTTGGAACACTTTTGCAAATATGTAAAAAAGCGGAATGGCAAGACTTTATTAGTTTTAGCAGTGGTGGATATTGGGTGAGGCAAATGAGGCAGTTGCCTCGAGCCCCCCTCGAAAATAGCACATACAGTTTCATATCGCTGCAGATGTTTTTTAGAAATCATTATGAAGTCGGGAAAAATAGTGGGAGATATAAGATCGATTCGACGTGAAGACCTTCTTTTTTTTTTTTTAGAGAACATCCTGATTTTGGTAGCAAAATAGGGAAATCACTTTTTTAGAGATCACCATGATTTTGGAAGAAAAAAGTGAAAGACGAGATCAAAGCTCTTTTTCTTTTTTAGAGAACATCAATTTTTGGAAATCTTTGCCTCGGGCCCCTGAATTTGAATATCCACCACCGAGTTTTAGGTGGGCTCTCATACGCTTAATTTAGACGTGCTGCTGTATGCTGCTGAACATGGTGTTGAAATCGTAAGCCTGCCACCCCACACGAGTCATTATCTTGAACCACTTGACAAAGTGCATTTTAAGCCTTTGAAAGAGCACTACAAAGAGGCTGTTCGTATTCATTTACGAAACAAATCTGGATCGGGCATAGGAAGAGTAGATTTTTCAAAACTATTTTAAACAGTTTCTTTTAAAGTGGCTACAATCAGTAACAGCGCAAATTCGTTTCCGGCGATTGGACTTTATCCTTTAAATATTTATGAAATACCAGATTATGCTTACGCTACGGCTGAAACTACTAGTCGTTCTGAGGCACAAAATATGGACGACGTGGCTGATCACTTAAATAACAACCACCAGCCAGAGTCAAATAATGATGCAATGCCATTCAACCAGATGCAGATGTAAATGCAATTGTACGTCTTCGACAAAAAGGTGAAAATGCTACGACAACTCACCAAGAAGAACCTGAAGAAGATGCTATTGCAATCAGCTCTAGCACCAGTCGATTAAGAGCTGGCACCAATATGGACAGTCTGCAGCAAAATTTCGATGGACCTGAGTTAGGTGAGACTTCATTTGAAGATATTCTGCCGTTTCCAACTATCGGAAAAAAGACCAAACGAAAAAGAACAAAAGCAATTAATACTGGGAATCAATTACTTACAAGCAAAGAATATCAAAATAAGCTTGGGTCATAGGCTACCTTGATAATAAACAAAGGAAACAAACAAAAAATGTGCAATAAAAAAGCCACGCTAACCCAGGAAAGAAAAAAAGAAAAACAACTGAACAACAAAGTGCAATAAGGTCAGCAGAGGAATCATTGCCAAACACAAGTGGAATAAACTCTAGGCCTACTAAGCGTCAAAAGAAACAGTTTGATCAAAAGGATTCAGAAAACATCTGCGGTGTCTATGAAGGAAATTATTATGATGACACCGATGTACAAGACGCTGAAGCGTTGATCCAGTGTCCTGTTTGCCAACTGTGGTTTCACGAAACTTGTGCAGGAGTGTATGGAAAAGCAGCGTACGATTTTATATGTTTCGATTGTGCGTGAACATCAACATTGACATTAAACTAAGTTTGTCGAGAAAAACGTTTTTTGGCAACTTATTTTTACTGCTTTTTTGTATATACGGGGGTGGTCAATTTTAGGCGGAGTAAGATGGAGCAAAATAAAAATTAAGAACAAGACCTTTCTTTTCTATCTTACAAAGTAACTTCTGCTTAATGCGCATATACTGCATACCTGTCGTACAAATGTGAAAATGTCACTTGTAAGGGGTGGCCATCTTTCCCACCCAATGGGGTAAGATAGACACAATTGGTTGGTTAATAAAATTGTCAAAAAATTTATTGTTTTCTTTTTTTAATTTTTTAATGCATATGCATTTTGTTGGTGTTATAAGTAGCTATGTAAATAAAATGTTGAATACCCCCATTATGAATTGGTTTTCTCAATATTTGATGGAATGTCGTTAAGGGGTCCGTTTTTCCCCGCCCTACTATCAAATAACTAATTATGAATTTTTGTTTGTTTCAGTTGGGTTATCTTTGCTGTTTACCGAATAGATTGGCTGATTTATAAACATATATGGCTATTTGTTCTAGCTGAATAGTTCTAGTTACAGTGGTTAGAATCGTATGTATTACTGTGCTTTTGTGGCCTTGATTAAGCAGTCAAGGATCAGTGAGGACGCCTTGTAAGTTAATTCTATAGTGAGATAGAATAGTTTGGACAAAATATTACGTCTAATATTAGCCATCGCGGTGGTAATTTACTCTTAAGTTTAGTCAGTACGACGTTGTTGAGTGATTATTTGCAGTTTTTGGCGCTATGAATTGTTTTTAAGTTTTCTGAAGCTTAAGAGTCATGTTCTACAAGAGCCTTTGACATCTTTGGAAGCAGGTCTGGTAATTGCTTGCCCTATATATTAGTGCCTCCGTCGCTTTCCTGCGATTCAGGAGGATAAATATAAAGATAAAATAAATAGATGAAGTCGATCAAGTTCGTTTAATTTTGTAAATAGGCTATATTCTTTATAGTTAGAAACTGTGGTTTCTTTCTATTTGTAGAGAGAATTTTTTCTAGCAAATTTATCATACTCAGCCAGAACTAACTGTATTAACAACTTTAGGCTCGCAGCAAAGTAATATCTAGAGCCGGCATAAACAAAAAGAAACACAGCTTTATTTCAGCGCAGATATTTGAGTCACCTAATTCAAATGGTTCTTCGGATTCCCGAATAAAATTGTGATATTATTAATGAAATTTATTATTTTATACGCCTAATACATAATTTCATCTCCTTGTCATAACTCGTCACTAACGGCCATTAGTTAAAACTAACTCTGTAATACAGCCGGCAACAACTAAAATTGTGCTACCTTGTAGCCTACTCAGTTATTTAACAAATTTTAAAATAATCAATCTGATTTTGTTTAATAAAATGATCTTTTTTTTGTTATCTTTAGTCCGTTACCATTTCAATAAATATCACTTTAGGCCTACTGTTTTACCATACTAAATGTTGGTTAGCTGTTGGTTAACTTCAAGATATAGCTTTTCATAAGATTTATGTTTTAGCTTAGTATCATCAGCATACATAATACTTTCACCTGATGTTATACAGTTGGAAAAATCATTCACATAGATTAGGAACAAGAGGGGTCCGAGAATAGACCCTTGGGGAACACCATATTCAAGTGTTTGGATATTTGAGTGGATTTTATTAATATATACTAATTGGTTTCTTTCACTTAAATAGCTATTAAAGTAAATCTTTTTTTTTGTCTTCAAAAATTAATTTGGAAAAATTAATCTATTTTTGAGCTTCGCACTATAAATGGCAATCACCGTTTTTTGCCAAAACATGAAAAAAATGCCGAGGTGCTTTCAAAAATATGAGATCGGATCGTAAACGAATTTCCTTAAGTTGCTTTTTAGGTAAATTCCCTTCTGAAATGATTTTGCTCATGCTTGTGTAATTTAATACTGTATAAATGGTAAGATCTGTTTTAAGTAGCTCTGTTAATAAGTTTGTTTTAAATAGGTTATTTTTTATTTATCGTTTATTCCGAAATGAAATTAATAAATATAAGCAGGTAAAACTTTTAGTGATATTTAGTGTATATCTAATTTATTCTTAAATTTTGTTTAAATTATTAATGTCACGAAATAAAATCGCATCTTTTTGAGGTCTCTTGAAGAAGTCACCGTAAGCAATTTTTGTTCGTAAGGCTAACCCGGATTCTCCTGCGGTTACTCTCGCTTCTTGAGGGATTCTTCTTTGTTTGTTTCTTCTTTATTCCATCCTGGTGCAGAAAGACGAACTCTGGGTTAGTTGTCCTGAAAAAAATAGCTTACGGTGACATCTTGAAGAGACCCGGCCATACAACCATAATCAAATATGCTTACTGGAAAAAATTTTTCAAGTATTAAAAAAGGTTTTCACTTTAAATCTGTTTTGGTTCTTCCCAAAAACATAGTGATCTCAAAAAAAATATTGTCTTCACTTTAAATCTGTCTCAGTTTGTCAATTTCTTTTCTTGAAAACATATTGTCTGAAATAAAAAAAAGTCTTTACTTTGAATCTGTCTTTGATTTCTTCTAGTAGTGATCTCCAAGGGGGGCCATGGTGCAATTTCCCCCTAAATATGCTACTGGCAACTGGTATTTATTTTATCTCTATATTTATCCTTCTGACTCACAGGAAGATGATGGAAACACTAATATATACCGTCAAATGGGGTAACTTTGATCAATTTCTGAAGTTTTTTAATGTAAATAACTTGACTCTTCAATTTAGGAACCTACTCTCCTACTGATCAGAGCATTCTGGATCTCATCTGTCCTATAAAACCTTTCGATGACGTCAGGATACTACCGCGACTCAACGCTTTTGAGCTTTTTACTGAACAAAGTTACCCCATGTTTTGGGGTAACTTTGTTCATTCTTTCAAAACCTATACTACAACATGTAAGATCAACTAACGGGAGGAACAATTGGACGAACCATGTTTCGAAAGTGCGGGAATCGAACCAACCACTTTTGGGCACATCATAAACAGCTCCCGCTGGACCACCCACCGTCCAATTGGTGTACAAATTTTTTGCTCTGTACACTACCATGGGCGGAAGATGAACGCCAGACGCACTTCCGCAAAACATGATGGATATGCTTTGCTTTGAGTGTTCGACTTTGCATTCTACTCGCCTCATGCCTCTGCGCACAATTATCTTCTTCGACCCAGGATCGTCAGTTATATTGGTCTCGTCATAATTAAAACAGTTTTGGGCTGGAATGGATTCAGCTGTCTGTTCCAGCCGATCGAAATAACTGCTGATGGTACTAGCAGTTATTTCGGCTCGGCTGGTTTTAACGTTGTCCGCAAGGCGTTTCGTTAAACCATGCCTACGAACGAATTGGTCCAGCCAATCTTTTCCTGGGAGGTTGTTGGTGAAAACGGAGTCAACTACACCACGGGAGTCAAGGTAGCCTTTTACCATATGGCAAAGGCTTTGCGCCGTGAGAGGTACTCTCCACGTGGCCAAACAATCAATGGTTTCCAAGATTTGAACTTCGCATTCTGTTGACAGACGAAAGGGTCTGCCAACTTTTCCTGAATGCAATCCTTTAATTTTGTTACAAAGAGTTCCAAACGGAATTTTGAATTCTTTCGATGCTTTCCGTATTGACATAGAGCTGGAGTTCACAGCATGTATAGCGGATGTTAATGAATTCTCAGTGTAGGCTGTTTTGTAATTTCGGCTTCCGACCTTTCTTTTTTGAGTTCTAGCCATTATTAATAATTTCTGTATTTACAAATGCTAAATAAAATTCTAAAATAAAAAACAAAAAAATTTTCCGGTTTTCCGGTACTATAAGACAACTAATCTTTACTGTCAAACATTATCGTAGTTTTTACGCAAGTCTTTATTAAGGGCACATTATGTCGTTTTCAATGTTTTTACTGCATGTTTCTAATTTTCAATACCTCTAGGAAGACTGAACAATGTTACCCCAATAGATCAAAGTTACCCCGTTGAACAAAGTTACCCCGTTTGACGGTAGGGTAAGCAATTACCCCAATCTGCTTCAAGAAATCCCAAGATACTGCTGTCTGCTTGTGATTTAATAGAGGTATGACTGTAATTTAGAACTACTTTCCAAGACTACCAAGCAGGGAAAAGTGCCATGAAGTGTCTTAACACTAGAATTACGGCGGTGTCATTTTCAACACCAACGCTTTTTTAATGTTTCATATTTTTAGTTGTATACTTTCTAAGAGACTAATTCTTTTTGACTTTTTTTAAACTTTATTATTATAAAGTATGAGTAGCATTTTGTTTCCGAATCTTGATTTTTAATGAGTACTTTAGGTCAGTTAAATTTAACACCCCATTGTTTACGGAGGTGTCGTTTTTGACACTGTAGCCATTTCAGCTTTGCGTGATGCTATAAGCTCTTCCAATACACGTTCGTGTCTGGTTTTTGTTGTTCATCGGTGTGAGAAGCAATTACTTCAGCTCCTCATCAAGTGTAGAGTTGCAGTTTTGAAAAGTGCAGATACATGGCTTGGAGAGGGCAGAATGAGTTTTCAAAAGTTTGATCAAAATGATAATGTGCAAAGAATATAAATATAGAACAGCTTTTCAATAAAGTGTTCTCAACCTAAAAAAACTTAATTTATTGCATAGGTAATAAAAATTGTACTGCAGTATACCTCTTTTAGTCTTCGGTAATAAATGTTGTATTTTTTACAGTAAATCTTTTAGCTTAGTTTATATTTTGGTTCTATTTTATTGGGCAACAGTGACATATTACCGTATTTTCTGACTATTGAAAGGGCAAAATATAAAACCTCATGGCTTTTCAACAGTACAATTCAGCACAAGCTGCCGATATTATTACGGATTGGCACACTGATGATGACTTATCAGATGAAGAAGAGCAGGAAGATGATGAAGATTTTCAACCAGTTCTTGTTGCTGCTAGACCAGGAAATGGCAGGCACATGCTTGGCAGTTGTTTAGACAGTTCTGAAAGCAGCGAATCTAGTGATTCTGATTCTGATACTGCCAATACTCACACAGGAACAACAACTGCTGGTGATTCAACTTTGTTGGAAAGGGATAAGACGGTGTGGAAAAGTAGTGCAACTTTAGTTGCTGGAAGAATGCCTGCTCACAATGTATTTACGGGTGCAAGTGGCATACCTAGACAAGTTTTGCAATCCATTATTACTCCATATGATGCTTGGAAGCACTTCATACCTGAAAGTATTCTTTGCTCGATTGTCAAATACACTACTGAAGAAGCTCACCAAAGAGGAGATACAAACTTTTCCCTAAGCCTAAGCGATTTAGAGGCTTTTATTGCTCTCCAGTACGCAAGAGGTCTTTATGGAAAAAATCATCCAGTATCATTTTTGTACAACAAGGAGTACGGAATTCCCATTTTTTCAAAAACTATGCTGCAAGACAGATTTCTAAATATTCTGAAGTATCTGAGATTTGACGACAAGCCCAACAGGAAAAGGTAAGGTCTGGTCCTGATGCAGATAAATTTGCACCAATACGTGAAGTATTTGAAACATTTTCATCCATGTGTCAAACAAAATACAATTGCAACTTTTCTCTAACTATTGATGAACAACTAATGCCTGTGAAGTCTCGCTGCCCCTTTATCACATTCATGCCAAATAAACCTGGTAAGTATGGAATTAAATTTTGGGTATTGGCAGACGTTGAAACAAAGTATGTTGCAAACATTGTACCATATTTAGGTGCTCAAGAACGAGGAGGAACTCCTTTGGCTGAATCTGTACTGGTAAAGTTCACAGAAAAAGTAAAAGAAAAAGGTTACAATATAACCTGTGATAACTTTTTTACGTTATTATCAGCAGCCGAAAAACTTGCATGTAACAAGATCTTGATTGTTGGTACAATAAGAAAAAATCATTGTGAGTTGTCACCACAGATGACACAACCAATGCCAAGCAATCTCTATCATAGTAGCTTTATGTGGCACGATAAAAGCAATGCTTTGTTCGTCAACTATCAAGCAAAACTCAAGAAATCCATATGTCTATTGTCAACAATGCATTCCGTGCCAGATGTGGATACTGAATCTCCAAAACGAAAGCCATGCGTTATACTGTTCTACAACCAAAATAAGGTTGGGGTTGACTGTTTTGACCAAATGACCCGGTTCTATACAACGCGGTCTGCATCCAGACGATGGCCTCTTGCTGTTTGGGGAAATATACTTGATATTGCTGCGATAAATGCGAAAGTATTGTTCATAAAATCCGATGGAAAACATATCAGCCAACGACAATTTATCTTTCAATTGATAAAAAACTTATGTAATGAACCAGAACCGACAGTTTTATTTTCTGATGCTATTCCTGCTGCATACCCTACTCACAAACGAAGGAAGTGCCATGGTAAAAGCTGCAACAATGCAACCACTTGCTGCACAAAACCAACATGTGGAACATGCTCTGTTGGTAATTCGAAAGTAACATTTGTTAAATGCAAGTTTTGCTCTTCTTGATTTTTTCAATCTTTACATTTGCAATTCTCTGGAATAAATGATTTTTATCATGACAAAAAAGTTTACAGTATTATTACTTGCTGTCTTATTACACAGTGCACTGGAATCAAACTCCTAAGTATTAATTACTATAGATTTTTTGAGCGGTATTGAAAAGTGAAAGCATCTCAGACTTAATTTTAACAAATATGTGCAAATGAGGAAATGAATGTTAAGGTTTTGCAGATTAATATGCTACATGCTCACATTGATGTCGAAAACGACACCTCCGTAAAAGAAGGTGTATAAAAATTTCTGTAATTCTAGTGTTAAGGACACAACAGAATGGTGCAAATGAGTTTTGAACCAAGACCATGTTGATCATAAGCACAGTGTTTTAACCACTCGACCACACTGCCAACACTTGACTATGCTGCCAACGACCACACACATTTATCAAGACTATCTTTTAATTTTGATTTTGGTTGAAAAAATATTATATTTTTAAGCAAACTGCTCACATGTATAGTTTTCTTATTGCTAGATTTTTGTCTGGTCAAAAGAGAAATTTTTCTCAAAGTTACATTAAGCTGGCTTCATATAAAGTTGGAAAAGTTATTCATGGATACACAGTAAAACGGGTAATATATCTTTTCTGTTTTTTGGTAATTTTGATTTTGCTATGTTACATTGGCTCTTTCTTAATAATGTTAATATTGTATTTTAATTTATAAAACTTTCATTAATGGCTCATCCGTTATTTATAGTGACATTAAATTATGTTTTTTTAAAAAGTTTAAATTAAATAACTTTGTATTAGTTTTGTTTCATTTTATGAAAAATTTAAGAAAATGATTAGAACAAAGCAATGTAGTCCAATTTGATAATTTACTAAACTTATTTTATAAATTAGAGTCAAATGGAAAATAGCTTGAGGAACATGCAAGTACAGCACATACCAAAATGCATATCAGACAACCCCTTGTTACTTTATCCTTATTTTATTACCAAGTCATTATTGTCAGAACCAAAAGCTACATTCTGGGCACTGGTTGAATCCATGCCAAAATATTGATCAATAGGTTTTTATAATCACATGTTGCAGCTACAATAAAATTAATTTTATTAATCTTAGTAATCCAAAAATTAATTTAAGCATTAAAGTTTAGTATGTAATGTTTTATTTTAAAAGGTTGTTGATGTTCCTACTTTTTCTATGACTGCAATTCAATTGGAACATAACAATACTGGAAGTTCTCATTTGCATTTGGAAAGAGATGATAAAAACAATGTATTTAAGTAAGTTGAATATTCGGGTCTCTTCAAGAAGTCACTGTAAATGATTTTTGTTTGTAAAACTAACTCGGATCCCCTTGCAGTTACTATCGCTTTTTGAGAGATCCTTTTTCTCTTGGTTTCTTCTTTATTCTATTCTGGTGTTGTAAGGGAGATTCTTTAGTTTCACCAAAAGTTAGTTTCACCAAAAAAAAATCGCTTATGGTGTCTTCTTAAAGAGACTCAAATATTAATTTTTATGCATAAAATTATTTATTTCTATTTTCAGTGTTCTCCTTCGAACAACACCAATGAACAGCACAGGGGTAGCACATGTGTTAGAACATGTAGCTTTGTGTGGTTCCCAGCAATACCCTGTTAGAGACCCATTTTTTAAAATGTTAAATCGATCAATGTCCAGTTTTATGAATGCATTGACAGGTCAGCAGTGGTCTTATGTAAAAAATCACTTTTATATTATTGTTAACTATTGAATAGAACCTAATTTATTATTTTTTGAGTATCTGCACTCCATGAAATTATTAAATACTTTAACATGTTTGATAGATGCTTGCATCCTCAATAAAAACTGCTTGCACGTTTAATTGAAAATTTCTGACATAATACCTGTGATTGATTCTTTTAGACAACCTTAACTCTTTATTTTTTACTTGTAGAAGCAAATTAATTATGATTTTATAGAGTTTGAATAAGGCTTTAAAATAAAAAAAATTGTACAATTTTTTAAAACTTTAGCTTGAAAAATAAACCACTTAACTTAAAACTCAAAAAAGATTGTTTTTGCTGCAACAAGTGAAACTTTTCAATAATCTGTAATGCATGTTAAGTATATTTATTTATTTATTAAGGCAAGTAAGTTGCTTTAAAAACAATTTTAATTTATTTATTTTTGTTTTTCCTCACAATCAACTCAAAATTTCTTCAAACTTTGCTATTTTTATTATCATAAAATATAGAAAATTGCTCAAAAAACTTTTTAATTTTGCTTGATAATTTTTTCTTAAATTAATTTCGATTCTGAAAACTTAAAACTGAAAACCTTGATTGCAGAATTAGTTTGAAATTAAACTTTAAATAAAATAAATTTGATCCAGTTTTATAGCCTTAATTTGCTTCCAAACACTAAGATGATTTTGTAACAATAATATTAAAACATATTTTCCTTCCTGTATATTGATAATTGATGCTGAATTTTTAGATTTTATGTTGCAATAAAGTAAAAATATCGATTTTATCAAAATGTTTGTTCGTTGAGGAATGAAGGCTGGTTTAGACTAAAAGCGATCGCGGAAAAAGCAAGTGAAAAGTGTAGTTTTGCGGCAAACCCTTTTTAGGGCGAACCAAGGTAAAAAGTTAAAATATTTTTAACTTCCAAATTTTTCCGCTAAGCACAAAAAAGTATTGCGCGTTGAAGATTCGTTTACGCTTCCCGCCACAAGCTTTACTTTTTCGCAAACTCTTAGTCTAAACTAACCTTTAGTTTTCAGCATTTTTCTAATGATTAGGATCTGATTTTACAATGTATCCATTTTCCACGCAACACGCCGAGTTTGATGGAAAAATTAGGACTTCAAAAGATTTTCAAAATTTGATGTCAGTATATTTGGACTCGGTATTCTTTCCAAGAATCAGAAAAATGGATTTTTTGCAGGTTTGCTATAAACCCTTTTTTGTAAATTTGTGAAATATTTACTAGTTTTTAAACTACTGCAGTAAGATGTTTTTGTAATTGTGTAAAATTTATTTGTTGGCTACTTTATTTTAAATATTATTTCCGTTGACATGATCTAAAATATCAACGATAAAATTAATCTCTAGCAATCAGGTAAATAAGGTTTTATTTCTACTTTTTTTTACTTTGGCTCGCAACAAAATGACAATGTAACACGGAGTGGTTACGATAAGTTTAAAAGACAGCGAAAACAATTTTTCAAAAACAAACAGATATTGAATAAGTTAAAGTTAGCATAAACAACGTACAACCATTACCAAATCAAGTTATAAATGCCCTTTGTTTTGAGTTTGCTGTGATGCAATTGCTTATATCGTCTATTCCTTATAGAAGTGTAGAAATTAGGTCTCTTTGTTGTTTCTATGTCAATCATACTTACTAAACGTTTACTAGCTTTGAGTTGCAGAAATTCAGTTTATAATGCAGCTTTATGCTAATTTATCAAACTTTCTAAATTTATCTTCTGTTTTATTATTTTGCTTTCTTATTGTATTTTAAAATAAATACTTGCTTTATTACACGTTGTTAGCTTTTGCAATTTTTTGCTTTTTGTTTTTGTTAATAGATTAATCTACTCACGATGTTATCTTGTTTAATTTGCTTATGCTTTTGAGGCACAAGACAATGACATTGATGGTTGGATCGAACTTGTTTTCGGGGATGTTATGTTTATCAAATTTTTTTGTTAATCATCTTTTGATTGCAATTAAAAACTATTTTTCAAACCTGCAAAAGCTAGTGAATTTTATTACAACATTTTTCCAAGTCTTGTATTCCGTTAAAACCGACCTGATATTTGTTAACACAATCTCTGATTGTAATACAGGAGGGTTGGCGACTCGAGCATGAAAACGTAGAAGATCAGCATTCCCCGATTGTTTTTAAAGGAGTTGTTTTTAATGAAATGAAAGGTTTGATGGTGGGTTTTTGGTTTATATAATATTGAGCAATGATGTAACATCAACCCCCACCGTAATCGCCGTGACTCTTTCGATTAGTTCAGATTGAACCTGCGTTAGCATAACATAACTATTGCGATCTGAAGCCACATTTTCATCGCATCAGCTGTAGTTGTGATGGGGTTCCCCCAACGAGCAATGCTCTCTTTAAAAGTCAACTTGTTTTATCGCGTATGTGTGTAATTGCTTGGAAATCGTGTTTTACTTGGTATTTAATTTCTTGAGAGAAAAAACAATTAGTAATGATCAAAAGTATAATCAAAGTGAGCAATCTTTTGTTTTTATAATTTAGTAATATAATTAGAAACATAAAACAATAAAAATAAAAGCACGTTTTTAGTTGCGCAAGTTGATATTTGCTGTTTGTTTGATTTCCCACCATTCGATTTGCTCCTGCATTGTTTCGGATCACCAACTATATTACTTTTCAGGCTGACCCAAGCTACTTGTACGGCACAGCAATTCAAAACCACCTCCTCCCCGATCATACTTACGGAGTATGCAGTGGGGGGAGACCCTCCGACATTCCAAACTTAACTTGGGAAGATCTGAGAAATTTCCACAAAACTCACTACCACCCGAGCAATGCAAGGTATTGTGTGTGAGTGATGTTAAGGAAGTGGAGTTGAGATCAGACACCGAACTGCTTAAAACCCGAGTGGCGTCCTGCCTGCGATTCTTATTTGTCTGTTGTCGAACTCTAACCTTATTACAAACCTCCTGGCGAAAGAAAGCAGTCTTGTTAAGAGGTGTGATGAGGCAATAAACGCTTTTAGGTTCATCACGTATGGGGATCTCCCTTTAGAAGGGCACCTGCAGCTGATCAATGAGAAGGTGATGTCCAAGTTTGACAAGATCGACGCGAAGACCGACGTTCCCCCCCAAAACATCTGGGACACCCCGGTGGGTTGACTTTGGTTTCCACGCCGTGGAACGCGAGGATTTAACCTTTGAGAAATGTGAACCATCGTGCACACGTGCTGTTTATTTCTTTGCTGGGAATTTCATAATTAGTTTTTATCTTTTCTCGCATTTAATAAAAAAAAGTTTGACTTAAATGTTTTCACAGAAATCTGCATCTATCTTTTGCCCCCCTGACGCAATGGCGCCCAACCCAGACAAACAGACAACTGTTTCTATGAGCTACTTATTACCAGAGTATGTTATTTTTTTTATATATGTTAGAATTAGACCAAGTATCGTTTCTTTTTATAGGCTTTGTTGAAATGATTCCGAATTCTCATTTGTTCAAAAAATTTTTAGCAGTGATTTCTATTCAGGTTTACCTAACTGTTTTTGAAGATCAATGCTGCTAGTTGCTGTGAAACAGCCGCACGCCTCCTCCCCTTTCTCCGGGGCTTCTCAGCACTTGCAGTGAGCCCCTAAGCAACTGGTTGTGTTTAGAGTGGCCAATGTAGAGGAAGGGATGACCGCTTCTGTCATTTGTACACTCCTCACTGACGGACCAGCCTCCCCATTCTACAAAGCTCTCGTCGAGTCTGGACTTGGATCTGACTACTCCCCAAACACAGGTGAGTGTCAAACCCGCTCCACCAGCAACAATTGCTTGTTTTGTTTTTAGAGTTTAAAGACCTAAGATTTAACCCCCTTTGAAGTACTTCTAGCTTTTGTGAGCTAAAGTAAAATGTTTATGTTTGGATTTTCCCCAAACTAACTTAAGCTGTTATTTTTTAAACCTGTCATTGTTTTACCACAGCAAACACTTAAGTAATTACCTGAACATAACTTTTATCGTCACTCCAACTAGACGATGCCATACCAAACTTCGTTTTACGATACAAAGTCCAACCATAAACTGATGTTTGTGCAAAGTTGTTTCAAATCTCATTTTCCACAGGCTACCACAACCACATCCGGGAGGCTTTGTTTAGTGTTGGCCTACAGGGGGTCTCGAACTCGAAGGTCCAAGAAGTTCAGAGGATTATAGAAACGACAATTGACGACGTGATAGAGTAAGCGTTTACGTCGTATTCCAGACTGTTGTAAACAACAAACTTCATCAAATAGCGTTAAACTTATTCCAGGCTTCGAGTCTCTTTCGTTTCACGTCTTGTCACAACTTGTAATTTATCACAAACATAACTAAAACATCAGGAGACTTGTATCCATATAGGAGTTGTATATATTTAGGAGTGGTTTTCCGGAGGAGCGTGTCGAGGCGATCCTGCACCGGATAGAGTTACAGACCAAACATCAAAGCAGCCACTTCGGCCTCGGCCTGACGTTCGTAAGTAGCGGGGCTGTTGATGCGGCACCCCACCCATGCTGCAATGTGTGATTAACAATAAGTAACAACGTGCCCTGCGATCTGTTTGGTTTGTTTATTGTAAGCTGCGAGAAGCCTTTGGTTGGCTTGGGTTGTTTCACATTTTTCTACTTCACTCTTCTTAGAAAGATGGATGTTTTTTAGAACGTGATGCCTGTGTGGCAGCATGGAGCTGATCCAGTGGAGCTGCTTCGGGTGGACAAGTTGGTCGCAAAATTCAAGGATAATCTTCAAAAAGATCCTAATTTCCTCAAGAAGAAATGCCGAGAATACTTTAAGGTTTGGCTGACGTAATATCCTAAACTTAATCGCGAATCTTCGTTTCCGCCGGTCACTTATTTGATGCCGGTATTTGAACGATCTTTGGTTAACAAAAACGTATCGATGATTTTTTTACTCTTCATCTCGCTCATTTCAAGGCGAAAATGCACAGCGACGTCATTGTGATTGTTGTTCGCTGCATCCCGTTCAGATGCAGAGTAGTAACGAAATCGACCCGTTCATGTTCCAGGATAACAAGCATCGTCTGTCTCTCTCGATGAGTCCGGATGAGCGCTACAAGGAAAAAGCGGAGGAAATAGAGAAGCAAAATCTCCGGAAGAAGCTGGAGGATCTTTCTTCCCAGGACAAGGAACTCATCTTTGGACAGGTGAGACTCATCATCGTGACCTTACTCGTCCACTCATCCGCGCCCCACCCAGGGCAAGGAGCTGCGCGACAACCAGCACTTGACCGAGGACCTTTCCTGCCTCCCCACCCTCCACATTTCCGACATCCCCCGCTCGCAGGAAGTCTACGAGGTCGAGGTCGGGCCTCGGCCCTTCAAAGGTAATCACATGACCACGTATGTTGCAATCCTGCCTCCAGCAAGTGTAACTTGTATCTTTTTTCCAGACAACCCCCATGTGATTGTGACGTCGTCACAGCCGACCAATGGCGTCACTTACTTCAGCAGCGTGATCCCGATCGATGAAATGCGCGAAGATTTGAAACCCTATGTCCCGCTTTTTTGCGACGTTCTCACCCAGTGCGTTCATTGCTTGATAACAAGCTTTGTTTACTTTCATCCTACCCGATTCCCCACACATTGATGAGGAGAGGAGTTCCATGAATATAAGTAGGGACTAGAGCCATGATGTAGCATTCCAGTCACTACTGTGTCGATTCAAGATCTGCGGACCTTTGAACGGGATCCGAAAGATTCGACTCGCAACTGAACAGAGAGGAGAGGAGGGGAGGTAAATTGAATCAAGGTTTCAGCGAGCTACCGTGGAAAGATAAGTATGCACACATGGATTAGATTAGTATGATGCTCCGGTGAGAGGAGATATTTGACAAGTAGAACAAGCAAAAACCATTCTTTCAACAGTACCAGGTGCTGGAGAGAGAAGGTAGTTAAAAGTCAAATAGAAGGCTTTGTCCGATTTCAGCATAAGTTAAAGACAGAAATATTTTCGTAATGGTATATGAGTCTGCGTGTATACATCAAAACGGACAAAATGTAGTATAATCGTATATTCAACGTAGTATAATCGTAGGCACATAAGGAGTGTAAAAAAACTCCAGCACATTCACACTACCATCACTTCACAACACTTCGTATCAACATAACAGTACCAACACAACACCACGCTCTTGGCTGTGGAAAAAAGCTTAGGAAGAACCAAAGGTAATCCAAGATTGGGAGTCTAAATTGGCTTCTTTGAAGGGTTAAGGAATTCCTCCTGCAAGATAGATCCTTGGAGGAGGGGCAACAATAAAACATTTGATGGGGTAAAAAATTTTGAGAGCTAATGAAATTTTTGGCAAAAAAGAAAGCAGGATTGTGCTATTATATTGACGGATCTCAATAGAAGGCAATTGTTTGGGCTGCACTTGGTCAGCGCCGCTTGCCCCTCCACAACCATTATTATGCGTGATGCCATCAGTGATTTAAATAAAGACATTCATAATTATCGAAATTAAAGGGAGAACATGATTTTTTACCCAAGTTGAATTTCGCTGAATAATAAGTTCTGAAGGAAATCGCTTTACTGAAACAACTGAAATTATTCTTCAACGTTTATTTAAATCGGTGTTTCAGAGTGGGGACGGAAACGGTTGATTACGTTACGTTTTCCAAAAGAGAAGACCTTTGCACTGGAGGACTATCTGCTTCTTGGGCGACATCTTGCGTACATGATCGGCTGGTGACGGAAACCTCGATCAAGTTGAACTCGCACTGTCTGGATCGGAACACGCACAAGATGTTTGAGTTGTGGCAGGAACTCTTTCACGGGTCAGCGAATTGAGATTTTGGCATCTTTAATCCGAGGTTCCCCTCTGTGTTCCGGCTCGGCTTTAATTTCATAGTTTCACACAGAGTCAACTTGAAGGATGAAAACCGAATTCGTACGCTGATTCGTCAGAACGCTCAGGATCTAGCCAATAGCGTCTCGTTTAAAGGTCACGTGTTTGCGATGAAAAGCGCGAGCCAGCACGTCAGTCCATCAGGCGGTTATGACGAGAGTTTGTCAGGTGAGGTGGGGGGTGGCCGTGATCGAGCCGAGCACCTGGCTGCTAAAGATTGTCTTGAAATGTGTCCACAACTCAGTCGTTCAATCTAGTTGTTTGTTCGTGAGTTCAGGTCTCAGCCAGGTCAAGCTGATGCAGAAGCTTGCCGAATCTAATGACGTCAGCGACGTTCTTTCACGTTTGAACGAAATCGCGGAATACGTATTACGTCATCACGTTATGACGCACGCAGACTATACAAACGGAAGGTCGATGGTTCACTCCACCCCGGCGTCTATGAAGACAGCGAAATTGTTGCTTGAAGAGTTCGTGCAGAACAAACCAGCTCGCGACCACAACCCCGCTCTGTTGAGTGAGTTTTTTGAGCCAATTTCTTTTTAACTGCGGCCATCGCCGTCTTTTGTTGCTGTTCAGGTTTTTGTATATTAATGTTTCAGATGACCTTGTCTCGAAAAACAAAATTGAATATGTTGACCCTGACCATGAAGTCATCTGTCGGCCTCTCCGATGGATTAATTTTGATGAGGGGACCCCTCTTAAGTTAAAGTGCGTGATACGCTCGGTAAATAATTACGTAGCCGACGTAATTGACGCGTTGTCTGGTTAGACATTACCACGAGCTTCCCACTCATGTCAACTTTACGTCGATGTGCGTTCCTACGTCACACGCATACAACAGTGAACTTTCACCTAGTCTCAAAGTGGCCGCCAAGTTGATGTCGACCAAGTATCTTCATCGGGAGATCAGGTAGGCACACCCCTGATGTTGTCTTTCGTGGCCCTGTGATCCTCCTGATACCACAGGGAGAAAGGCGGAGCGTATGGCGGTGGAGCTAGACATGAAGCGGATGGTTTATTCCGGTTTTTTTCCTATCGGGATCCGAACAGCTTGGCTACGATTGAAGCATTCCGCTCCAGCTTAAAGTGGTTGGAGTCAGGATCGTTCAGTGATCAAGATGTTGACGAAGCGAAACTGGCGATCTTCCAATCCGTGAGTTCCCAGTCTTTTAATTATGTTTTTTGTATGGCCAGATGTAATAATCATTATTCATATTGAAGTGATTGTTGCAGATGAGCAGCATGGTCCTATCCAAGAATTTGTCGTGAAGTACTTTTCTCAAGAATACAATGAAAATCATTAATATAGTGAGCATTGAACTCGCGTCCTTCTGCTTGCTAGTCGGACTGTTTTTAGGTTGAGTTATCCTGCCAATTCAGTTTAAGCTTTGCTTAACTCTGTTTTTTCAGCCTTCCTGCTGCTCGTAACTTACTGCTAACTTAAGCTGCTTTAGTTTATACTTTTCTATGCTGCTAAGTTTCCCTAGCCATCTTTTTTTCGTCTCAAAAGTTCAAAAATTGCCACCAAACATAGAAAACCCATTTCAATTCAATATGTAGCGTGTTATCGAACTTCAACTTTCACCAGGTCGATGCCCCTGTGTCTCCTTGTAACCGTGGAATGGATTTTTTTTTACATGGCTTAACCAATCAGATGCGTCAGCAACATAGAGAGAGGTTACTAGCAGTCAGCAAAGATGACCTCGTACATGCAGCTGGGTGAGTGATGCTTGATCTATACTATTTACAAGTCTATTTAGCACAAATGATATTTATATCCTGTTTCTTTCTATTTTCCTATTTTGGCATAATTTCGAAAAAAATTTTTTATGTTACAATAATCTATAGTTTTATTAGTGACAAATAATATCAATGTTTATATTGAATTTCAAATAACAACTAATTGTGCTAAATTGAATTTTATTTTTGCGAAATAGACTTTGTAAATGGTACAGATTGTGTTAGTCGCTACGTAAGTTGATTTAAGCTTGTTTTTAGAATCTTGTCGGGAGTTCCCTCTCCCGGTGTGGCTGTGATCGGACCCGACAATGAAGAACTAAAAAATTCTGAAGATTGGATGAAAGATTTTTAATCCTTTGTTTTCTATGTTGTTTGTTACTTTTTATATTATTGCGTGCTTGTGGTAATTTAATTAAAATTAAATCAAAAACTTTTGTGAAGATTATGCACAGCCGTACCAATCGAAAAACTTTTGGGGGCAATACACTTTTGCTCAAATTGTATTGACGATTGCTTGAATCTTAATTTTGTAGAATTACCATAGATATAAAATGTCGCATATTTTTTTGTTCCAATAATTCTAGTGAACACTAAGAAAAAGAAAAATAAAGTCATCGTTTTGAAACTGTATTAATTTCTCCATTTCCGTACCAAAAAACTAGTGATGACTAAAAAAAATTTAAAAAAAAAGGTCACTATTTTGAATCGGTGTCATATTTTATTTTCATGCTAATTTAATAGTAAAGATTAAAAAAATGGCTCTTCACTTTGATCGGAATCGTTCTAAGTTGGGATACTTCATCGTGCCCCAATAGTTTGTTGTCGGTGCCCGAATAATTCTGGTTTTGACTAAATTTTTTAGTTTTGGGGCAATTAGCTCCTGCGATGGAATTATTTGCATGTTTACTGCTATAAACCTCACATATTTTTTAGATGAAATGACGTTAGCGTTGATGTAGCCCAACGCCGATTTTAGCAGTTCAGTTAAAACGCTTAATTGCATCTCCTTACACCAATTTCAAACCATTTATACCACCTGACGTGTAATTGTGGACATTCACAAGTAGCCTACTGTTGGACCAAGGCCAAAAAATTTTAAGCAGAATCGGATTTGGCAGAGACGCTTTAGACTTGATTTTCAACGCAAAAATACCTTCCAGTCTTGATTTCTCAAGTTCAGATTTCAGATTTTAACCGTAAGGATTTTTCAATCTGGTTCATTTTTCGTTAAATCCTTCTCACAAAAAGCTGTTAATTTTATGTTTTTTTCAATTCATCATCCATTTTTGTCCCAACGTTGGCGACACAACACGTTTTCTTGGTGGCATTTGTTTACAGGTGTGCCACTACTTTTTGTGTGACTCTTATTGCACTCGCATTTTTCTCTACAGCTGTGGTTCGCAAACTTTTTTAGTCACCAATAGCCACTGTTTTTTTGGTCTTTTTCTCGCATTGCATACCTTATTGCTATTACTGAAGCTTTTCCATTGGCCATTATTTGAACGAATTCATACCACTCAATCTTCACAAAATATTCTCCATTTGGATTCCACACCAGCCATCTCTTGTAACATCTCGCTTTTGTTTTTGCAGTATTTTTTGGCATCACCTTTAAGCATTTTTATTTTCTGTCCTAGTTTCTCTTGATATTTTCTTACTTTCACCACCCAGCATTCTGTTCCATAGCTCACTACACTTCTCACTTGATTTTTTTGCAGAAGTTTTCTCATCTGTAATGACAAAATTTTCTTGCATTGCACTCCAGCAGCACTATTGAACCTCCTCTATTCAAATCTTACTCTGGCAGTTGGTAATTCAACTCCATCAGATGTACACAAAACATCTATGTTTTTGATCACATCTTCTGCCATGCTTACACTTTTTAAAGAGCCTCTAATAACTTAACACACCATACAAAAACAAAATTAAAACATCATAAATGTTTTCTACTTCTATGAGCGGCATGCCGTAAGCAAGTCAATTTTTAAATTATAGATCAATAACTTAATTACGTAAACTGTTTACCAACAGTTTTGTTTGAATTATTTTTTGAGCTTTATCAAAGGAAGGTTTAGGGAAATAAACTTAATTATTTATTAATAAATTTAATTAATATACAGGGTGTTTCAAAAAATTTGACATCATTTGACATGTAAATATTACAGAAACTACATAGTCGAATCAAATGAAATTCAACAGGTTTAATGTTGACCAAAACAAGATTTAATCCTGTAAATTTGAATAAGAAATTCAAAGGCACATGAATACCACGAAAGGTTTTACAAATGTTCAATATGCGCACCGCCTGTAACGCGGCACATGTGAAGTCGGTACTCTGGCTCCTCCTAAACATGCTGCAGCATGTCTTGGGTAACAATCTCCAGTTTAACTTTCGTGCAAGACAGGTAGTTAACAAAAAAACACCACCGCACTGGAGACTGTCACCCAAGATATACTGCAGCATATTTTGGAGAAGCTGGAGTACCGACTTCACATCTGCCGTGTTACAGGCGGTGCGCATATTGAACATTTGTAAAACCTTTCGTGGTATTCATGTGCCTTTGCATTTCTTATTCAAATTTACAGGATTAAATCTTGTTTTGGTCAACATTAAACCTGTTGAATTCATTTGATTCGACTATGTTGTTTCTGTAATTTACATGTCAAATGATGTCAAATTTTTTGAAATACCCTGTATGTAATAAACATAATTACAAATTAAAAAAGTAAAAGGCGCAAAACTACGGAAGAAGAAGGATAAATAAAGCAGAATCTAACAAAACAAAGTCAATCACATTTTTTAAAATCTCAAAAGAAAGGAGATTTCATCGTTAATGAATTTTAATCTGAACGGCTTTGTAAATTGTTTCGGACCCTCCAGTATGTGCTTTTACAGACGCGTAACAGATTCAAGTTTTTGCTTTAAATCCTTGAATACTTCTAATGAGCACTCGCTCCTGGCTTTTTTTGCATTTGACGGAATTGGTTCTGACACTTTTTCCACAGACTACACAAAAAAAGGCTTTACTTTAAGAATAACTTGCCTCCATTCGCTCCGTCAACAGCACTTATTGCTGAGTATAACGCAAATAAATTGGAATCTAATTAGTGATAATATTGCATTGCTTATTGTATTTTTACAGAAATACTTTAAAAATTCATGTTAAATTTGAAATACATGTAAGTTAACTACACAAATTGCTTCGCATTTAACTGATGCTTAAAACATAAATTGAAAGAACATCAAGTTTATGGATCAATTCGAACAGAGATTATCAAGCGCGGACTAGTAACAAGTTTTGCTTAACGTTAAGAGTAAAATATTTCCGAGCAATTGAAGAAGAAATAAGCAACATCTTTGGAAACCTTTTCGTCATTGGATAGAAACAATTAAAACACCCTAGAAGTGTACTAAAAAATTTCGTGCAATAATATAACTTTATAAAACATCAATAAAAAAATAAAAACGAATTTGATTCAGCACAGTGTTATACAAACTTCTGGAATTTGCTTTTCATTCGTCCGCTACAAGTTATTTCGATTGTCCCATGAACGAAATCAAACAAAAAAATTATGATGAAGCTAACGAACCACAGCTGAATCAGTCATAAATTGAACTTTTCGTACAATTTTGTTTTAACTCGGAATAAGCCGAGAAACGTGCGGAAGGTCCACGTATTTCTCAGTTTAAATTCTTTCGACAGTAAGATGCTTTCTTTCTTGTCTTTCTCCTCCACTGTGGTAAAAATACTCGTCGGTTGAATTCCGCTTTTTCTATGCAACTTTTGCGCATGTTCAAAAACTTCTTCCAGGAGCAGAGCTGGTGCTTTTGTGTTCCAGTAATTAGAAGAAATGGAAAACTTCTGTAACCAGAAAATGATTAAACAATGAAGTTTAGTATCTTTGGAAATAAGAAAGGGAAAGCATCCAAAATTTGACTTTTATTGTTGTTTGGGGTGTCTAAATTTAAATGGTTTTAAAACTGATCTTATATTTCATTTCATTTCTGTATTTATCCTCCCAACTCGTAGGAAAGCGACGGAGGCCCTACACGAAGAGCAAGCAATTACCCCGACCTGCTTCCGGAGATAAAGCCAAGATATTGCTTTCCGGTTACATTTTTATTTTGGTTTTTTAATTTTGTAGAGATAGAATTTAGAAATTTTGAACTGCTTGCCAAGACCGCCAAGTAGGGGAAATTGCCGTAAAGTGTCTTTCCCAAGGAAAAAACACAATAGCGAGTAGGTTTTGAACCAAGATCATGTCAATCACAAACCCAGCGCTCTTAACCCCACAACGTTTTCAAAAATCGCGTTAAAGCTAAAAGTTGCAGATTTGGACACAGAACATGATACCTGGTTATTTTCGGTATAAATCCAAGGCCGGCATAACCACCTTCTAACAGCCCCAACTGGTGGAAACTCAAAACAGGCGCTCGGAAGAAAAGTGCACCATCTAAGTTAAAAAGGCATTCTCGCAAACTTTATTGCAAAACAAGATAAAGAATAAAAAAAGTCTTCACATTCAAGTTTTTTTGGTCTTCATCTTATTTCTAGTAAAATTTTTCTCTCAAAACTAGCATTAGATCTAGTGGTGGCTTTACAAAAAGGGGGGACCGGTGTAAAAAAAAGTAAGGGGGGCCACTTTTTAGTGTATCAAAACAAAAAAGGTTTTATTTTAGGAAAGGGCCACTGTTAAGTGTTTCAAAACAGTGTGACCTCTAAAAAAAGTTATCGTTAAAGGAAGAGCCATTTTTTAGTGTCTCAAAACAAAGTTATCTCTTAAAAAGTCTTTATTTTAGACAAGCCACCATCCTGGTGCTACTATGAAGAAATAGAGCAATATCCTGGGTAGGGGGGCCATTTTTTGATGTATTTTAGCTAAGGCCGGTGCGGCCGCTCCGTTCGCACCTTATAAAAGCCATCACTGATTGGATCCACAAAACTTGGAGAAGACCAAAAAAGGCTTTACAACCTGAGTGTATTTTTCCAAGAAATGACAATTTTTATTGGTCTTCACCTGCGTAGCTTTCTGGAGCCTCAATTTCAGCTTTAGGAGAGCCTTGGTTAAAGTCATGCAGGCTCTAAATTAAATTTCAAACAGTTATTTCAAAATTAATAGCTGTTGTGCCAAATAAAGTTGACATTTTCACTCACAGTTACATTAAGGTAAAATTGTAAAAAATCAGACAGACCCGTGCTATCTTAGCATCGATGAAGCAAGACCAGTTAATCACCAAACATCTAAAGTTTCATAGTGAATGTAGCTTTAGAAGGCTCTAGTTAATAAAGAAAATTATTTTATCACGCGCTTTTTTGAGTAACGTTTTCCCACAAACTAACATGGCAATTGCTAGGGTTAATAAATCAGAGGACAACAGATATTTTTCTTTTAAGCCTTATTCAAAAATGAAATGGATTGAAGATTTAAGTATATTGTTAAATGTCGACTATATAAAGTTTGATTTTAAAACAGGTTTTCGTAAAATGTCGAAAAAGTTAGTTTGAATAAATGACTTAGTTCTGACCTTGATCTCTGCATTGATGACAAAACCACGATGACGTTGCACATTTTTATCCGCTTCCAAAGCAACATCATGATGATGAATTCGATGAAAAATGACCCCGATTACCCCCACTACTGCCCCATCATCTGTTGCGACCCACATTTTATTATCACCAGAATAAACCAGTTGAAAAATAGTTTTTGTTTCTATGTCAGAGTATTTCCGTGATAAGAAGTAGTTGAAGAGTCTAGAAACTAAACACAAATTTCTTCGTTCAAATTATAACCTGATTAATTTCATGTAGCCTATGTATGTGTTGTTTTTTAAGTCACAGCAAGACAGATAAAAGCAAAAAATAATAAAACGCTAATAAAAAGATCAGTAAAAAATTGATTGACGCAAAACCATGTAGACAACACTGGTCTACAAAAAAATTTGCTTAATTTGATTAGTTCTAAGACATCAAAAACGACGGCGAATGACGTTACATGGACTTACTTAAGAAGTAGAGACAAAGTTCTGTTCCGACATAGATTAAAACGAAATTAATTGTTGACATATTCGAAAAGTAGCCACAGGAAAATATAATGGCCAGCAATAGCACCTAAAAATATTTATAAGACTAAGCGATTTAAAGCAGATTCAATTGCAAGTTTTTTTGATTGCAAAAATAACCTGCAAGTTTTTTTGAGCAATCTATTGATTTAATTTATCATGCACTTTTTCTTGGCTAGAATATCAGCCGTCAATTCTGATAGCACTATATAGTTGAAAACTGAGTCAGCGGAGACAATGTCCTTCTGAAATAAACTTTTTCTCTTTCGTTTTCTTGACAAAAAGGACTCACTACGCTCGACAGGAATTTCATGCAGTTAAAAACCAAGTTGATTGTCAAGATGAAGTGGCAGGTTTGATCTAAAACCTTCAAATCACTCAATTTTTGTAAATTTTTGCTTCTTTATCCTAGCAAGTTTTATTGATTCTAATTCAACGTCATTTCAAGATATATTTATTTCCACCAGGTTTATCATCATGAAAAAAGTGTCGGGTCACCGATAGCAATAGAAGACTTTTTATTTTATAAAACAACAACCGCACAACTATTAAACAATTGTAAGCTTGATTTAATCGAGAAATCGAATTTCGCAACATAATAAGCTGCAACAATCTACAGTACAAGCTCTATGACTCATCAGTTTTTGTTAACCCTCAAACGTCAAATGTTAACTTGAAGCAACAAACTGAACTTTTAATTTGTTCTCACTTTTTCTTCTAAATTCGTGCGAAAGAGCGGTGTTAACCCAAAACAACATCTGTACTTGTTATGTTTCTTGAAACAGTTTTAGTATATTTTTTTAATTTTTGATCACGTTTTATCAAGTTTTTTGTTCAGTAGTCATAGGTATGCGGTTTTAGACTAGAATTTGATTTTTACAAGCAAAATTTGAAAGCTGGTAGAAAGTACAACTCCAATTTTTTTTTTATATGTAGAAAGATTAATTGCTTTTTCAAATTTCACATTAGTTGAACGTTTTTTAGGTGAAATAAACCATTACTTTGGAGCAAAAAATTTGTATTTTTGTGACAAATGTTGCTTTGAGTTAACAAACCTAAAAAAATTGTTATGAATATTAATATTCAATTTTTCTTACATTTTGTGTTTCATAGTGTGATTACAGTCTCGCGTAAATAAGCAAAAACTTTTTTTTATCAAAAGAAAAAATTTGGTCCTTTAAGGGTTAAATCTTACTTGAATGTTCTTGCATTGTAGCGCAGATCGACAAAATTCAGAAGATGTGGTCGCAACATTCTTTTTAAAAAACTTCTTCACTAAATCGTAATCATCCAATTTTAATTCTTCCAGCTTTATGTTGCTTGTGTTTGTGCTTTCAAGCGCGTTTGAAAAATTAAATTTCATTGCACTTCACTTGAATATAACGTCGACTACTTCATTCCTCTCATCTACGCAAACAACTTCTCTTTTGTTATAACTAGGTTTGTTAGCACCTATTAAAAACAAAAGTGTAAGAATTGATCATTAAGAAGATTAGCAATGATGGTAATGACACTACTAAACATAAGCAAACCGGGAATTTTTTCTGCTGACACCAAGTGGTAATCACCAATTTGCATTTTTTTTCAAGACAAAAATGATGCCTGGTGTAACCAGCAATAAAAAAGAAACTTTTAATTATCTTTTTTACAACTATTACTATCAACTTAAAAGCTACACCTGCCGCATCACCTCGCTTCTCGGCTCTGATTTCTCTTCAAGCAAAAAATTCAAAACAATTGCTCAACAATGGCATTACAACTGATTCTTTGTTAAGACTTGAAGCGAGCGATTTTATAAACACGGTAACACGAATACGATTGGGCGTCGTGCTTTGACTCTAAGATTTAATACCGCGATTACGATGTGACGCAAAAACTTTAACGCAATTGGCATTTTGTACCGGCTTATTGCGCTAGCCCTTGGCATGGGGCTGTTACCGACACCAAACCACTGTTACTCGCAACTGTCTCATCGAACCAGCTAGATGTAATATTTATTTCACAAAAGAACGGAAATGAGTTGATTGACGTCATGTGATCATCAGCGCGATTGCGTCACCCGGCACAAGTAATTGTGAAGAGCGCGGAAGTGACTTAAGAGTTGTATAATTGAAAAGTTCTCGAGCTATACGAGCTACAAGTGCCCAATCGATAAGGGCCTTAAGGTTTCGAGAGCTTTATGCAAATATATTTTGTGAGGCCCCTGTTTCAAATCCTATTTGATGATAACACGAATATATCACGAGCGATAACACAAATATAGCGCAGTTTGGTTTTGTCAATGTCTATTTCATGGAAATCAAACTCGGCGGCTGAAACCCAAACCGAGACTTTGTAAATGTTTTGTAAAAAAAAAACAAGATAAAACAAGGTTTGAGTTTGACGGCCATGAAAAACGAATGCCGAATGTCGGCAGCGTGGTCGAGTGGTTAAAGCACCGGGCTGATGATCAACATTGTCTCGGTTCAAAACCCACTTGCGCCATTCTGTTGTGTCCTTGGGAAAGACGCTTTACGGCACTTTCCCCTGCTTGGTGGTCTTGGCAAGCAGTTCTAAATTACAGTAATATCTCTACTAAATTACTAGCGGACAGCAATATCTTGGCATCTCCGGAAGCAGGTCGGGGTAATTGCCTACCCTATGTATTAGCGCCTCAGTCGCTTTCCTGCGAGTCAAGAGGATAAATATAGAGATAAAAATAAAATAAAAATAAAAAAAATGTACCCCTTAAAAATCGGTCTTCTCCTTACCCTATTTTGAAGAAATATAAAAAATTAAACTTGTCAAATAAGTTACATCGAAAGTATTGTCTTGTTCCTTCAGTTCTTTTTTCTAGCGAACTGTGCGGTATCTATATCAGTGACGTGCACGAGGGGTCGTAGTTGGTGAGGCCAGTGATGGCGTTACTACGGAACGAACGGAGTGGCCGCATCTGACCCTTCCTAAAAAACGTCAAAAAATGCCCCCTAAGCAAAATATTGCTCTATTTCTTCACATTAGCACTACGACCGTGCCCTTCCATCTGCACCTTAACTTTAGGACAAAAGTATGGATTATCTTCTCGATTGAAAGTGATGGCCTTTTTTTAGAGATCAGGACAGTTTTGGGACGAAAATGAAGATTTTAGACATAGATTGACAGTAATGACCTTTTTCAGAGATCACTATATTTTGGGACAAAAAAACTTGACCCACTAAAACGTGCTCTCCTTTTTTTTTCTGGTACTAGGCCCCACTTTTTTAAGGCCATCACTGAGTGAGGCACTAGTTTTTTAAAGTACAATTAGTTAGTATGTTTATTCAATAAGAAACAAAACAGTCTACCACTAAAAAAAATAAAAATATGAAGAATACCCCGCATTTAGCTGACTTCTTCTCAGCTACAAACATGTTCCATTCATAAAAATCGTCAAAATTTTTATTCCTCTTTAAAAATAGCAAAATCTTTTTTTTAAAAGCAGATCAGTTTTTTAAGTTTTAAAAGTTTTACAAAAATTTGACTTTTAATGAGAAGCTTTGATTTTAAATACTTGCTAAATCTTTCATGACCGAAAACAAGGGACTCAGGAAGCGTAAGTCTCCTGGATTTTCAAGCAGATAACTTCATTTTTCGGGTCGATGTACAAACAAAAAAATTTGGTGTTTCCAGATAAATTGCTATTGGTGAAGTAAAAAAAAACGTTGTAGTATTAAAGTTCAAAACCGTGGGGAGGAGTCAAAAAATTTTCCCCTCAAATCGAAAGCGACCGACATCAATTCTCGACCTCGACATAATTCGTTAAGAATTGTGTGAGTTAAATTGACTAAAAAATTTTTTAAACTTGCAGGAGAGGCGTGCCTCTTGTTTAGAATAACCGGTCTTGGTTAACCGGAAACGTTGTGCACCTTCTTAAGTTTCTGGGTCGGCAGCTACATTTTTGATAAAATTTTCAAGTCGCATAATCCTGTTTCAGTTTAAATATTATAACTTGTTGATAACCAGTGGCAGAAATAGCAAAAAACCGAACGTTTCTTGCAGCACACTTCCGGTTGCAACGCTAAGATACTAAATTTTCTCTTATTTCTAAAGCTTATAAAATACATGTAAATTTATCCCTTTTTTTTATCGTTTGCGCATTTGACCTTCGCTGTCAAAAACAAATTTTCACTATAAATTTATGCAATGTCTGTAGAAACCAATTTATGTATTGTAATTTACATAATTAGTAAATATTTGAAAGAAAAAGCTTTGTTTCTGTGACTTCACATGACAAGTGTATAGCATGTCTCAAATCTTCATCACAACACGTATTTTCATTAAAAGAGAAAAGAGTGCTAGACAGTTTCATTTTTGTTTCTTTTTTATATAAAATGAGTCAGCGTTTCAACTTGCTGCATTCGCCTACAATAAGAATTCGACCACAAAAACGCTTGTTGTAAATATAGTTGTGAAATAATGCAAATAAAGTTTTAGAAATAAATGACAAAAACAAAGTCGAGGCCAGAAAAACTTTGGAGCGGAACTAATTAAACAAGCATAAACATGGGATAATTTTTACAAATGTTTTTGCAAGTAGCATTTATTTTGCAATTCAAGATTTTATTCATGGTTTACTTCATTTGCACAGTTAAGCACTCCTCACTTGCTTCCCTTGACAGCACGTCCCTGACACGAGGTCACGCTCAGCTATAAACCTGTTCACAAAATAGAAAATGACGGATTTCTGTCACTCTTCTTTCAGTGAATTTTTTTCAATAATTTTTACGTCGTCGTTCCAAACTAATTCTGAAACTTTTCTAGCCAAAGCATTCAATCACACCTTGTAAGATTTGATTGCAAAATCTATTTAACAACCACGAAATAAATCGACCAAGCAATTTCTGAACAACTTTAACGCGATGTATTATCGATCGTCATGTGACTTTCTTGTCATCATATTTTCTGCCGATCGATAGAAAAAAGTTTTTGCCAACAACCGAGGTCTTAAGCGTTTCAATGTGCGACATTGAAACGCTTAAGACCGTTTCAACGTGCGACAACTTTCTAAACACTGCTTAGTTTTGTTTGTGACGTCATAAAAAAGCCAGTGATGTTCTTTTAATGTTGACAAATATTTTGTTGGTCAAATAACAATGGTCATTTAGGTTCAAAATCAACGACAATTAAAAGACCATATAGACACTATTGTAAATAGTCAGGATGATTTGGGTTCATGCTGATCAGATGACATAAGATTCGAAGATGGGGGATGAATCGACACGATAAGACCACTTTTTAACAACCATAAACCGCCAGGGGATTGTGAAATTACAATTAATAAAGTACAATCTGTATTCCGAATTCAGATACTATTCGACCTGGCATCAACAGCAGAATCTATTAAACTATATTTGACGATATTTATACAGTTTCCCCTCGTTAAGTGGGGCCATGAACGAGGAAAAAAAAGAAAAAATTCCAAGATTGAGAAAAAAAATGTTTGGCCTAAAATGCCTAAAATCGGCAGTTTTGCATTCTTTAATTGTTCGTATGTTTATTCTTTAATATATGTATGGTACATAGTAAAAAAAAATGTAACTAGTGAAAGTACATAGTAAAAAAAAGGCTATGCCTATAGGCCTTGGGTTAAGTCGGACACCCTCCCCCCGAAGCTGTCCGACTTAACGAGGGCAAACTGTAGTTAACATAGAAAAGTAAGAAAACAAAAAGAAATTTAATTTTCCTTTAGTTTCAAGCTAGGAATCTTTTTCGTAATTGGCTCCAAGCAATAAAAGGAAACATGACGTTTTGCATGAATGGATTTTTTGAAGTTGACATTGGTCGAATGAATGGCGTCCAACCAACCCATAATGCCAAAGTTCTCCGTGAACCTGTTTGATAAATATTGAATTTATTAGATTTATCACAAACATAATCATGTTTTTAATCTGAACCAAGATTTAATCATACGGAAACTCCCAATCAGCAGCCCTTCATCAGATTAGAAACGATACAATTTTACAAAGAAACGTGTTGGCGAAAGTGCAGTAAATTTATGAAAAATTGACTTAAAAAAACCAAATTTGACTTATCTGATTCTATATATTCCAACAAGGAAAGACGACCCTAGTTTACTCAGCTCCTTTAGTTACTCAAAAATGACAAAATCGCACAAATTTACAAAATTTTTCAATTAGGCAGACGAGAATCTGTCCAAAACTTGTTAAAAATTTACTTTATTTTAATTTTAATTTAGTATCAATTTCGACATAAAATCATCTTCAGTTAAATCTACAAATTGTAAGAATAGAAATTATAAAAGTCATAAAAAATTATTAATTAATGATTAAATTTAAAATATATCATAGAACAAAATAAAATGTACTCACTTTGGCAAAAAGACGTAAAATTTTAATATTACAGTAAAAAAATTCTATCGAAAAACTTGAAGAAACTATCAAATTTGCCAAACTTCTAAACTTGTAAACTGTTCGTACGAATTAAACTTCTAAAGTGCTCGTGCAATTTAAATTAAATAACACAGTAAACATCAAGAAAAACAGCTGATTGCATGTTCCTAAAGGCGAATGTGACGTAATGAAGAGTCAAAAGTTGAAATACAAAATTTTTATAGTAATGTAGTTCAAGACATCAATAATTTAATGGTGAAATGAAGAGTGTAAGTGTCAGTAGTTAGTCTAAGTACATTGCATTTTATTAATAGCAATTATGAAGAAAAAATTCCTGACTTAGAAGTATTTAGAAAAGAATTCAACGTTAAATAGGAAGAATAGTAGCTTGAATATTTATAGAGACATCTAACTGATGGATCCAGCGGGATTTACAAATGTCTAAATAGGATTTTGGTGGTTGCTGTGGGAAAGTAACTGTGCAGTATAGCATTCGGAAATAGGTTTATTGTTATATGGAAAATCAATGTGGTTCTTGTGGTAATGAATCGATAATACTGCCTTTTCAGAATCCAATGTGTTGTTATTTCAATTATGGCGGTGTGTATTACAGCGTACAGAAAAACGGTTTATAGTTTGACCAATATAAATTTCAGAGCATGTATTACAACAAGCAGCATATACACCGTAATTAGTGCAGTTGAGATTTTGTTTAAGTTGAATAATTTTACTATTTTTAGTTTTGATAAAATTAGTGTTTTGGACCATGTTTTTATGTGTTCCATGATTACCACAAAGAGCACAATGACCACAAGCAGAAGAAGATCCATTTTTATGGTTTGTGGGCTGTAAGTTTAGGGATATCTTTTTGTAGTTTATTAAAAGATTTTGAAGTGTTGCTAGTCGTTTAAAAACAACAGCGTATAACGGATTAAAATGTTTTTCTTTGTCAGTGAGATTAATGCAATTGGTAAAAGAAGTAGCCCAAACAATTTTATGGAATTGAGGATTTTTGTCTTTGGTTTTGGCATTATCAGGTTTAAAACGATTTAACCAAGTTTTGGCTATATTTATCATATCATCAACCATTTTTTTTTATTAAAATTAGATAGTAAACATTTAATTTGAAATCTTTTCAAGGCTTTCAATGTAACTTGTTTGTGTCTCGTTAAGTCGTCTGATACAAATTGCTTCTAAAAACACTATCGATTCGAAAATATGTGGTGGGTGATGTGAAGGAGAAGAGTAGGAGAAAGAATCGGTCTAAAGCAGTAGGCTTGAAAAAGTCTTTAGTAAAAAACTATTTCTATAGTAAATATTTTAAGTTTAATCATAATTAATAATTTTCTATGACTTCTACAATTTTTATTCTTACAATTTGTAGATTTAACTGAAGATGACTTTATGTCGAAATCGATATTAAATTAAAATTAAAATAAAGTAAAGTTTAAAATTTTGATTGAGATGCCTTTTATGTGAATCGTCCTAGCACCTTCATCCGGGAGGGTTGAACTGTTCCACTGATTTTTAACAAATTAAAAAAATTTACAAAGACATAAAGCAGGCAACTGTAGTACATTGTGTCTTTTGTTTGATTATCACAGGCGCTTAACCGGTAAATATAAAAAATACGAAGTATCTTAAATCCAATAATGGCTTTAGTACGATGCAAATGAAGCGGCCGCACCACGCCCCCTAGAACACGTCAAAAAGTGCCCCCTCTTTAAGCAAGATACTGCTTTATTTCTTCACAGTAGCACCCTTAAAGTGATGCCCCCTCCTTTTTTTAGAGATTACTTTGTTTTGGGACATTTTAGTAGTGACCCCTCCAAAAATGACAACCTTATTTTTTTCAGAGATTACTTGGTTCGGAACACTAAAAAGCGGCCCCTCTATTTTTCTTGCACCGGGCCCTTCTCTTTGTAAGCCATCACTGCTTCAATCGTACACTTAACTTTACTAAATTTTTTTGTCCAATAGTTTCAGTACAGGAATAGAGTTTTTATAAATTTTTTTAAAGAAATAAAAAGAATTTTTTTAATGGAACGGAAAATTAAACTACAAGTTTTTAGTATTTGATATAATTTGAATTTTTGAAAAATTGAAACAAGGCAACAAAAAGGCGTTTATTTACTCCCAGTATTTCTGTTGATTATTTAATAAACAGTACATTAATTCAAAATTGAGTTTTGAAAGCTTCTGGTGAAGAATTATTAAATTAATGTATGAATCTTTTAATTTTAATCTTTAAATATCTAAAATATTTTGTGGCTAAATGTTTAATAAATGTCTTTAAATATCTAAAAACATTTAGCCACAAAATATTTTAGCCACAAAGTAGGAATTTTTCAGTTATTATGCAATAATGTAGAACCAACGAAAAATTACATTTAAAAACTTCAGTTGAAGCTCTCAAAAAAGATGCTTAAAAATCTCAAATGGAAGTACAAAGTACAAAGAAGCTTTCCGCGTAGAAATATCAATTTGATAACGAAAAAATTATTAAAAAATTCTGCTAAAATTAAATTATAAGTACTGTGTGCCTTTTTCTTTTATCAATAACTTAATTAAATTCTAAATGTCGATGGTTTCCGAAAATTGCGTTGTAATTGTTCAGTTCCAGTACAGAAATGCCGATCTATTAAAAAGGGTTTTGCTGATTCAGTTCAGTTCAGTTCAGTTCAGTTTTCTTTTATTTCTGCTCCGCCACATATTAAAATGCAACTATAATTTAATAGTAAACGTAAGACTGCGGATTAGAAAAAGGAAGAAGCAACAAAACGAATGTACTTTGTAGCTTGCTAAGATAGCAATGAATTATTTTATAGACGTTGTATTACAAGAAGCAAGGTATTATTGTAGATAATTTTCAATAAATTTTAAGCCCCCACAGAAAGGTTCACTGGTTACTGTTGTCGCAAAAGAAGTGACAAGTATTTCCAAAAGACCAGGTAAGTTTGAAGATCGTTTGCTTTTTGTTAGACTTTGAAAATCCTGACGTAAGAATGTTACTTCAGTAGCATTATTCCAGTAGCCAGTATCACTATATCCAGTAGCATTATTCAGCTCGTTCAAATAGAACTTAAAGCAAATCATCATCTTGAAATTATGCAGGACATATGTGAGTTGCGGAGGAAAAGATCATTTGCAAGTGTGCAGTTTTGACTTTAAAAATAATTCCACCTTTTTTACTTTAGCATTGCTGCCATGGTGAAAAAAAGCAAACAATGAGTTTGTATTATTGCTTTCGTCATTAAAGCTATTGTATTCTTTTAGTTCATGGTGTATTTAGTAGATAACTAGATATCCATATTTGTGGAAATTCTGCCTTCTTCAAAAATTTTGCCATTTTTTGTCAATCTACTCTGTGACAAAAATTTTGTAAAAAATCAATTTTTACAGAAACAAAAAGGTGGGATCGCGTTCAATTTCATGAACAATCAGCCAATAGAAATGTCTGCTACAGTGAATAACAAAACTAATTGAACTAGACAGTAACGCAAAAATAGCCGCAACAAAGTTATCAACACCGAGCAACTTAATCAGCCACTGGTCGTTGTACTTTTGGAAAGCTCCTCCGACGTTGCCCTACGAGTCAAGAAACTGCTTAGTTGATTAATAATAAGAATACACTTTCAGTATTCGATGCATAGCAGTACCAGATTAAAACACTTTCAGGGGTAGTGGCAAAACAATTTTGCCGAAATTTTTTAAACGATTGCCCAAATCATGATTTCGAATCAATATATGTGAAGAGACCCGAATTTCATTCAGTTTTAATGTGAAGACTTTTTTTGGTCTTTACTTGTTTTTTATATTTGTAAATAGAACACAAACAATTTGTTCTAATGAAACAAACTTTTAAAGACCAAAAAACAGGTCTTCACATTAAATCTTAAGTTGTTTTTGCGCACTGATCGGATCTTTTTGAATTGAGTCACTTCCTCCAGCCCAAATTGTGCAATGTCGATGCCCAAAAAAATCTTGATGCAGCCCAATTTTTTTTGTGTATTTTGGGGACCACTGCCCCTTTGCTCCAGGGATCGTATGACTATGATTTGATGACAATGCGTGTGTAATACCACAATATAGGCCTATAAAAATAAAAATTTAATTAAAAAATTTCAACCAATATAACAAAAAATTTAGCCTAAAACCCAAAGAACAAAATTCAACCTTATCTTTATTAAATTTCAAGCAGACAGCAATATTTTGGCATCTCCAGAAACAGGTTGGGGTAATTGCTTGCCCTATGTAATTGCTTTCCCTATGTTCTTTTTCATGCTTCATAGTACATTGCATATTACGTAACAGTGTTACTAAGCATGAATAAAATATCATCATCATCATCATCATCATCATCATCATGTACAGCGCTCCGTCGCTCTCCTGCGAGTCAGGAGGATAAATATAGAAATAAAATAAAAATGAAATAAATGACCAAAGAGCAATAACTAGGCATCTACAAAAGGAGGTTGAAGAATCCCTTGTTGGTGGATCTGAGTATCAAAAGGATAAATAGTTGATAATGATGATGAATCGATATGTTTTACCTTCTTGTTGATAGCTTTTTTGAGTGTTAATAGGCTTAAGTAGTTTACTTTCCAGGAAAGACAGCACCCTTAAGAATTATCTAGGATTGGTAAAGCCAACCGATTTGATTTAAATGTTTTTTGAAACACACATTCAAATTTTGAAAATTCTTACTGGTTAGCTTGACTGGAATTACTACTACTTATGTTTTTGAGAATTTATCTTAGACTGTTTGAGTTTACCCAGAAGCGAGATTTAGTAGAACAAACCCTGTCTTAATATTTCCTGTGACCACAGTAAATCGGTAAAATTGCAAAGAAATAAGTAATTAAAAATAATAGTGAAAATCAATAATAAATAATTTCATTTCGTCTCCCGATAGAACCTTTTTTTCAATTTTAGTTTGTCAAAAAGCATCATTGCATTTATCTAAATTTTTATCATTTACAGTTGAGATTTATTTTGACAAAGCATTTTATGCAATGAAAAAAGTATAAAAAGGCCATGATGTTGAGTTTCTAGGTAATTGTATTCACAAGTTTATAAAGAAGTATATGTTATAAAGACGTAGCCTACTGTCAAGAAATTAATGCACTCACTTGACGTGGTGGTAGTCGTGAAATTGAGGTGAAGAGAGAAGAGGGAGGTGGTAATTACTGTGGTGTAAACAGGTTTCAATCTGTGACATAAAAAACGAAATCCAAGCTTCCGACAAATGAGCCCCCATAAGAATGGGTCCAACCAAAAGAGGAGAAGCATTTGAAATCTTTGAAACACAAGTTGTTTCAATTATGAAGCAGTCATTGGTAATAACATTCACAACGGTTGGAATGAGCCAAAAGTTGGCCAAACTTTAATGCTCGATGTATCTTGAATGTGTTTAATAGCAACATTTTCCTAGTTTTTTTCTTTTTGTAGCTAAAAACTCTTATTCTAGCATACACACTACGTGGATTTCACATGGATTTCACGAAACGACGGATTTTACGTAAATTTCACGTAGGATCCACGTGATGTGTTTGCTGAGATCTACAATATAACAACTCTGATTTAAAATTTTTGTTTGTTATCACTAGTGACACTACGCTGATTGCATTCGAGTGCACGAGAAAAACAAACCAGCGAATCGTGAGTGCAGCAAACGAGTAGCAAGTGTTTAGTACACTGAGAGCTACACATTCATAGCGCTGATGTATTTGTAAGAACAGGGATGGCGAACCTTTGTTATACGGCGGGTCAAAAAATGACAGTTTTTTCAAACTTACGTTAAGTGGGTCATTGGCTAAAAGAAGTTCAAGATTAAAAAAAAAGTCTTCACTTCCCATCAACATCTAAAATTTTCCTCCTAAAATTCTAGTGACCTCTAAAAAAAAAAAAAAAGTTCTTTACGTTTTCCGTTTTTCGTCCCGACTTGATCATACCCTCTAAACCAGACATGGCGAACCTTTATCACCGTCAAATCCGTCCTAAATTTCTTGCAGACTAAAAATGCCAGAAATTTCAGAACATCAGGTGGGTCATTGAATTTCAACTAGTGGGTCACAACGTGACCCGCGGGTCAGTGGCTCGCCATCCCTGGTATAGAAGAACAAGCTATGTTAAGCACTTTTTGCATCAAAGAACCAATAAAAATCCCTTGAACAGAGTGTAATCTGGGACCCATTTGCAACATATAAAACATTTGACACTCACCACGTGTTCAAGGGGGTGGGCGTATGAGGCAGCGATGCTGATCGGGGCAACCCATTCATGATGTTTCTTGTGAATCCTTTTGTAAAATAGTGGATGATGAAGCAATCTGTAAAAGTAACATCGTAGTCAGCGGCAACAATTGATTGAATACAAGTTCTTTGCGAGGTTTTGGTATTTTTTTGATTATTGACATTTTTTTAATTTTTTCACGACATAGTAATTTTTAGACTGTGGTTGCGCAATTAATAAGCTTCTTGCGGTCATCTTCCAAACTGACCTGTGTGAGTAATAAAAAATGAACTCTGCAAGCACTAGAAACATAAACATGTCCACAGCAACCTTCCAAATGGGGGGTAAATTGGGCTGGCACGTCATTCCCCAGCCCCGCATGATGGGGTAGATGAGCCACAAGAGACAACATGTCATCAGTTCATTGGTTACGGAAACTTTTGCGCAATCGATGTATCGCTTCACATCAACCTAAAATCAAGATGATTAAGTGTTTTCTGCATCAGTTTTGTAGATCAAATGAATTTGATGCTTCCTATTCCAGAAACAATTTTTCGAAAAATGCAATTTGCAATGAAAGAAAATATTTGAATAAATTCTTGATTGTACAAAATTTTAAAATGACTAATGGTTCTGACAGAGCCATTAACTCTTTCAATTTATGGTAGGCTTTAAAAAGACTGTTTTCTTTAGAATTCTTTCGGCCAACTCTCGTTAAAACAAATTGTGGGCAATGAGCGCAGTTTATGTAGAGTTAGAGAACATCGAAAGTAACGGCGTCTCTGATTGATTTAGAGAAAAAGAGCACGCTATTGGTTGCGCGCTTACTTGTGCTGTAAACAAGAAAGCTTCCGTCCATAGACGAATGTTTTCTAGTGACAAAGAGAGGGTTCGAGTGATCCTTTATAAAATCACCTAACCCTCTTTTTGTCTCCAGAAAGAATTTGTTTCTGTATTGGACTTCTTAAAGACTACCGTAAATTGAAAGAGTTAATGGTTCCGCAGCACCATTGGTCATTTTAAAGAAAACCAATGTATAAATTTTATGAATTTGACAAGCAAAGAATACTATCAAACGTGATTCTTTAATTTAAGCTGATGTTTATGATTGCCATGAGATGACCATGATCACTTGTTTGCATCACAATTAATTATGTCGGCAATCCAAACTGGTTTGCCGCCACACGAAAATATATGTGCCGCGGGAAAACGGCATTCTAAATACACCCTTTAAAATAGGAAATAGTAGTGACAAAAAAAAAGCTTAAAAAATTCAATATACATGTATTTCTTTTTTTCGTAAAGTAAAAAGTTATTGATAACAAAAAAAAAAAGAAAAGGTCTTCACTCTGGTATAAGTGGGCCGCAAAATTTCGGAAAATTTCTAAGTGAGCCATGGATGTAAAAAAATTACAGAATACTGAATTAAATGATCAAATACTTTGCAGCAAATACAGCGTAAAACATTTCTGTATGTAAGGATAGAAAATGACTTTTCCATGATTGCATGGCGAACACTATGCATGTTTTATAAGCGTCATACCGTGCCAAGTGCTATATCTTGGGTCCGTATGTTTCAATCGTGACCAGTTCTCTATCTGGTGCCAATTGTTTTGTCAGGCAATATTTCAACTGAATCTGTTTGTCCTTCGTAGCGTTGTAACTGCAATTCGCTTTTTCTATTCATGTACCTGATGAGTCCCTTAAGGACGAAACAGGGCCTTGTCGTACATTTGAAATGCGAATACAACCAAGACACGATTAACTTTCAAACTTATTGTATGGTCGGACATGTAGTAGCTTCCCTGGCATTGTCCAGTCATTTGCTTAATATATATATATATATATATATATAAATATATAATGTGAAGAATTTATTAATAAACTAAAATATTAACAAAAAAATTTGATGAAAATAAACAGTTAATGAGCTAATTGACTATATTTATTCAATTTAATCTATTTGTAATTTTTTACATTCAAAATATTTTCATGCATTTTTTAAAAATAACTTCGATAAAAAATTTAAGTGTAAATAGCATTCTCATTATACTAAATAAATAACTTGTTCTTTTTTAAAACTATCTTTTTTTGGTGTAATTTGTTAAAATATTGCGAACTGAAAATGTTAATCATGAATTTAATATTTTTTTGTATTTTATCCAAGGTTGTGCGAATGCTGTAAGTTGTATTTTTTTAATGATCTGATTTTTACAGACTGTAAGCAAAACAACACCAAAAGGTTTGCATCTCGGTTACCGTTTGCCATTACAGTATTAACCTTGCAGACTTAGGGATTCACCAAAATTTAAAAGTTTATTAAGTGAGCACAGCGTATAGTGAACGAGATCCAAATGTTTTAATTTAAATCAATTTTTGAATTAATCTGTTGAAAAAACACTTTGCTTTACACATTAATTAATAATTTTATTATTTCAAAATATTATAAAATTAATTTATTATAGTGCTGGTGGTGATAAATTTTTTAAAAATCATAATAGTAATTCACTTGTAAACTGCAAAAGCTAATGTTCAAATGTTATTATTAAACTCCCTATAACACCTGAAGTAATGAAAATTAGATGACTCAAACTTTTTATTTGCCTCAATCTTACGTCATAAATTTGTCTATATTAAAATAGTAGCACTGATAATTTGGCTGACTCTATCATTTTTATTGCCTTAACGTTTCGTTATAAACGTTTCCTAGGGAGTTTTGTTCTGCGCACATTTACAAAGAAACGTCCGCCGCTTCCAATTTCGACGGAAAATGTAACATACGAGGCCGTACTTTAAGTAGGAAGAATATATAGTAATAATATTATCAAACAAATTGAATTGAATTGAATTGGTTATGTAAACAATTAATTAAATAGGCTACTGTGTTACCCAGTGGCGTACGCAAAAAGTTTCCAAGAAGGGGCCAAAGTTTTGTCACAATCGTGTGACATCACAAATCAACTTTGGGAGTGCCGAAGGCACGACCATTATAGGGTCGTCCGGGGGCATGCCGCGAAAAAACTTTGCAAAATTACACCTAAAAATACGCATTCTCGTACCGGTCAAATCGGAAGCTTCTCGAAAACCAAAAAAGCGTTCGCATATGCTTCAAAATCCAGAAAGAACCAGGGGCGCCGGAGTTTTTTTGCCAGGGGGACAAAATTTAAAAAAGGGCATTTTTTTGTTGAAAAGGCACTGCCAACAAAAGCAAATTTTGGTAGTCATGCTGCAATTTGAAATTTTAGTTGACATGATAGAATTTCAGTTTGCACAGGACAGATCGGTATCTCGGAAAATTTTTATTTTGCTAATTTGTTATTTTGGTTTGATTAATTTTTCGGCCAATGCCAACTCTTTTTAATAAACCTAGAGTTCAAAACCTTAATCATAAGGTGTGCTGCATCTTGCAAAAGCCTTTAAGTTGACTGTGCCATCACTACTCACTGCGATAGCCGTAGTAATAGCCAATTTTACACAAGTTTTTCTCAATTAGGGACAGTAAAAAAATACAATTCTATTAACTGGTTACTAAACCAAAAGCTCTCCAACATAAGCTACCCACAACTAAACTTTTGTCAAAAGCACACAAGCTAGTTTTGAAAACAGCATTCAACAATTGCGACGTCCATGCACGGCAGCCAAAAGCAGATAGATACAGATCGAATGCATTTTGCTTGGAAATATCACAAAATGCTTTTCACATGTTAATCTGTGAATAGTCTTTCGTTACCCACAACAAAACGCTGGCTAAAACATTTACGCTATCAAGAATACCAAAGGTTAAAACAGATAGAACAATAAAAACTTAAAGAGCTATTAACAATTGGCTAAAAGAAAAAACGTAGTTACATGAGCATGAATGGCCCTTTAGATTGAGGTTTGCTGTCAATCATTAAACGCTGCACAATTAATGTAACTGTAACCTAAAATAATTTATTAGTGTTTTGCTTGCTGGCAAAGTCATCTGCAACGGCTTGTAAATTGATATTGTCCAACAAGTTCAATGAATATTTGCAAACATCCAATTATTGAGACTGTTATCTCTCATAGTGCTTCTAAGCCATGTTTTGATTCTTCTCATGACACTGAAACATCTTTCTGCGAAAGCCGAAACGAGAGCTACGCCCCAGTAAATTTAAAGCGATTTGTGTATTTCCAAAAAGCATTTCTTGCTTGTCGGCTTTTTGCTTAAAACTTTGCAAACTGTTGATATCTTTGTTACTTTTTTCAGAGGCGTGGTACTTTCTTTGTTAAATAACTTAATATGAGCATGTAGGTCTGCGAGTTCTTTTGTAAACACATCAAAACGAACAAGACTCTTAAAATGTTACGTTATAGCCTAATCACAATCATGGTACACATATGTACCACATTCCTTCAAAAGCGCTAAGAATGTCACGCGGTTAGTCTTTGTGTTTTTATTTTTAGACTTTAATGTCGGGCATAAGTGAGTATTGAGCAGCCAAGCCAGACAGCTCGGGTTGCTTGTTAAAATTAGATTAACGCCACAATTTCTTTGCTTCTAAATCAAAAATTTTTTTATTATTACTAGGGCGCGCTAAAGTCAATAAAGTCAAAATTTTTTCACGACCTTGTTACATGATCAAACGTGTAGTAACGTTCGTTTCAGGTGTTCAGGAGTCTGTTTTGGTAGATTTTATAAGTCAAAATAAAGTCAAAATTTTGCATAAAGTCAAAACTTGTCAAAATTGTCTTTATCAAAAATTTCCTTACAAAAACAAACAAATTTATATTTTCTTTTATATATTTTTGAATTTTTGAGCTGCTATTAAAATTTTATGCGCAGTTTTATTTGATTTTAAACTTCTGAAATAGTTGCAATGGTTGCACTATCGTCACAATAATGCGTGCGGTAATAGCACTTATTACGCATGAAACGTCACTGTTGATGCATAAACACATAATTGTTGGACAATTAATCTATTCCTATAAAACCTTTGCGCTCTTTACACGTGGTCTTTTTAAGTTGTAGCTTGCAAAGCAAAGAATGCCTAAACAAGCCAAATCTTCTACAGCGAAAGTTAGGCAAATTTGCCAGGAATATCCGGATGAGTTTTCGGCAACTCCTGCCGGCGACTTGCGATGCAACCTTTGCGACGTGTTAGTCAAATGCGACAAAAAGTTTTTTGTGAAAAGCCACCGAAAAAGTAAGCAACACCAAGGAAAATTGGAGATGAAGAGCAAATCCCAAAGTAAGCAAACCTTTTTACAACTCGATCAAGTAAACTTCAAAGAACAAGTTGTCTCTTCATTCTTAGCTGCAGATATCCCACTTCATAAACTAAACCATCCTTCTTTAAAGTCTCTGTTTGCTACAATGGGAAAAGTATTGCCTTCGGAGACTGCAGCCCGGGCATGTGTTGCTAAATTAGCATCCCAAAAAGAAGAACAAATTCAAGAATTACTTCGTGACAAAAAAATTTTTTTAATTGTGGATGAAGCAAAGGTTGCTAAACAAAAGTATATTAGTGTGCTTGTGGGCAGCTTAGATGCTCCAAATCAGACATTCCTCGTTGATTGCCTTCCACTTGACAGCGGTAGCAATGTTAATAGCAGTATTATTCTGCACACTGTGGATGACATATTGCGACAATTTGAAATAAAACGCGAGAATTTTTCATTGTTCTTGACTGATGCTGCTCGGCACATGTCTTTGGCTGAAAAGACATTAAAGGAATTATACCCTTCTTTGATGCATGTCACCTGCGTTGCGCACTTACTACATAACTGCGCTATGCGTGTGCGAGCTCATTTTAAAACTATTCATGAAGTAATAGCAACGATCAAGGCAGCAACTATCAAAAACAAAAATCGCAAGAAAGATTTTCATGATGCTCGTCTGCCATCTCCTCCTGACCCTGTAATTACAAGATGGGCAACTTGGCTTAGAGCTGCCTTATATTACAGTGAGAACCTTCCAGTTGTTCGTACCATTGTCAACAATTGGACAAGTGCAGGCCTCTTAGTCAGCAGAGCAAAAGACGCTATCAATGTGGAAGATTTGGTGCCGGACTTGGTTAAAATAAATCAATACAGGACTCTAGCAGCCAACGTAGAGTTCTTAGAAGGAAGTGCCTGCACGATAACCGAAGCATACGGACTGCTGAAAAATGTGCAATTCGATGATGATCCGTGCGCAATTAAAGATTACATTAAAAAACGACTATCCAACTCTGATTTAGAAACAATAATAAACTGTACCAACTTGACAATTGACCCAACAAGCTACGCACTATTGCAAAAAGCCCAGCCAACCTCTGCTGCTGTTGAGAGGTCGTTTTCTATGCTCAGTAAATTACTGAGAAAAGACAGAAATTTTAATGTTAAGAATGTAAAAAAATATATGATACTGTATTACAATAAAAAGTCCTTGAAATTATGCAGTGTGGCTTTCGTTAAAAACATCATAGACAGACTCTTAGTGTACAAGTACAGTTGCGATAACAACGCATTTTTTGTATTACACACTAATTGATACCGGGACACACAATGCCTCGTTATCCTAGGATTTGACGTCATGCGTCGCTTTGTTGCATTAGCTTCAAGACTGAGTGATTGAGAAAATGTTCAAAGTAGGCTACCTTCTTCTATAAAAACTTATGTAAATTGCGGATTATAAAACATAGTTAATCAAAAAAGTGCAACAAGACATAAATAATAGGCGAAAGCGGTTAGGTCAAAATAAAGTCAAAATTTTGCTAAAATAAAGTCAAAAATATATTTTTTTAGGTCAAAAAAAATGGCCCTAATTATTACTCTTTCTGAGCACTTAGAAATTTTCTGATGCTTTATTTATTTTTTTAAAACGCATGGTATAATTGTTGTTAGGAATACCTAAACTACCGGGATGGTAGTTTAGGTATGTTTGATTGTTGTATATGGCTATTTGCCATCAGTTAATGAATCAAAAATTGATTTTCGGCTAAGATATAATTCAGTTTACTGATTTAAGTATTATAGAATAAGATGTTTACCAGAAGTTTAGGTCGCTTACGATATCAATAACTCTATATTGCATACGTTAAAACTTTTATCTTGCTTTTACAGGGTGATTCAGCGAAGTGTGCACAAATAAAAACTCATCTTTCGGACTTATAATTAGGTCAAATGAAACAAGTTATATGCTGTGAAGATAGTAAATTTAATAAGCTTTCAGAAAATATACAAGTTATTCAATATAACCCCCTTTGTTTTTGATTGCTTTCCGAAGTCGTGGCAGAACCTGGGCACATGTGGCACGCACCACTTCTGGGTCAATTTCGTCCCATGCCGATGTCAATTTTCGCTTTAGAGAGTCCAGATTTGGATGAGAAGTACGGCAGGCTTTTGTCTTAATAATATTGTCTTAATAGACCATAATTAATAATATTGTAATAATAGACCATTATTAATAATATTGTCTTAATAGACAATAACCCAAAATCCATAGGGTTCAAGTCTGGTGAAGACGGCGGCCAAAGCTCTTTCTCCCAAAAACCTTTGAAATTGCATCGACACCAAGCTTGAACTGAGTTGGCCGTGTGGGAGGTTGCACCGTCCTGTTGAAGAGTAACTCCTTGTTCTCCGACTACTTCTTGGACCCAGGGAAGGACTTTCTCCTCCAGCATTCGCCTATAGACGGTCTGGTTTATCTTGACCCCTTCTTCAATGAATATGAGAGGAGTTTTCAGCCCTTTTGATGTTGCGCCTGCCCATACCATTACGGAGGCGGGTTTTTGTCTTCTGAAAGAGCTGCGACGCTCAACTGGGACCATGTTTATGTCTGGAAGCCAAATCCTGTCATTTTGATGGTTATGGACAGCTTGAACAGTGAAAAGTTTTTCGTCTGTCCATAAAACTTGAGGCTGCGTGCCATCGACAAGTTTCTTGACCAAAACCTTTGCTCTATCGAGCCTTTTCTTCTTAGTGGCCTCCGACAAGAGATGTCTTTTGGTGAACTTGTATGGGTAGCTCTGGAGATCATCCTTGAGAATCCTTTGCATGCTGGACACGCTCACAGAGTAGTCTTTAGCAACTTGTCTGGCACTTCTTGCAGGATTTCTCCTCAACTTCTCTCTGACCTTTTTGATCAGTTTCTTCGTCCTTACGGTTCTTTCAGGGTCACTCCTGATTCTTGGAGCACAAGTCCCAGTGTCCTTGAACCTTTTCACGGCTTTATAAACTCCTCTACGGCTTACAACCTCCTTCATCAACCGGAAAATTTCACTTGGTGGGAGCTTCTTCTTGCAATACTCTTCTATCACGTCATTGATCGTTTTACTCATCGTTTATTTTTACTTCAAATAATACCAGATTTTAAATTTTAACTCTTAAATAATAAGAAACTGAAATGTTAATAATTGAAAGTTAATAATGGACGAAATACGAGATCGTACATGCACATAAAACTAAGAAAAGTATTTGTGCACACTTCGCTGAATCACCCTGTATTACTGTACTATGTGTCACAGCTAGTTGTCTTTGTAATTTTACAAATATTGTTGGATTTAATGGTGATCAAGATTATACAGGTTAACTTCAAGATTCATTCCATTATCAACTGCGTAAAATTCTTTATGATTTTACGTGGTCGTGCTTCTTTATAATTTTTTATGGTCGTGATCGTACGTCCTTAATAAACTATGTTTCAAAATATATTGGCTATACTTTTTATTCTAAATTTATTCAAAACTTACTCTCTATCATATCTTATAATTTAATTTATAAAGTTTGTTATTTTTCAAAAATAGCTGCATCAACAATCTGACCAATTTTTGTTCACGCTTTTGCCAAAACAAAACAAACTTTTATGTAGCTCAATTTCACCAACTTAGAATAACTATTAATTTATTAAGTTGAAATTTAATGAAAACTTACACTCTATCACGCCTTACAATTTAATTTAAAAAGTTTGTTATTTTTCAAAAATTGCATCATTAACAAGCTGATCAATTTGTTGGCAGCGTGGTCGAGTGGTTAAAGCGCCGGACTCTGTGACCAACACGGTCTCGGTTCAAAACCCAGTCGCGCCTTTCTGTTGTGTCCTTGGGAAAGACGCTTTACGGTACATTCCCCTACTTGGTGGTCGTGGCAAGCAGTTCTAAATTACAGTCATATCTCTATTAAATTACAAGCGGACAGCAATATCTTGGCATCTCCGGAAGCAGGTCGGGGTAATTGCTTACCCTATGTATTAGCGCCTCCGGCGGCTTTCCTGCGAGTCAGGTGGATAAATATAGAGATAAAATAAAAATAAAATAAATTTTTGTTGTTCACGCTTTTGCAAAAACAAACCAAACTTTTATGTAGTTTAATGTATAAATCAATGTATTTTTTGACGACTGAGTCGTCCAAAGGAGCATGCATTCAACCGTACGAGTGCCGACGCTCTTGTCGGCGTTCTCTTAATCAAGAAACAAACTGAGAAAAAAGAGTTTTCTATCATGGTATGTATTAATATATCGTTACTATAATCTTCCGGATAGCCTTGTGCTAGCCATAGCTCTACTTACCTGTGTTCGAGAAGTAACCTGACTAATTTCATTATGATTAGTAAAACAGTTCAAAAGTGGAAAGAAGATTACCCCAAAAATGGTTTACTTAAGTTAAGGTTTGCATCCAAAGTTAGGGTTTGCTCCCATGGATAAACCTCTACTTTTTGCATCAAACAAAGTCACATGCGAAGTGGTGAAAATGAAAAAACCACACACTATTGCAGAGACTCTTATCAAGCACTATGCTTTGGAAATGATAAAGGCTATCCTAAGTGAGGAGGCCGCAAGAAAACTGCAACGGATTCCTTTGTCAGACAACGTTATCTCTGCAGTAAAATCGATGATATTGGTGTTGATATTCTTGATCAAGTTGTGCCAGATATCAAAGCTTCTTCCACCAAGATCTCAGTTAGATAAAACAAAAGATCAGCCATTGCAGCCAACGTGCGGTTTTCGGCGTTATGTAAAATGGAATGTCATCGAGAAACACTTTCTTTTTTGTAAACCACTCAAAACAATTACAACTACATGGAACATTTTAATTTGGTGAAAAAGATTTTTTAACACTAATGACATCCCTCTACAAGCTATCGGTTCTATTTACACAGACAATGCTTCAGCTATTCTAGAAAAACCGTTTGGATTTGTTACTCTTATAAAAAAATGAAATTTGAGAGGTGGTGCCACTCATAGCAATTACTTTTCATCGTCATTCTCTTGTATCGAAAACTTTGCCTGTTACTCTGAAAAATGTGATGGATTTGTTTGTTAAAATTGTAAATTACATATCAGGAAGAGCTTTGAATCACAGGTTGTTTAAAACATTTTGCAGTGATCTTGATATCGATGCTTCTGTTCTGCTGTTTCATACGGACGTCGGGTGGCTCTCCAGAGTTTGAGTTTTAACAAAATTTTTTTATTTGAAGAATTATGAGGAATTTAGAATTAATTTTAAACAAGCTGCTTAAAGATTAGAAACACCAGACTCGAGTTTCGCTCTTATTAGAGCTTGTCAGTGATGCTTATCTCACCGCGAATCGAACCTGGGACCTGTAGTCTTCCACGAAGGTTACTATACCACTAGACCACAGATACGGCTTTGAGACCACAGGTACGGCCTTGGAATTACAACATAGTGGATTCTATGTATTCCTTGTTCATTAAATCCGGGAATAAGTTATAAGAGCTGCTTTGAGTCCATCTGTCCGGGATCTGTGGTCTAGTGGCATAGTGACCTGCGTGTGAAGACTACAGGTCCCAGGTTCGATTCGCGGTGAGATAAGCATCACTGACAAGCACTAATAATAGCGAAATTCGAGTCTGGTGTTTCTCATCTTTAAGCAGCTTGTTTAAAAAAAAATTTTTTAGTGCAAAATGAAAATTAAACACTTTTCGCGGGAACAAAAAGTTCTCTTGTGCATACTTTCGAATCTCCTAACTTTCCTCCAATGTTGGCATGCCTGGCGAATGTTTTCCAACATTTGAATGATTTAAATCTTTAGGTATAGAAAAAAAGAGTGAATACTGTGACCGCCTGTGACATGTTGCGTGCTTTCAGACAGAAACTGCTGCAGAGTCGGCTGTCATGCAAAAGAATTTTGCTAATCTTTCCTTTCTAGACAAAGTCGTTCTAGAATACAGCAACTTCAATTTGGAAGAAAATGTCAAGGCAGAAATCAATGAGGACCTGAAAGGGCTGAAAGAGTCATTTGACAGATATTTCTCCCGAGGAGATCAGGAAGAACCGAAAACTTGGATCGCCAACCCCTTTACCTTCAAATTGAAGAAAGTGGGAGATGAGGATAAAGATAAAGATCATTTAATTGAGATACAAGCATGCCAATCTATGAACCTGCTTTATGAGTTTAGTTTACTTGAAACTTTTTGGTGCAGCATTTAATTGAGTATCCAACTCTGGAAAAGAGAGCATTGCAACTTTTCATTCCGTTTGCTACCACTTGGCTGTGTGAATCGGGATTTTCATCTTTACTTCACCTCAAGAATAAATAACGCAATGCCCTGGACCGGATAATCTACGCATCGCATTATCCCACAAGGTTCCACGTTTTGACCAGATAGTTGCAAAGCGCAGGCAAGAAAAAGCAAAGAACCCAATCACCAGCTTCTTTTATTTATTTATTTACTTTTGTATTTTGTGTGATTGCTTTGTTGAAGGCTACTTTTTTCCCTTTGTTAGCCAAATAAAAGCCTTTGATCACTTTTATGCATTGTTTTCGTAGGTGTTTAGAATTTTTTCCCAAAGTCACAACGATTTAAAACAGGAGGTGCAAGATTGGCTTCATCAATGAAGCGGAGCGAAAAGCGGATCGGAAAGCACGGATCTATAGGATGAATGCTCTGATCGTTTCTTTCATCTTTGATTAATCTCGTTCGATGCAGCCTACTTGAGTTACAGTCCTAATAGCCGGTGTGCACGTCACAGTGTAACGTCAATCAATAACGAGCTTGTAAACAAATCTCTGGCAAATTTCTATTCACAATGCACCATTGTTTGACAGTAAAAATTTTTAGCACGTTCATAAACTTCCAACCGCAAACTGACATAATTAAAGCTCTTTGCTTTACTTCAAACTCAAACGTTAAAGAAGAACAAATAATATAAATATAAAAAAGTTTTACCGGAACATTTTTGTCTTTTTGAATTTTGTATTTTAGTAAAAACTTGGGTCTCCCACAAAGGTCGACGAACATGAAGAGTCCATTGATGAAGAAAAAAGAAAGTAAGAGAACCATACTAGACCCTATAAAAGCTTGCAACTTGAAAACGTTTTACCGCTAATAAACACCGATCCACGTTTGTATAACAATATAGAATTTTTTTTATTATAAAAAGAATCATAGTAAGCTGATTAAGGGAACAAGACCAGGACTATGGGCCATAATAATGGAATGCATGCATTTCCAAATTCTTTTAGTCATGAATTAGTTCAAAAAACTTTTTGAAAAAAATTGATTTATCTCTTGTAACTTCATTGTTAATTTTAATTATACCAACTCTCATTTATCTGTTTTGGCCACTAACCTCCAACGAAAATGGCTTTTTCATTGTTTCCAAATGTTTCAAAGATAGTCCTCCAAACATCTTCAAAAAAATAATGGATCGAACTCAAACATTCGTTTGCCAGCTCCATTTGTTGTTTGCTAAATAATCTGCACAAACTGAAAGTTTTGCATTAAAATATGAACAACAACTGGAGCGCCAACAGGTTAAACAAACAACCAATAAAGCGCTAGTTAAAGATTTATAACTACCAAGTTTCTACAAAAAATCCAATTGATGTTTAAGAGAGATAGAAAAAATTTTCTTTAGCCAATCAGGCGTTTTTTGCAATATAGAAAGCAAGTATTCAACTTACAATACTGATCCATAGTTATTTTTTCACAGAAAAAACAGAGGACCCAAAAGATAAAATGTGGTTGCTTTTTTAGTGTATTGAAGACGTAGACGAGTGGTACCTGCCTGCTTTGCCATCGACTGCAATCGACACCACCTTAATTTAATTCTTATTCTCGTCGTGGTTCTATGTAAACTCCAACATCAAAATTTCCACCCCAAACCATTCCATAAAATATGCTCCCCATAATTTTTTTTACCCTGCAAGTTAGTCATGTCACGGGGTGTATGGGGAGAAAAAGTTTTCTGACGTGGAATTTTGTGGGATGGAGTTTTCTTAGGGGGATTATCGGGATGAAAATTAAGGAGGTGGAATATACCGGTTACACTCGCCACAATGCTGGGCTCTTCATAAATGTCTTTTATGTTACGTTGCTCAGCTTCATTTTCTAACAAGCAAATTACAAAAAAATATATTTTTAAATGCCTACAACTACATTTCTACTGCGGGGATCAATATCTTGGCATTTCCAAAAGCAGGTCATGATTAACGCCTCTGATCACTTGGCGGTTGCTCTGACTCTGAGATTAACGCCAGTAGTATGTAATGGCTGGTTTAGAGTGAATTGTGACGTCATCAGGAGCAGGAGCCAGGAGCGTGCAGGAGCGCTGACATCATCAAAGGCGGAGGGTGGCGCTAGAGAGCAGTGCCGAATCCTATTTTGAATCCTATTCCGAATCCTTTTTTAAATCTTATTCCAAATCCTATTCCAAATCTTATTCCAAATTCTATTTCGAATTCTAATCCGAATTCTAATCCGAATCCTAATCCTATTCCAAATCCTACTCCTATTTCTAATCCCATTTCTACTCCTATTCCTAATCCTATTCCAAATCCTATTCCTAATCCTATTTTTTATCCTATTTCTAATCCTATTCCTAATTCTATTCCTAATCCTATTTCTAATCCTATTCCTAATCCTATTCCTATTTCTTATCCTATTTCTAATGTTATTCGTAATCCTATTTTTAATCCCATTCCTAATCCCATTTCTAATCCTAATCTTATTCCTAATCCTACGAAAGACGGTGGTCCTGAGTTCAATTCTTATCCAAAACAGTATAAATCCTACTCCTAAGAATGTCAGTGGTCCTGAGTTTGACTCCCAACTAAGACAGCGAAGCTGTAAATCTTAACCCTATGAAAGACAGTGGTTCTCAGTTTGATTCCTGCCCAAGTTAGAAGTAAGATTCCAACCCTAAACCTAAGAAAAATAGTGGTCCTAAGTTTGATTTCCAACCAAGACAGTAGAAATCCTAACCCTAAGAAAATTAGTGCTCCTGAGTTTGATTCCTACCCAAGACAGTAGAAATCCTAATCCTAAGAATGTCAGTGGTCCTGAGTTTGACTTCCACCTAAGACAGTAAGTATAATTCCTAAACCTAAAAAGTCAGTAATCCTGAGTTTGATTCCTACCCAAGATAATATAAAGCCAAACCCTATGAAAGACAGAAGTCCTGAGTTTGATTTCTATCCAAGACAGTATAAACCCTAACCCTAAGAAAACCATTGGTCTTGAGTTTGATTCCTACCCAAGACTTCAAAACACAACATAAGATCATTTCAAAAGATTCTGCAAGATTTTAAAGCAATAAAGTCAATCCGTGTCCTGTTTTTAAACACTCGTAAAACGAACCTATCAAAATATTTTCTGATTTTAAGCGCACAATAGAAAAGTCTTTTAACCCGTGTTCCGATGATATAAAGTTTTTTGAAATTTTGTTCCGATGATAAAAAGTTTTTGAAATTTTGTAGCAAATTTATTCGGTAACTTAGTACGTTATTTAATCGTCTATCTTTTCGGCGCCTGTAAAGAAGGCCTCGCCGATAACACAATCTCGGTGTCTACTAAACGATAAATTCTTAATCTTCTTGCTGGATCTGACCTTCGAACCAGCGACAGCAAAAAATATAGTCTAGCTAAATCACAGCTCAGACTACCACAATATCTTCTTTATTAATAAAATATGCTCCAAACCACTTAGGAGCCCGAATAGTATAAATCAATAGTAAATACAGGTTCAGCAGCTTAATTCTTCAATAATCACGTAGACAACCAAAGACTTGCGACCAAAAAACTATGAATTTACACAGTTAACAATTTTCCAATTCTAAGTTACCACAACGAATCATCGAATCATCAAATCATAATACTGCTTTCCAGCGAACCTTATTTATACCAGTCGGTAAGGTTTCTCGATCGTTCTGAAATTTACTCAAATCAAAAACAACTATTACGTGATAGTCAAAACAGGTCAAGCGGATAGTTCTGGAAGTTACTTCAAGGTTCGTGAAATTAAGCAGTGTTGCCATTTTCTTATAAATAAATGTAAAATATTTAAATTACTTATAAAACCGTTATTTCTTAAGCTATTTGAGCCGGACCAAAGCGAAATCAAAGAGATTTTTTATGAGATTGTGAATCTACATAATGTGGGCAATTTTTAGGAACGGAACAACCCGTTTCCTGTTTTTAAGTGCAAGCGAAGCAAACCAGTCAAACCTTTTTCTGATTTTAAGCGCACAATAGAAAATTGTTTTAACCCGTTTCCTGTTTTTAAGCACTCGTACAATGAACCTGTCAAAACTTTTCCTGATTTTAAATGCACAATAGAAAATTCTTTTAATCAGTTTCCTGTTTTCACACACTATAGAAAAAAAACCTGTCAAAATATGTTCTGCAAAGAGTAAGTTTGGACAAGTCAAGTCAATACACAGTTTTCCATGGGGAATTCCCTAGGTTTTTACCAGGATTGTTTGTATAGGTTTCTTTGTGTATTGCAAAACTTTGTTTTGAGTTTTGCTATATTTATGTTCAATTTCTCAATTTTTCCCTAAAAAAGTTTGGTTTTTAGATACTTTTATTCAATTTTAAAACTTTTTTTTCTAAAAAAGCCTTGATTTTTATTATAACTTTGTTTAATTTTTTCTAACCAATCTTAATTTTTTTATAACTATCTTCAAATTTTTTCTAGGCAAGCTTGATTTTTGTTATACTTATGTTCAATTTTTCAAAAATTTTTTTTAGACAACCTTGGTTTTTGTTACACCTATTTTCAATTTTTTCTAGAAAAATTCGATTTTTGTTATACTTTTGTTCAATTTTAAAACTTTTTTCTCTAAACAATTTTGACTTTTGTACTTTTGTTCAATTTTTCAAAAATTTTTCTTAGCCAACCTTGATTTTTGTTATACCTTTGTTTAATTTTTCTTGGTAACCTTGTTTTTTGTCATAACTATCTTCAATTTTCTCCTAAACAAGCTTGATTTTTGCTACACATTTATTCAATTTTTCAAAAATTTTCTTAGACAATCTTGATTTTTAGATATCTATCTTTAATTTTTTTCTAGTCAAACTTGATTTTTGTCACACCTTTGTTTAATTTTTCTAAGCAAGCTTGGTTTTGCTACACTTATCCTCAATTTTTTCTAAACAAGTTTGATTTTTGTTACGTTCTTGTTGAATTTTTGAGAATTTTTTTTTGTCAACCATAATTTTATTATACCTTTTTTTAATTTTTAAAAATTTTTCTTTAGGCAATCTTGGTTTTTAGATATCTATCTTTAATTTTTTCTAGGCAAGCTTGATTTTTGCTATACTTATGTTCTATTTTTCAAAAATTTTTCTTAGTCAACCTTGGTTTTTGTTACACCTATCTTCAATTTTTTTCTAGATAAATTCAATTTTTGTTATACTTTTGTTCAATTTTAAAACTTTTTCTCTAAGCAACCTTGTTTTTGTTATACTTATGTTCAATTTTTCAAAATTTTTCTTAGTCAACCTTGATTTTTGTTTTACTTATGTTCACTTTCTCAAAAAATTTTTCCTAAGAAGCTTGACTTTTAGGCAGCTTTATTCAAATTTAAAACTTTTTTTCTTAGTCATCCTTGATTTTTGTTATACCTAACCTCAATTTTTCTTCTAACAACCTTGATTTTTGTCATAAGCTTTATTCATTTAAAAAAAAATTTTTCCAATCAACCTTGATTTGTTATACCTTTGCTTAATTTTTTCTTGGCATCCTTGATTTTATTATACTTATCTTCAATTTTTTTTCTAAACTACCCTATTTTTGTTATAACTAATTTCAATTTTTTCTTGACATCCTCAATTTTCCTTATACCTTTGTTTAATTTTTTCTTGGCAATTATGATTTTTGTCATACCTTTGTTTAATTTTTCTTAACAATCTTGATTTTGTTGAACCCATCTTCAATTTTTTTCTAGACAAACTTGATTTTGTTATATCTATGCTTAATTTTTCTTGGTAACCTTGATTTTTGTCATATCTAACCTCAATTTTTTCTAGACAAACTTGATTTTGTTACATCTATGCTTAATTTTTTCTTGGTAACCTTGATTTTTGTTATACCTTTGCTTAATTTTTTCTTGGCAACCTTGATTTTTAGATACCTACATTCAATTTTTTCCCTAAGAAAGCTTGATTTTTAGGTACCTTTATTCAATTCTAAAACTTTTTTCTCTAAACAGCTTTGATTTTTGTTACGCCTAATCTCAATTTTTTCTCTAATAACCTTGATTTTTGTTATACCTATACTCAATTTTTTTCTAAGCAACCTTGCTTTTTGTTATACCTAAATTCAATTTTTTCTTGGCAACCTTGATTTTTATTCACAGTCAAAGTAATTGTTAAAAGTTTTAAACAAAAATTTTTATTGATAGGATATTTGTGTTCAATAAACAGATGCTTCATAATAAAAAATTCGTCTTTTTTCTTTATTATTTAGTAAATCAAATTCAAACATAGTTATTAATTTTATGCAGTATGAATTTAATTTCTAGTGTTAACATTTAATTGTTTCAAAAATGAATTCAGTTCCAACTACGTTTAATCTTTTGGTTATTTTATAAACTTTTAATAATAAGAAAGCTACCCGTAATCTCTGTAAGCGTGACAATATGCTTTTGATAATTGCGTCAAGTTCTCTCTCTTATACAAAAGCTTGAGGCTTATCCTGCTCATAGCGTATTGCGTTTCCTGTTAAAAGTGTGACATATTTATGATCGGAGTTTGAAAATCTGGTTACCTTAATTTCCAATGTAAAAAATAGAGTAAGCGAAAATTTTTATAATGCACCTTAATTTTTATAGTTTTTAACAACCGTATGTAAAAAGAAATTTTATTACAAGCTTGACCCAAAAAAATTGATTTTAAAACACCGACTTAAGTTTAGTTTGATCCCCAGCCAAGTACAACAACCGTTTATGTTAAAAAGTTTTGCATTTTTTCACTTTTAATGAGAAAATTCATCATAAAACTGAACATTTTAATACATTTTGCCAACTAAATTTTCTAAAATTAACATAAAATTTGAAATCAAATAAGACCAACGTAAGTTTAAAAAGTTTTGTATAAATAAGATCAATTCCAAGAACAGTCAGTTGTTTTTTGAAAATATAATAATATTTATTTTATCAAGTCCTATCGCAGTTAGTTCTTATGTCTAAATGAAAACAAACCAAGCTGAAATTATTTAATAAACTTATTGACTAGCTCAAAATCTAAAAATAAACTTTTCAAAAAGCCGGATTTTTAAAAAATACCTAAAACTTTGCTTTCAGGATACGGTTTTGCTTAGGGTAACAAACACAAATAAAGTAAGAAACCAACAAATTCACTCTTTTATCTTGAACGTTGCTAACCTCTAAGAAAAAAGTTTGACAGTGACCTTGTGAAAAAAACCGTCTACAGGTATTAAAAATTAAACCTTTAAAATTTCATTCTCCGCAACATCGTTTTGTGGTCAAGTTTTAAATTATTGCACTAGTTTAACCAAAATGCTTTAGTTTTTGTTTAACCCAAATAAACGTTTTAACCAAAAGCTTCATTAATTGATATTAACAATATGATCCATGAAAATAATTTTATACAGTTTTCACACGGAGGTTTTGTGGTCAAAATTATCACTATTTAAAAATTGTCTCACATTGTAGAGGTTTTAGTATAGAAAACAGTGGATTCCTTCCACGTAAAAAAAATTTAACTTTTTGAAAGGATTATCTTTCTTCCAAGTGTTTTACATTTTAAAGTTACAAAAACACTAGCTTGCTTAAAAAATCTAAAAAAATTTTTCTTGAAAAGTGTACGTTTTTTCCAAGTGTCACAGAAGTTTGTTAGTTTTTTGAACCAAACCCTAAAAAATTCTACTTTATTTTAGGTTTTTTGCTATTTTTTAACGCATAGCAACAATTCAATCTCAAATTTTTATCACAATATTGCTTTCTTAATTGCGCAAATGTTGTAATTTTGTCAAACTCTTTGTATAATTGTTGCACAGAAGCAAATATTTCGACTTTTGCACGGTTAAAAAATTCTCATTTTACTTAGTTTTTTCTTTCGAAAGTGAAAAGAGTCGCATTGAAACCTTTAGTTTAACTAAATATCGATTTGTTTGTTTTAAATACTAAGCAACAACACAAACATTTCAAAATAAACTAACAAAAAGTTGACTAATCAAGTTTATTAGACTCATCCGTTCATTAAAAAATATCAATTTTTGACTTAAAGAGTTTTTTCACCTTGTAACCTAAACGTTTTCAATCTGCTTTGCATTAAAAAGGTGTTTAGCATCACAAAATTTCACGAGATTTTCTCAAGTTGAAACCGTCTTGGTTGAAAAATAGCAAATTTGGCGTTAAAAGTTGTTCGATTTGCAAATCAATGTCTGTTTTTAGCAACTGTTTATTCATTGTGTGACCTAAATGTGATGCTTTAAATTAACTTTATGATAAAAATCAGTCAACCTCACAAATTTTAACTAGTTTAAGTTAAAATCATTTGTGCCTCAAAAAATCAGAAACATTACGTTTCAACATGATTTAATTTTGCCTTTTTACAAGCAAACTTTTCGATTCTAGTGAAACAAACCTACATTTTATTTTGTTCACGTTTCAATAGTTAAGTTTGTTGTTTCAAAAGTAAAAGCCAAGAATTTTTTTTTATTTTTCAATTTGAAGTCACAACTTGCGTATTTTGATTTATAAACCTAAAGTTTCTTAATCTATTATGCATGTAAATTGTAGAGCATATCAATTTCTATGTTTTCAACTGGTCTGTTAGATTTTTATTTTAAAAAATTCTCTCGACTTTACGTATTGTTGTCTTTAGTTATAAAAAAATTATCACAATTTGCTAAAAAATTTTCTTTTTCATCATTTATAAGTTCGTTTGATCGTAAGATATTAGATAAAAGTTACAATTTGAAAAATTTTTATAATAGTGTTTTTATTGCTTTTGAAAACAAAAGTTCATACACAAACCTTGAAAAATACACAGATCGTCATGAAAAGTTTTATTTAAACCACAGTGTTGTCTATTTTACCCAGTTTTTTGTATCATAACAGCAATAAACCTATTTCTCAAGTCAACTGTTGAACTTTGCGTCATAATCACAGTTCTTCTTTCTGTTATTTTCGTTTTCAACACTATTTTTGTCATTTTTGATTATTTTCTTGTGTTTTTTGCTCCATGTCATCATCACCAACCCATACAACCTGGTTAATTTTACACTTTATTTATTTTTGTTGAGATTCACGTGTCTGTTTTTTAGCTTTTGCTTAATTTTTTTCATTTTTTGGCAATTTTAAAAGGATTCTTGTTTTTATTTTATCTTTTCGAAAGTGTGATTAGTTTTAACAGTGAAACGTGTGAATTTTTGACGGTTTTTTCTTGATTGGTTTAATATTAGTAATTTCAGAGAATAAGGAATAAATGCTTTTAAAACATTCTTAGATGTGTACAAAATTGTTGGTAAAACAAAATAAAATAAAGTAAAATAATTTAACAATGGCATAGAAAAAAGGGATTCACCAAAAGCGAATTGTTGTGTTTCAAACCAATTTTATTTTACGTGACAATAGAGGATTTCTCCAACTCCAAAGTGTTTTTATACGTCTCACGTGCAACCTCGCCAAAGCTTCATTACTTGAAGTTCGAAAAATGCTTGTTTAAAAAGCAATACTAGGTTTATTGAACAATACAGTATTAAAGCAGAACAATGCATTTTTAAACACATAAACTTTTTTTCTATCCTGCTATTTTCATAGCGATTTTGTTTAAGCAATTTCCCACTTGTAAAAGAAATCTTAACATTCAACGTGATCTCACTCTACGAGCGTTTGTTTTCTTGTTCATTTTTGAATCCTAATCAAAAGAACTGGATTTAAACATTATTAGACCAACAAACCAACCAAGAAAAAACCGTCAGAAATTCACACGTTTCACCGTTAAAAATAATCACATTTTCGAAAAGATAAAATAAACATTGCGTTTCTGCCGCATGCAAGAAATTTTATAATCGCCTTCAAAATCCTTGTTTTTGGTGATCTGACCGACATAATATTTTCTGGGAAGTGTTTTAAAATAAACTAGCGCATAGTCACTTATTGCAGGTTCATTAGTGCGGTCTGGGACAAGGAGGTTTTTTTCAACATCACAAGAGTCGGAAAAGTTGTCAGATGAATGATCTGACAGCAGAATTTGTATCTCATCAACGTTTGAACTTTCGTTGTTATGCAGACGTTTTCTAGTGTCTTTAGCTTTCCGTTTTGATGCTTTTTGAACTTTTTTATAACTTTTTAAAAGTTCTTTTTGGAGTGTGTCAGTTAAAATCATGCTACAATCTTTTTTTCTTCTCTGGTGTCTTTTTTTTCTGGGAGATTTTGGATAACCAATTACTTGTTCTGGAGATAAAAAATTATTTTGGAATGTTTCCAGATTTTGGATCTCAACGTCATTAAGCAACCCTAAATCTTGCAGCTGAAAATCAACATTGTGGAAGCTTTCGTTTTCTTTCAAATGTCTGATGCTTGTTTATGCATCATTAGGTTAATCAGTGACCAGATTGGGTAAAAAATCGCATTCATCAAAAATGTGTTCATCTAAGGGGAATATGCTAGTCTTTTTAAACCCAGCTATGATATTGGTTGGAGTCATAGCTTTTTCTTCGGTAAACATACCAATGGTAGACTTCCTTTGTCTATTTCTTACCATAATTTTCATAAATTATTATAACATAATAAATATTATCAAAACTATGAAAAAATTTTTACAATTTATGAATCATATGTAACTTAAAAATTGTAGTTATAAACTTTAATAAAATTAGTTATAATTTTTAGCCTAATTACTAGTTGTTAATAAATCAAACGAAATAAACTATTGTGCAAAATAGATCTATATAATCATCAAAGGGCACAGTCGGACTGTGTCTGGATGTTCCCCCAAAAAAATGTCCGATTTTGCCCCAACCAGATTTTTTTTTATTTTTTAAGATGGTGGCAAAAACTAAAAAGTTACTTCAAATTATTTTATGGTACAAGATAGCAAATAAACCAAGTTCTAAAATGTATCAACAGTGAAAAGAATTTAAATTAAAGCTAAGCTAAAAATAGGTTCAAATATACCCTTTCCAAAATTACTTACCTACCCTAAAAACCAAAATTTATCTACCACATTTATTTTACAATAATTAGTTTTTTTAAACTAACACGAGTGAATGCTCTGTGGTGAAATATATTTATGTCTATAGTTCGAAGTTTTAGAGTTTCCAACTTTTTTTTCAAATTACAATGTCCGACTGTACCCAGTGTCCAGCCGGGCCCCACTCTCCCCTATGCTTTGTTATGTACGCGAAATTTTTGGCGCCCAAAAAATTACTTTCGATGAAGTTTTATGCGTTGAAATAATGAATCAGGATTATAAGTTTTACCTATTTTATTTCCACCAACTTTGAAACTTTCCTAAAAATTTTAGCACGTCCCACTTCGTGGTGCGCAATTTTTAGTTTAAAAATTTTAATGTATAAGGTAAAAATTTTTATCAATTTAAATTTTGGTAAAATTAAAGTAGTCCTTTTATTCTCATGTAAGTGAAAATACTATTGTGTTTTTAAACGCTTCTGTCCTACGGGACGAAGGGAAATAACCCGTCTACAAACCTGTGCAGTCAGGTTTCGAAAAATTTGATTGTATTGGAGCACCAAAAAATTTTAAAACGGGGCACAAAACAATTTTAGCATTACAAAAATTAATTCAAGAAACTATTTAAAAAGTAAACAATACTAAATTTTCCGATGAGTCTAGAAACTTATTCAATTAAAATGTTAAAATAATGAAAAAAACAAACAAAAATGTAATTGAAAATAAAGCGCGCAACACCTTAATTAAAACTGATTTCGAATGTGAAACAAAAAAATTCTAAATTAAGAACTGCTATTAAAAATTACTTAACCAAGGTTTTAAAAACAAAATTACTCGCCGCGAGAGAACGAACAGAAAAAAAACAAACTACGATGTTTGATTATATCTTTGTTATTTATGTTGATTTGAAGGCCTATCGACGCGAGTTCAAAATCCAACAAAAACGGTAGATTAAAACAAAAATAACAGAAAATTGGAGCATATAATAATCCTTTTGCCAAGCCGGAAGTTTCACTGTTCGCCTTCTTGATGGGACTTTACATCTTGGCGCAATCGCGCTACGATGCGCATCGTTCGTCGCAGCGTACACCATGTTTGTTACAAAAACTCGGCATTGTGGCTGAATAGTTAAAGAGCGCTGCACTGTTGGCGAACGTGATCGGCACGATCGCAGTTTAAAATCTACTCGCGTCATTCTGCTACGAAGAAGGAAGAAAGTTAAGTTATTCTCCCTTTTAACGTTATAACGTGTAACGTTTTGTTGCTTCTTCCATTTTCTTCTTCTGCTATAGTCCTTTATGTTTGTTTATTTCTTTCTGTTTTTATTGTGGCGGAGCAGAAATAAAAGATAGGCTACTGATACTGATACTGATACTGATATTTCGGAGAAATTATAACGGCGAACATTTACTTTGGTTCACCTTCAGTACAAATTATCATAGGTGGGCACGAAAGTACCGCGGTACTTTTACTCGGTACTTTTGAATAATCCAATTTAAAAGTAATAAAAAAACTATTTTTTTTATTTTTTTTATTTTTTTTTATTTTTGAATTACACTATTTGTGAATGTCAATTGAAATTCAATATATGACAGAGAAGTTAATAGTTATAACTATTAAATTGGATTATTCAAAAGTACCGAGTAAAAGTATCGTGCCCACCTATGCAAATTATTCACTATACACTTTTGTTAGCAGCTTTAATGTGACAATAGAAACTGAGGTTGATTGATTCTGCAAGTTTATTTGCAAGCATGTGAAATTAAAAAATCATTGATAGGCTTACAATGTTTTACAAATTGTATTTCAATAAATTCGATCGTTAAAAAATGGTGATATTTTGTTCCATTACAATCGGTAGGAGAAACGGTATAGTATTATCGTTGAAACTAATTATTTTATGTTTAATAGGTAATTTCATCAACTTACCATAACTTACTGGCGGCTATTGGTTAAAACTAAGTCTATAATGCGGAGGGCAACAACAAAAAAGTTGTGCATTCTTGTACTAAAATATTTGAACAATCATCTTTGTCGTAATTGAGATCTGATTTTTTGTCTAAAATTTTGTTTCGTCATTTTTGGTGCGTCTCTATTTCAATAAATCTTTCAGTTTACTGCCAGCATACGATCTATTTAAAACTGTGCTTTCTTTTTTAGGTCACTTGAACAATGTTTTGCTTTAATTTGTCGGTTTCAATTTGTCGGCAGCGTGGTCGAATGGTTAAAGCGCCGGGCTTGTGACCAACACGGTCTCGGTTCAAAACCCACTCGCGCCATTCTGTTGTGTCATTGGGAAAGACACTTTACGGCACTTTCCCCTGCTTGGTGGTCCTGGCAAGCAGTTCTAAATTACAGTCATATCTCTATTAAATTACAAGCGGACAGCAATATATTGGCATCTCCAGAAGCAGGTCGGGGTAGTTGTCTATACCCTACGTATTAGTGCCTCCGCCGCTTTCCTGCAAGTCGGTAGGATAAATATAGAGATAAAATAAAATAAAAAATAAAAAATTTATTGTCTACAGAAAGTCGCTTAAGACGTTTCGGTTTTTCCACGCAGCAATTCAGTCACCAAACAAATTGTGGCAACTTCAAATACAAAATTATGATTCATCTAGGGCTAGGCCTATATAAATTTAAAATTAGATCACAAACCGGATCCTTTTAAAATAAAGTTCAGGTTCAGATTCAGGTTTGAAAATTTAATTTTTACGGGTTCAGCTCCAGTTTAGGTTTAGCAAAATTAATTTGTCGGGTTCGGCTCCGTTTTAGGTTCAACAAATTTTATTTTTATGGGTTCAGTTCCAGTTCAAATTCAGCAAATTTTATTTTTTCGCGTTCAGTTTCGGTTCAGGTTCAGCAAATTTTATATTTTCATCTTGAGTTCCGGTTTAGGTTCAAAGAATAATAACTGTCAATACAAGTTTACGGATCCGGTTCGGTTTGATGGCCAAAGTAGGAGTGCTCTTGGATTCATTCATTCTTTTCATTCATTAAAAAAATTATTATTTTAACCTTAAATGTAGATTACAAAATTATTATTTTATAGAAAAAAATCTGTGGATTCCTGGATAGGTCGCTGTAGACCCTTAGAGGTCCATGGATCCCCAGTTCTACATGTCCTAAACAGTTGAGTTTGATTATGACTCCGCCGAAAAACGTACAATTCCGGCGAGCCAATGAAGCAGGGTCCAGAATTGTTGTTAAATGTGGAGTCATACCATCAAAACGAAATATCTATTGCCATCACCCTTGAATAAATTTTAATTAAAATAATTGAAAATTCAAACATGTTCTGATTAGTGTATTTTTGTTTCTAGATTACTGTTTTCCCTCTATAATGGGCATATTTTTAGCCATGATAATGGCAAATGTTATTAATGTGACCCAAAGCTTTTAAATGATGTAACAATAAACAATGTAGCAATTTGGAAATAATACAATACAAATTGCAATTTTGAAACGTTTCTGTATACATGCAATTAAATCTTCTTTATGATTACTAATTATTGGTTGTTTGTTAAAATTACAGTGAGGCACTACCTTTGTTGGATGTGACATTCGTGTTGTTAAAATTTAATTCACAGTCACAGATGTCACCAGCTCTTGGTGCCCTTTCCCATTGCAAAATAATTCTTGCTAGTTCTTCACCTCAACGCAAACAATTACTGGAGCAAATTGTAAGTGTACAGAAATATTATACTTGTGTTGTGATATTCTGTATGGGTCCTTTAAAGAAGTCACTGTAAGCAATTTTCTTTTGTGAAATTAACCCAGAATCCTCCCTACAGCAATTAACAATACACTAAAAAAAGAAACCAAGAGGAAAAGGATTTCTTCAAGAAGCAATAGTAACCACTGGTAGGGGTTAGTTTCACAAACCAATGTCACTTATGGTGATTTTTTTAAGAAACCCTTTTTCTATTTGGTGGATCATCAGTGATTAAAAAGTTCTTATTTTTAACTTAAGAATATTTTATAATTGTAATTTTTTTTTAAAAAAGTCCTCATTTCTCACCAACAGCAGCCATTACCAGTATTAGTTATATGTGTTATTAAATTCCACCAACGTATATTGGGTTTCTTCAAGAAGTTACTGTGATCGATTTTTTTGGTGAAACTAACCCAGAATCCTCCTTTCAGGACCAGGATGGAATAAAAAAAGAAATCAAGAGAAAAAGCATCTCTCAAGAAGCAATAGTAACCATTGGGGAATCCGGGTTAGTTTCACAAACAAAAATCGGTTACGGTGACTTCTTCAAGAGACCCCTTATATTAAACCTGTGAATACATTTTCTTTTTTGTCACAGAATTGTAATAATTATCAGCAACCATTTGGCATATTATTAATTTAGTGTAATCCAAAAATAGTTTGGTTTCTTTATAAAACAAAAATTCTTAAATGCCATATGTTAAATTGAACTGATTGACACTGCATTAAGATAAAGCCTGTTATAAAGCCTTTTGATAGCTAAATGTAAAATAAATTTTTCATTCTTTACAAATTTTGGTGAACATTACCAAGCTAATAAAAAGTATGTTTACATATATTTTTAATTATTGACTGTGATTAAATAAAATATTTTTATTGTATTCTTATTTTAAAAGCTATGATTATAAATTAAAACTTTTCAAAGGGATTGACTTTTCAAATTTTACCATCTTTGTTTGATGAAGAAAGTGTATCCAAAGATTCATTTAAAAACCCTAAGGACTATGTCAAAATAGTCGCTCAAGGCAAAGCACTTGCTGTTGCTGAAGTTATGATCAAAGAAGGTGTGGATTGTGTTGTTGTTGGAGCTGACACAGTTATTGTAGGTAATAGAATCATATTTAAACAGTTTAAATATTTAAATTTTCTTATTATAACCAACTAAGTCAGTTGTCAAACAAATTTTTTGTTTTTATTTTTTTGTTAAGCACAATTAAACAATGTTCTAGAACAGTTTTACTTATCCAGTGTTTGATCGTATTACTCTTTTTAATAAAAGCCACATCAATTGGGAATATTTTCATTGTTTAGACTACTAATTATATCACACAATAAACACTTAATTAATTTAAAGTGATTTTGAAAATTAGTAACATAAATGTGTACTATGACTGTAGTAAAAATTGGCAAACTATGAAATATTTTATTGGGCTTAAGTCAATTAGATTAAATATATTAGGTTTATCTAGTATTTTGTTAGAATAATTTTTATAACTGTAACTACTATTGACAAAAAATAAAGAATTATTTAACGTTAAACCTGAGATGTAAATTTATTAAATCTAAAGGAGTCTAGTTGTTTCAAGTACCTTATGACCCAACAATGACAAATTGAACCTTTTTCTTAAAGATGATCCAAACGCTGGCCTGTTGCCATTGTGTCTCCTACAGATCATTTTCAAAATTTTAAAAATCTTTTTAAATTTATAGCTTTGGGAAAGAGGTTACTTTCTTATACCATAAAATTTCTATGGAAAGCAGCCATATTGGATTAAGCATTTTTAAATTTATTTACATTATTAAAGTAAGAAAAATAAATAAGACAGAGTAAAACAAACGTTTTCGGCTAACTTAAGCCCTCATCATGTTTCGTAGTGAATAAATTTTTATGATTTAAGTTCGATTTATGAGAAAATCAATTATTTTAAATACTGACAAAATAATTTTTTATGGGACAAAGATTGATTTTTTTCTAAAGACTGGAAACACGTTAGCGGTAAATTAAATTACATGAAACAAAAATAAAAAAACGAGCAGATTTTTAAAAAAAGGTTAAGTAAAAATGATGTTCCATTAACATATAATTGACGATTTAAATTAAGATTTGACCTTATTAATGAAGCTTCGTGTATTTTAAAGTGAAATTCTGATTTAGATTTGCGCAAGATAAAAAAATTATTTAAATTAAATTTAACATTCAAACAGGAATCTCATGATAAAATCTGATTTGTGTTCCCGGACTCTTGTGATCAAATATGTTGATGACACACCAATGCCTGTGTTACGTTCGTGTCATACGAACCTGTGAATTATAGATGAGGTTTGAACACAGAGTCTTTAAAAGTTCTCGATTGTAACAAAAAAAGCTTAAAAATTGGTAACACTTTTAGGTTAAATCGATTATTGATTAAAGCCAAAATTCGCTTAGCAAAACAATGTAAATCTTTTCCAATGTACGGTATAATAATGCAGTTTTTATACTATACTGTATAATAAAGTGATAATACATCATCGACAGTGTCTTGAATGACGCCTTGCGCATAGTTACTGGATGCCTGTGTCCCACTCCAACGGACCACCTACCTGTACTCTCAGGCATCCAGCCAGCTGAGCTTCGCCGAAGAGGAGCGACACTCTCCTTGGCTTACCGTGGATCTCTGGACCCCGATCATATCTTGTATGGTCTTTTAAGTGGGTCCTCAGATACTCGCCAAGTGAGACTAAGATCCAGACGCCCGTTTGTGCCAGGTGCGCAGAATCTTTTGGACAACCTTGCCAGACTTGGCATCCGCGCTTCTGAATAGACAAATCACAAATGGAAAACGGAGTACTGTGAAAATGTTTCCAGGCTCCGTGCTTTTGTGCCCCGGACCGGTGCCAGGCCTGTTGGGATGGGCTTACCCCGAGCAGCTTGGGTTAAGCTCAACCGTCTGCCGACTGGTGTTGGGCGATTCCATTCGTCCATGCACAAATGGGGTCTCCCTCCTTCACTGAATTGCGAATGCGGCGCCTCTGAGCAAACCGCAGACCATGTACTAACAGCGTGCCCTATACATCGGGCACCACATGGAGCACGAGGTCTGACGGTTTTGGATGACGAAACTCGACGCTGGCTTAATAACACCACTGCCAGCATCTGATTCAGGCAGTGCAGCGGGGGTAACAAAAGGATAAACCCTCGGCCCCAGTCCTGCTTGTGTCTGACCTGGAGTGGATGCCCTTCAAACGATGACGACGACGAAGTGATAATAAAACAGTACTGTATAATAATGCAATTTCTTATGTACGGTATAATCTTGTTATTATATTGTGCTGATCGTTGATTCGAAAATAATAATTATTTAAAACCTTTCGAAAAACCAATTAGGATAGCCGTTTTTTAAAAATTTACTTTTCAACAATTTGACGTTATTATCAAACAAAAAATTGGATAAGCAATATGTATAGCACGATTAAGTAAACAAAAAAGTAAACCAGACTTCCACTTGGTGGGACACATTGCATTAAAATTTAAGAATTCTATAAACCCTTGTTTGAATACCAGTATCATTGATTTTAAGTTTAACGCCAGGAAAATAGTTTTGAGTGAATGTTTTATTGTAAATTTGATATTTTTATGTTGGGTTTTAAATAGATCGAGAAATTTAAAACAATTTTCTTGATCAAAAGGGCAAAAATATCGTCAACATAGCGTAGCTAAAGCTTTGGATGAAATTTAGATTGAGTTAATAATTTATTTTCTTAAGACAAAAAGAAATTTGGCATAGTCGGAGCTGAGGGAGATCCCATACTGACGCTGTCATGCTGTTGAAATAACTTATCTTTGTATAAGAACATTCCTTGATTAGCCAACCGTAGAAGTTTCGCAAAAATTAATTTTTTAATTGGTAGGGATTTGTGTTTTGAGCGATTGCCATCAGAATAAATGAAGTTCATTATAATTTTATATCAATAACTATTATAAAATTTAAATGTCTGTGAAGATTGGAAGAAAATGTTCTGATGTTATCCTTTAATTCGGATAAATTTATTGTTAGTTTTTCTATGTTTAAAATGCTTGTTTTCATCTAAGTTATGTACGTTTAATTTGTTCGTGCTGAATGCAAAGTTTTTAAACACATGTAATTTATGCGTGGAGCAAATAGCGTCAATAGCTTGAAGTAATATATTTAAATTTTAAAGTGATAGTTCCAACCACCATCTCTACCGACATTACATTTAATCTTAATTTAAACAACGCACAACAACCATAATTTATTCGAAATATATAAAGTGTGTTGAGCGCGATACGATTAAATTGCGATTGTAGAAATAGAAAGATTTTTTAACTTTAGCTGCAATATTTTTAGTCGCACGATGGAAAGATTATTGGTAAACCGCACACATCCGATGTCGCCGTCGCTACTTTAAGGAAGCTGAGCAATAAAACCCACACTGTTTGCACCGGAGTCGCCACTGTCCAAGTTAAGTCGGGGAGGAAGACCGTTTTAACATTTGATGAAGTTACGGAAGTAAAGTTCGGGCCATTGTCGGATGAACAAATTGTCAACTACGTTTCAACTGGAGAGCCATTGTGAGTTTTGCTAATCAAGTTTTAAAGATACTGTATTGAGATACTAGTCATAGAAGTACATATAGTAATTATACCACAATGCGCTTATACAGCACGACGGAGGCGCAATGCTTAAGACGGCCGTCAAGCGATTACCAAGACCTATTTTTAAAGATACCAAGATATTGTTGCCGTTTAAAATTTTTTATAAGATGAGGTGAAATGTCTTACCCAAGAACACAACAGAATGAAGTGAATAAGTTTTGAACCCAGACTGTTTCGATCACGTTCGCCACGCTGCATGTTTCATATTGGACTCGTAGGATAAAGTCCATTCAATATAATAGCCTTTATCCAGACTGAAACAAGTGACGCGCCAAAGCAACAATTTCTCCACACTTTAATAAATTCTATTTCAGAAACAAAGCTGGATCGTACGGTATTCAAGGAATAGGAGCTATTCTGGTCGAGTCGATAAAGGGCGATTATAACAACGTGGTGGGGTTTCCCATATACCGGTTCTGTCGCGAAATTGAGAAGTTTTTAAATAGCAACACGGAAACGTAAAATCGAAACAAAAACTTTATTGCAAAACGAAATAAATTTTCAAACAGACGATTGCCAGGTGTTGGTGACGAGGTTGTGTCGAGTGAGGAATTTTGAGATGATGGCGGCCACTTGCTCGGGAGTGTCCTCGTGCACAGCATGCCCACTCCGGGAAACCACCTACATAAAAATTACTGTTAAGTTAAATGCGGATTTTAAAAAATTTCCAAAACGCGCCAGATCAGACGAACAGGTAGAAAAGCACTATGTTGGCCACACAACCATATCAAGTCCTTATTTTAACTAAGTTTCTATTTTATAATTAGAGTAAGTTAGGTTTTATCTAAAATTGCATTTATGCACAAGCATTTCTGACGACAGTGATTTACTGAAACGATTTATTTACATACAATGCTAAATATTTCTTAAACACTATCTGGTAGAAATGGCAATTTTTTGCCAATTGTTTGGGTAGCATGCTAAAACTTCACTCCACATTGCATAAAGCTGTTTGGTAATTTAACAATTAGCATACAGTGCTGGAATCAGGTGTGGCCTGGCCGAGCCTACCATTGCTTTAAGGTCACTGTGCACTTTAAATCGTTAATCCAAATACAATTTCATTCCAGCTGGATCGCTGCCAAAGTTAAATGTGTAACTTCTTTTATAGGCTTGAGCATCGGTATATCTTGGGCTTTCTGATAACATTAAAGCGCAGCTTATTTGTCATGTAGTTCTTTGTACCCAAATCAAAGATAATAAACTATACTGAAATTGTTTTATAGCATGTTTTTCAAATTGCCCTTCTACATTTTGGGCAATACTTCATAATAGTTGCATGTAAAAGAGATAAAAATTGCACTGTAAAATTCTTGACAACGGCTTAAAACATCGTACAACGTAAATTCTAAATATTAATAAGCTGTAAAAAAAGTTGCAAAAACTTGATATAGTTGAAATTATTCGTCACAACCGTTGTCATTCTTAAGTCAATTCGCTATTATTAGTAAAATATTGAAACTACAAGCTTAGTAGAAATCGAAATCTCAAATTGCCGTAATGTACGTGTGTGTGTGTGTGTGGGATTCTGTGGTTGATAAAACAGAAAACTGCTTTATCAACTACAGAACAAATAAACAACTCGATCATTGTTTGAATGATTGTGTTGTCACTATGCCGAACAAAGCACGTGCTTTTAATAGTGTGACATGCATGTATGACGCAACAATCAAATCATTAAAAGAAATTACTGTCAAATAAACAAACATTTCGGTTTTGTATAAACAAGCTCTTCAATCAGGCGTGCTTTTAAAATAACAAACTGATTCGTTCAGTAGATTATGACAAGTGTGTGATTCGATCATCAAATATCAATGTTTAATTGGATCAACGTCATAACTGACGTGTGCAGTCCACCAGGACAACGTTATAATGTTCGATATTTCGTCCATTTTTACTAGGTGACGATATCAACTAAACTGTGCTTAGCTTATTTTTATTTATTTGAGGTCAATGTTCACAAAATTTTTTCAAAAATTGAGATTAGATCATTTTTTATCTTTTTGAGGGGCATGTGTTATCGCAGAGACTAAACTTAAAGCCCACGTCAAACGATTACTACGATCTGCTTTCAAAATGCTGATATTCAAATTTTCTATTTCGTTTTTAGTTGCTTATAAAGCAATAATTTATAATACAGGCAAAAGTGAAAACAGATTTCCGAGCGCATAGTTACATATTATTCCGCGCAAGTTAACTGCAAACCAAATGTCTTTCCTTTAATAACATGAATATTTCCATTAAGACCTAATTTCTTTAAAGAGCCAATTTGCAGCAAAGCTCAGAGAAGCGGAAAAATTAAATTAGCGACGGCAAACGGTTGATCACTGAAGCACGTGAAATCGAAAACGACCATGCGAAAGTGAGGATGTTACAAACCTCGAGCTGAAACTTTCCCTGCATTTGTCCGATCGAAAGGTCTTTATCCAACCGGTCCACGCCTGGATAAAAAAGAAAGTTGGAGCAATAGATCTGTTAATTTATTATTTAATGTCCGTGGAGCGGGAATTTCCGCCCTTTCCGTGAAAGTGGAAGAATAGTGGGGGATTCACCTGACAAAAGGCGCTCCTATTAGAAGACCATAGCATCTCGAAGTGGCTTAGAAAAAAACTGTCGACAACTTTTCCGAAATTGAATTCTCCCTGGAACTACTGTGGTTTCATAATCAGTCATCATTTTTATTTCTCATCTCTCAGCAAAACCTTACATAAGCGCCTTCAAAGAAACTCCTTTTTTCTTGCCCACCCACCAAGCTCTTTCCCATCAAACGCTGTAACGTACAAAGTCTTTCCTAATTTATCGACAACACATTTCATCTCCTAATAGATCACCTTACCCTTAACCCGATCGGCAAATCACTCATCTTCTACCGTCTCTACGCTGGACTTGAGTGCAGCATGTGGGGTCTAATGGGGCGTGCGGTGTTGATCCGCAATGTCCTAGGAAACAGTCCGGACCAATTACGAACAATTTAAATCATATTTGTTGCTGCACGTTCCAACCCGCCACCATACGTCATATCGCTCAACAACACTAAAATTCATAAATCTAAATTTTTTATTGTAGCGCATGAATAATTATTTAACATCAAACTTTAATAGTTTTATTTCTACAGAGTTAGCTTCTAAAAACGGAAATAAGAAAACACAAGCGAGAAAACTCGCCGAAATTCGGCAGAGAAGATTATATAGATACACGGCTAAGAAATGACGGCGATTAATAGAAGCAGCTGACCACTGGCCAGGTCAATTTATATTTTGACCATCCGCATGTAGGATTGAGATCGAGCGATGGATCAGGACTCACCTGCTAACATCAGTATCTTAGGCACGGGTATAGAGAGGAATAAAGGAGACATTCCCTTGAACCAACCTTCCCAGTAGGGCTCAGTGGCGCCAAGGTTGACCCTCCAAACGTACTTGCAGGAGCGAGGTCTGGAAAAGTAAATAAAGCACAAATAATACAAACAAACCTTAGAAATTTTTTAAGACAATGTTTAAAAAATAAGCACAAAATTGTAGTCCCGGCTATTTATCAAGTAAAACGACTGAAATTTCAAGCTGCTCTTAACACACCAACCCTGGAACTATAAAGTATCTTTTCGGAGCACGTGACAACATGCCGAAGGTGTCAGTTGAACCGAGATAATGTTGATAACAGTCTCCATCAAAACGACGCGATGCCGATTATAGCATATTACACTCAGATTACATACAGTAGACCTCGGTTATGGCGGAATTTCGCTTAACTCGGATAAAACAGAAAGTACAAATTTTTCCTATATACTGTAATTCTAAATAAAAAGCTTCGAATAATTCGGACTTTGCCTAATTTGGATGATTTTGTCAGTCGAATGTAATTCGGATTAATAGAGGTCTACTGTATAACCCACAGTAAGTTATTCGCATAGAACAGGTTTCCCAAACTTTTTTGGTCACGGAACACTATGTCTTATCATTTTAGCTTGCGGAACACTTAGTCAAAAAATTCAAGATACAGGCTTGTCAAGAAGAAATGGATTTCAATTTTGTACGTTGTTATCAAAGAATTACTCTCATATGGAACAATAAAAAAGTAAAATTTTATAAAATTATGCAAACGAATTTAACATATTTAATGTGAAGGATGAGCTTGCAAAGAAACAGAAATACTTTTAATGTATGGTGTGATATTTGACATGTAAATATACATATCCGCTTCTACATGCAATCTATTTCTGTAGCTAGCAGGGTTGTGGAGTCGGAAGGTTTAAGATCCAAATCCGATTCCTACAATTTCTAGGATTTAGCTTTAAAAACTTTTAAGGATTCCAACTCCGACTTCCTAATAAGGACATTACATTATGCAGAATACGATTTGCTTAAAATTAGGGTGGCTAAAAAGGGTCTTAACTTTGAATTTGTCACGGATTTATTAGTTTTCTCTAAAAAAATTGGACATTAGGAGTCGGATAAAATATTCCGACTCCGACTCTTTGTACTCTTGAGAGTCCGAATCCGACTTATTCTCAAAAAACCTCTGATTCTGCATACCTGTTCTGTAGGCCTATTTAGTTTTTGTTAACACATAGTATGAAAACCCTGTTTCACATAAGTAGGTGGTTGCAAAAGGCAAAAGTTTCTTCACAGCTTCTCCTACAAATGTAGTAGCTTACATGCATTTTGAACATTTATCCGAAACTCACCCGGGGTTGGTTTGTGAATTGTAATTTCAAATTGCCATTGCTTGAAAATTCGATAAATTCTTCCATGTACAGTGGCGAGGAAAAAAGTAAGACTTTTTTATTTTTTTAGATTTAAAAAAAAATTTTGTTGAGATTGAATTATATTTATCAAGTAATATATCATATTAAAAAGAGCACCAAAAATTACGAATATATCAAATCTGACATTTATTGATTTTTTTAAATGTAGATAATAATAAATAATATTTAATTATAGGGTGGCCATACGTCCCGTTTTAGCCGGGACAGTCCCGTTTTTAGGCCTTGGTCCCGGTGTCCCGCCCAGTTGACCGTTTTGTCCCGGATTTAGAGAATTTTTAGAGAACACCTTGATTTTGTGAGAAAAGTAGTGAAATCAGAGATGAAATCGAGGTGAAGACCTTTTTTTTTTTTTTTTTTGGAGAACACCTTGATTTTGGGAGAAAAATACGCAAGCCCAGATCAGACCTTTTTTTTCTCAGACAACATCAATTTTTGAAAATTCTTGCCTCGGGCCCCTAAATTGGAATATTCGCCACTGATGGCAACTCTACTTTTAAAGAAAGTCCCGATTTATCACTTTGAAAATATGGCCACCCTATTTAATTATGTTGTCACTCAATAATTACTGCGAGCAAAAAAGTAATACTTTTTTATTTTTTTATAAAATTTAGGTCAAAATTTAGTTTTTTCTTACCGTAGATTTTTTAATAATTATTATTTAAATAAGCATTAATTTCATTTTTTAAGCTATAATAGTAGATTCAACTCCAACAAAAAGCTAGAATTGTTGAAATGCGAAATCAAAAAATTAAATTTAAGGACAATGCTAATGAAATGAGAGTTAGTGAAACTGCTACAAACAAGCTTTTTAACATTGGAAGAAATTTGGCAACTTTAGTTCATCACCAAAGTCAGGAAGACCAAGAATTATCAGCATCAGATTGGATGGATCAATCCGTGGATCATCAGAAATTGATCGAATCAAGACTGCTGTAGAAACAATTAGTGAATTAAAGAAATTTCAAGGTCCAGAAATATCTGTACATGCAGTCAGACGAAGACTAAGAGAGTTTGGGTCGAATGCAAGAATTGCCAGACGTGTTCCACTTATTTCATTGAAAAACAGAAAATGTCGTTTGAACTTTGCCAGAAAATTAGACACCAGAAAACTGGAAAAAAATGTTTTTTAGTGCAAATCTAAATTCAATTTAATCAATTTAGATGGTAGAAGTTATGTAAAAAGGGCAAATGAATCGTTCAGCAAAAAATGTGTCACGTTGACTGTTAAATATGGAGGTGGAAAAGTCATGTACTGGGGAGGTTTTAGTGGTGCAGGTGTTGGTCCTTTAATTGAAATTGAAAACATTTTGAAGCAAAATCGCTATATCAATTTGCTCAGAGATCAATTCTTGCCTTTTTGAAATGAAAATTTGGCCCCAGGATGGTATTCCAACAGGACAACGCCCCGCGTCATAAAAGCAAGAAAGTTGCAGTGGTTCGAAACCAATAGGATTGATCTGGTTGATTTGTGGGCCCAATCGCCGGATCTATATCCCATCGAAAACTTGTGGCATAATCAAAGCCAAAATTCGAAAAGAAAAACCTTAAAATATGGAAGATTTGAAATGCAAAATTGTGGAATTTTGGAATAGAATTCCGAATGATCTGTGCTTAAAGCTGATACATTCGATATGCGAAACAGACTTGCTAAAGTCATTAAAAATAAGGGATATGCGATAGATTATTGATCAAAATTAAAATGTAAATTTTATACTTTTTAAATTTTTTTAAAAAAATCTTACTTTTTGCTCGCACATATTTTCTACCCTTTTGACAAAATAATTTTTTTAAATTTTAAACATACCAAAAAATTAATTTTTAAAAGTATATATGTACAAAAAAATATGCTCTTTTTAATGATATATTTACTTGATAAATATAATTCAACCTTAACAAAGTTTTTTTTTTAAATCTAAAAAAATAAAAAAGTTTTACTTTTTTTCTCGCCACTGTATGTCGTACAAACCGCAAGAGGGTTAAAATAATTCAATAAACATTTAGAACAATCAATTAAAAAACTTTCCAATCTTTTAAACGTTTAAAGCAGTGGTTCCCAACCTTTTTTATATGGCGGCACACTATTAAGCTATTTAAATTTTCCCCGCACACTTGTCAATGATTTCTCAATTTTCGTCCCAAAATCATGGCTACTTTCCACTTGGAAGCCAAAAAAATTTAAGCCCAAAAAAAGCCAAAAAGCCAAACAAAATGTTTGATGCCTCAAGGGCATCGATTCGCGGCACCAGTGTACTTGTTGCGGGACAGCGGTTGGGAACCACTGGTTTAAAGTTTCCAATCTTCCATCTACAAATGGAGCGAGAAAAAAGTTTATTGTGACGTAATATAATCTGTCTTCGCATAAATGCGAATTTCCAATCTGCCAGACATTTACATAAATTAATCTTCGCAAAATGCAAATTTGGCAGTCTGTCAGCATTTGCATTTTGCGAATTTGGCAGTAAAAGGGCTAAACTTTGAGGAAACTCGCAAAACACTTTGAAGCTCACGCAACGCAAGTGTTCCGCGGAACACAGTTTGGGAAACGCTGGCATAAAATATCACAAACCCTGGCTAGTTTTTTGCTGATTTTTAGCGTTGGCTATTGTTCCTTCCAACATAACTGTACAGTTAGTAGCCACTTGCTAATAAGTAGTAATTTTATAAACAAACCGCGAAATACTAGAGCAAGGTCAGTAAAAACGTAACAATGAGAAAATTTTCAGTCAAATTACGGTTTAGGTCACCCAATAAAATTTTTGGCAAAACCATTTCAAAATTTTATATAATTAAGCGATTTAAAATGCTAGAATCAACCGATTACCAAAACCTCACAACCAACGTTCCCTCTAAGAGCTTGCTTAGTGTGCGCGGAATGAAGGGTTGTGTGAGCAATGGTGAATATTACCCGAGGCAAGAAAGTTTTGGTTTTCTGTCCCAAAATAAAGGTGTTGTCTAAAAAAAAATTCTTCACTTCGATTTCATCCCCTATTTCCTGATTTTATTCCCAAAATAAAGGTGTTCTCTAAAAAAAAAAAAAAAAAAAGGTCTTCACTTCGATTTCATCCCCAATTTCCTGATTTTATTTTTGGTTTCCTCTTTCAAAATGAAGGTGTTCTCTAAAGATTTCCTATTTTGTTACCGAAATCAAACCTTGCCAACGCTCATACACCGAAAGCATGTCTTGCCAAAACTTACGCAGTGCCGGCAAAACGAAAGTACTGCGCGGGGGTTCCCTCATTACTGCGCGGCCGCGCAGGCGCGCAGCTTAAAGGGAACCGTGCTCACAACGATCGACTTTTTACAGGCAACGTACTTGAGCTCGAACCTTCATATTTCTCTAATGCGGTGGTTCCCAACCTTTTTTATATGGCGGCACACTATTAAGCTATTTAAATTTTCGCGGCACGCCCATTATATTGGTTAATAATAAAAAGGTCTTCACTTAAAATCTGTCACTGATTTCTTTATCTCTAAAAGAAAAAAAGGTCTTCATTTAAAATCTGTCTATGATCTCTCAATTTTTTCCCAAAATTGTGGCTACTTTGCACTTGGATCCCGAAAAAAAGCCAAAAAGCCAAACAAAAATTTTGATGCCTCAAGGGCATCGCTTCGCGGCACACCGGTGCACTTGTTGCGGCACAGCGGTTGGGAACCACTGTTCTAATGTGGTTCGAAAAAATTCGGGAATAAAAACTGGAAAGAATAGGGGATTTGCCTGTGGTCATTTCAATCGATCTTAGTCGAATACAGCGTTGGACAAAAATTAATGTAATCGACCGCCTTAGTTGAGTCTCGAACGAAATCCATAACCAACAAACAATACTTCAATGAAGCGACTCTAGACAACCCACGCACACGTGTTTTTGTGAAGCAACAATAACAAAGACATGAATCATTGTCAGTTGGTCGTGCGATAAAGCTCGTGACGAGAGGCAAGTTCAAGGCACGCACCGGTATATAACTGCCCGAACCGAATGCCAGCGAACAGTCCAGCAATGCAGTGGATAGTGAGAACTTAAACCGAAGTGTGGTAGAACCTGTCAGGTGAAGCACGATGCGGTTTCACTGACGTTCCTTTTCTCACTGAGAAGGTCGCAAATGCGATAAAAAATTTAACTTCAACAACGCAGACTCAGCAGTTGACTATAGTTTTTTACTTCAATATTGTTTAGGCAACAGAGAATTTTAATGTTTGGAGTTAAAAGAAATAAGCAACAAAATCGTAGTCTGATGCACCAAAGCAAAACCACTTCCGGGAAGAGACGATTAATTTTGCGCGAGTCTTGAGAGAGACAAATGTCAGAAGCTTCCGGACAAATGTCAGAAGCTTCCGCAGACAGAAGTTTGCACCGGCGTCGAAAGCGCGGTTCGCAGATCGCGGGATTGAACGGGAGACAATAGTTATATCAACATATCTCAGAGATAACACAGTAAAAACAAGGAGCTCAAGCAGTCGATAGTGGCAGTGGCAACCACGTAGATGATTGTGGTCGTGATAGAACAAGTCTAAGAGCAGCTATAACAGAAGTTACTCAACAAACAAGATTAATTTTTTGCTCTATCGGAAAGTGGTAAAACTTTCACTTAATAATACTTTAGAGCGTTTTCTAACGCATATAATATTTTACGTCTAAATTGATATTGTTTTAATTAATTAAATAATAATTACAAAAAATAAATTTACGAAAGACGTTTAAACCCTGATAAGAGGGTCACAAAAGAAGCGAATGAAAGAATTTTGCATGGGCGGCAGACCTATAACCGTGGCCGTACCTGCCGGAAAGGCCAGGGAGGGCAATTGCCGTCACAAGTTTCAAAAATTTGGGCAAAATAAAAAATTTTAGGGCAGTGACAAGATATTGTTTGGGCAAAAACCTTTTTTGAGTATTAAAAATGAATACTACTTGCAGAAAAAAGTATACGAATTTAGGTGAAGACCTTTTTTAGAGCTTACTCTGTTTTATAACGAAAAATCGACAAAAAACAAGACATGCTATAAGTGAAGACCCTTTTTTTGTCTTTACAATAAATTTTAAACAAATTTTCTTCTTATATATGTAAAGTTCTTTAAAATCAAGATTCGGGCAAACGTCACAAAATTTGGGCAAAATTGTATTGACCTATTTTTCTCGGCTGGTAAGCCTATGTCCATAAATAATAATCACCGTTCAGTGAAACTTCGATTCAAACAGAAAAGATAAAGCTTTCCAAAATGTTAAACAATTCAACTAAAAAAAATGTTAAATTAAACTTTTGAACTTTTTCATCCACAAAACTTTTTTTTCTTGCCAAAATTAAATTTAGCAATATCAATAGGAATGTTTTTGCTAGCGCTTAATAGTCACGTCCTCAAGCTAAAAATTTTTTTTAAAAGCTTTATTAACATAGATAACAGAATCTCATGAACCATAAAAAACCTTGACAAAAAGAGATTATGTATGAGAAGGTGAATTTTTAATGCCATTTATAACATTATAACTTCGACAAATTACTAGTGATGAAACGATTTTAATTTTTTTCGATTTGGATGCCGATTCCAACAAAAATTTTTCATTCCGACTCTTGTTAACAAAAAAATATTTTTTTAAAGCATCTTGTTTAATCAGTTGGATAATTGATATACACTCCCTCTTAATGGTTTTAAATTGTTCACCATTAACCATTGTAAATTAAAGATAATACATATTGAAAAAGTGAATCGATCTTTCTTGCAGAGTGCCGAATTAAAGTATAAGAGCAATATTTTAATACAAAATTTGTTTAATCTCTGATTTGGAAAACTACAAACATCTGTTGCATCTTTATTTAAATAGAATCTTGATCCTTATTCAATTAGTAAAATTCTATTTGAAAAAGGATATTTGAATATATCATACAAAATTTAAGTACTTTTTAAAAACCACAATTTCTTTTTATAGACTCGTCCAGTGATTACTAAAAAAATAAAGAATATGATCATTAGTACTGAAAACATAGTACGTTAAGCCAATCATACTTCGATAAATAACATGCAGTTCTGCGAAAGCTAATTTATAAGAGGTCCTTTCAAAATTTTAAATCATTTCTAAAACTAAAAATATTATTTAAGCTTTTCAAATTTTATGCTCCAAAATATCCAGTAAGTTAAACTGAGGGGAAAAAATCGCTCAAAATATAGTAAATGCAAGTACTGAGGTTATGCATTCATTAAGGTGACCTGACTCCCCTTATCTTATCTTAATATGAACGAAACGACTGATTTTATTAGATGCAACAGACTTTTGAGGTTTTTTATATCAATTTTATATCAGTTTGCTTTGATCTTTTCATTGAGACTATGCAATGAAGATCGATTGATTCTTGCTCTTTCTATATATATATTTGCAATATTATATAAAACTCATGCAATATATATACATTAGGAAAAAATTATTTGAGGTGTTTTTGCCGAGTGCTTAATGAAAGTCGGAACAAATACAATGATTTTTCAATTAATAAAAAACAACCCTACAGCCTGTTACATTCGTTCCTTAATTTCTTAATCAGATAAAATAGGCTGTGGGGACGTTTTTGCTTAATAAATGAAAAAAAAGATATATTTAACATAAAATTTATTTTATTAATGTTTAAAAATTCACAACAGTCAATTTCATTCTACGGAACTGTCAGGTGGTTACTTATTCAAATAAAGTTACCACCTGACAATTCTATAGAATGAAACAGACTGTTGTGGTTTTTTAAACATTGTTAAATTGCTCTGATTTTTTTATTGAGCATTCTGCAAGGGAGATCAATTCACTCTTGCCGTATAAATACATCTATATATATATAAATATTGCAGGATGGAAATGTTGGCTGCCACCGATTTGTTGCTGACAGTTAGCCACCGCCAATTTGGGTTAGGGTTAGTGACGATATTGTTGTTAGGGCTCGTTTCCACTACAAGCATGGAATAGAGTATTCTTTGTTTCATTAATTTTTTTGCTCGCCTCGTGCTAAAGCACGGAAAGAAGTAAAAAATAAATAAAACAAACAAAGAAGGCTACATTCTGCATTCGTAGTGGAAATGAGCCATTCTAGTTAGTTCTGGTTGGTGACAATTCACCATCAACCCATGATTATAATTATTATAAATACCTGTATTGTTCTAAAAAAGAAAATGTTTTTTTCATAATGATCATGCTCAATGATAGTGAGGTAAATAAAAAAAGGTAAATACATAAATAAATTAGGAATGATTTTCAAGAATCGAAATTTTCATGAAAAATCTTCGATTCTCGATTCCGACTAATCGTCTAATCACTACAAATTACCGTGATAAAAAGACGGCGATTTTTATGACGTTTCCAAAAATATTTCCTCTTTTAATGAAGTCAATGTAGTTGCGAACTCACTCAAACATGTAGTCATCGTTTCTTGTTAATATTTCATTAAGATAACAATTTAGTTAGTTTCATAAACACCACGCGGCGCCGGAAACGACCCAAAGTAAAAGTTGATTGTATTGAAATATAAACTGTTTTCTATTGTGATGAAAATGATTAAGGAGCGATCAAACGACTTTCTATAATAATAATAAAGCACGAACCCGTTATGACGTAACTGAACCAATATTATAATAGAGAGATGTTTACCTGCAGACAAACGTGAAATTTTTACTCGAAACGCGAACAGAATTCAATTTTTTATTTTCTCATTGTTACAAGTCGTTTAGTAATATTCGCCATCAGTAGCACTCCAATCTAACAGCGTCGCATTCACAAAGCAAAGGTTAAAAAACAAACAAGTTTTTCCCATGCGCAGGACTTTTAATAGTTTATGGTAAATAACCTAGCATGGTTACTATATTAGTATTTCTAGTATAATTAAGGCCACGAAAGGAAATGACTACATGAGCAAAGATTTCACAAATACGGTCTTATTTTGAAGCGGGGATTAAGCAAAGCAACAAATCAAACTGAAAAAGGCCATGAATTCTAGTGGCTTGATTGTGATTATTCACGTTTAGTTTCACGTGTTAGACACAAACATATTATATGATCCCACGCCACGGGACACTAAGTCTAATGTTAAAAAAAATTACAACAAGGCCACGTTCATAGGCAACCATATTCGCAAACAAAACAGATCAGACACACAAATCACTATCATAACAATCACACAAATACATGAACACAACAAAACAAACATCTGGAAATAACATCTTGACAAAATTGATCACAAACACAATCCACACTCTCTGTGGGGTACCATAGCAAAACTATACAAAAAAAACACCTACACAACAGAACAAAAGCATTCGCTTCGGAACTACAGTAAAACAGCCATCACTGACGTAGCAAAGCAAAAGCTTTTAACAAACAATTAACGAACGTCACTCCATATAGCATAAACAAAATCAACAGGCACATAGACCATACACTCAAGATCCTTCCTACCAAGGAAATACAACTTACCGTTACACAAGTGAAATTAGCCATCTCAAACAGCACAAACAACAATTCCACTGGACCTGATGACATAAACATCAGACACCTCAAACACCTGGGGCCACTTGCCATGAAATACCTCACAAACATGCTCAACATCGCCCTCAACACTAACACAATACCCCAACTTTGAAAACGTGCCACTATCATCCCCATTCCAAAACCAAAAAGACCATGCTGTGCCATGGGCACAAACTACCGACCCATATCACTCCTATCACCCATTGCCAAAACACTAGAGAAAATACTGTTACCATACATATCAGAAAACATCCCAACCATTTCTTATCAACATGGATTCAAGCATAAACACTCAACACACACTACTTAGCACAACATCTGACACCAAATCACAAAAGGTTTCAACAATTCAAGGCCTCCACAACGCAATGTAACTTTAGACATGAGCCAAACATTTGATACAGTGAACATACACAAACTCACACTAACAAACATTCCAAACATCAACATCAAGTTCATAGCAAACTACATAAAAGGACGACAAGCATGCACTTAATACAACGGTACACTCTCAAAACTTAAACATATCAACATCGAAGTACCACAAGGTGAAGTTCTGTCTGTAACATATTCAAGATTTACACCATTGACATTCCACTCCCCCCAAAAGACGTACAAATCACAACATATGATGATGACATAACAATCACTGCATCTCACACCAAACACCATAAGGCCCAACAACTCATTTTACCATATCTTTACAAATATATGAATGGGCCATCACTAATAACCCTCATATATACACCGACAAAACTACAACCACATTTTTTATATTAGACCTGGCTGAATATGGCATAACTCCATCACTTAAATTAAACAACCCAACACTACCAACTACAAAACACCCTATAATTCTTGAAATCACTCTAGACTCAAAACTGACATTTTCACAGTATAAACGTCATCATCACTAAAGCAAAACAAACGTTTAACATGCTCAAAGCTCTCACTTCTACCAAATGGAGTAAACAAAAGAAACTAATCGTTTCTACATTCAAAGTTATAACTCACCCCATTTTGAAATATCCAAACACCATATGGAGCCATATCATATCAAACACCAACATCAAGAACTGCAAACCATTCAGAACACAGCTTTGCAAATTGCTACTGGCTGCACACAAGATACAAACACTCAACACCTACATGACGAAACCAAGGTCCTTCCAATGGACACCCATCTCAAACTTCATGCTACTCTATTTAAACAACTGCTGACTCAAACACAAACACACTTTTTACATGATCTTAATGCATATTCAGATCCGCCCAGAAACATGAAAGCCACAATCTTTCATAACAATAAGCAGACTAAAATCATTATCTCAGATCCAAACATAACTGGGAAATGTAGAAAAAACCTCAAACACATTCACACTAACATCACTTCATAATTACATAGTTTTAGAAAAAACAACAAACTTATTAACACCACATCTAATAAACATTTATTCATCAAAACAAACATACCACGTCATATGCGTACAAAACTGGCACAGCTCAGAGCTAACAAATCACAAATCTTGCAAAGTTACCTACATACATGAACCCTGAAACTTACACGCCACAATGCCCACTATGCTTGTCATACACACATGACACTAATGACCTCTTTAACTGTAGTCAAGTACCAACACAATACAACAGCACTAGTCTGTCGAACAAACATTTAGAAGCAGCAGAAATAATCCAAGAGCGGGGATCTAGATTGGCTTCTTTGAGGGATTAAGGGATGGCTACTCCTAGATATCCTTGGAAGAGGGCAATAACAACCACGCCATCGTGTGGCAAGATAGTTTCAAAACAAGCGACTCACCCGACAGCAGCGGGTTCGATCGCAATTTCTTCTTCCGAAATTTCTTCTGGAATTACCAAGTCATCGGCGGCAAATCTCTCGTCCGATTTCATTTCTTCTCTAAAAGAAAAACATTGTATAGATATTGTTGGAATTTCCAGCACGACTCTAATGAATGCAAGCGTTCATGATAAGCAATAAGCTGAGCTAACTGATTGAGGGACAGAGCATTCAAATTAAATTTTAAAGAGCGCGTTTCCGAGAACACTCTCTTACACCACCAAGCCCAGAATAGTGGGCAAACAGCCCCTACCTACTACTGCACCGGTGACGAGGCTGCTGAGCACTTTTTATAAAACTTACGTCTTTGACGCTATTTAGCAATACACTAAACTGATTCAATTATTTACGGTTGAGTGCAAAAAATTATAATGTTTAATAAATCTATTTTAAATACAGCTAACATCTATCTATTGACAATCAAGTTTGATATAGTTAATGATAATGCAGGATAATTTCGACCTCGACGGAGTGACTGAAGCAGAAAAAGTGGCAATTCTTAAGGTGAGATCAAATAAATTTAATAAACGAAAAATTATAAAGCAACGAATCAATCCTCTAGCACAAAATTTCTTAAATTTTTCTATTCATGGAACACTTGGTCAAAAAAATTTTTTTAATCGAAAATTTGTCAAGTAGCCTAGAAATGCCAAACTCGTGGGTGTGTGTGGCCACATCGGAAACATTTTAACCCAAATAATTTGCCTTGGGCCGCGATCACGTCACCAAACAAGTGAAAACTTAAAAAAAGGTCTTTATCTTGAGTCTGTCTCCATGTCTATTTTCCTTCCCAAAAAGTAGCCATCTTTAAAAGTCTAAACCAATGCAATTATCTCTAAAATGAACCTCATTATGACTATTTGCAAACTGTCATGTTCATTGTTCAGCGAAACACTTTAAGCTTCAAGTGTTCTGCGGAACAAAGTTTGAGAAACGCTGTTCCAGCAGAAAATAACATTTTCAGGAAAACTTCTTTTATATTAAAACAATGATAATATAAAAGAGCCAGTATGGCAGTTATTATTATATTTTAATTTTAACGTTTCGCGTAATTTACTTTACTGATTACCAAAAAACTGATAATATTACCGGTATATAATTGGCCAAACGTTCCAGTCATCATACTCAGAAATGACAAAATATTTCTAATTTTTTCCTCACAGTGATAAATCAATAGCGATGTGGGCAAACAAACGCTATCCTGACAAATCTGGATAAAACTACGTAATACCGATTTAAGCTGGTTTTAAGAAAGAAATCCATGAATTGCCATTAAATTGTTATATGACAATCATTTAGCTCGATCTCAGATCCATTGAAACGCATCAACGTGCTGCGTTATGACGTCACAAAATAAAAAACGTCATTTTAAAGGTGCTGAAGAGAAACGACGAACTTAAGCAGAGGGAGGACAGGAGGCTCAAACAGCTCGCGGTGAGGGTGCAAATGGAAAGAATGGGAGACGAGAGAACAACAGAGGACGATGGGTGAGATCATAATCACGTTATAACATGGTTCCTTTGTCGTTTAAAAATCAATCGGTAAAGCCTAACAAACTTAAAATCGAAGACAGCAGTTGCCTCATTCGGACATAGTACACTGCCACAGCATCGTAACATAAAATTTAGTCTAAAAAGGGCAAGGTTTATTTAAAGGGGAGGAAAGCTTACAGGCTGCACTTATTTTCGATATAATATTTTTGCGCCGGTCCTCACTTGAACTATTTTGCAACGCAACGAAGATTGCAGACGATAAAGATATTTTAAGCGAAATCTTCTAAAATACAAAATCATGCTTTATCCTTGTAGTAAAATTTTTAAACTTTGAATTGTATGTAAATCATATAGCAAAAAATAAAAACGACTATTTTATATTTTTAGTCAATAAATTAAAAGAATTATTTCTGCTTGTACTTGGGATAGCATTTTGCCACTTTGACAATCACCTTATTGACCAGAAGTGTAGATGGAATTTAGGTTAGCGGAGCACGGGGACCTGGTGTAGGAAACCACACTCTTAAGCTAGGTTTTCTCCAACACTTCAGGAAAATGATTCCATTCATACGCAGAGCGATTGCATGACAAGCAACTTGTTTCAGCAAAATCATTGGAAAAACCGGATTGTGGCACAAGATCCTGCGGAACGAGCGCTTTCCTCAGGACACGCCTGAAGCCGCATCGTCGCTTCACTTCCAGATCACCCAGGACATGCTGCAACGCACCAGACGCGCCAAGACGCCCGTGCAATCCCCCTTGGTCAATGACATCACCGACCGAGACGACGTAATCGATGACATCACAGAGAAATTCGCAACCAAGCTTCCGTCGGTGGAGGCGTGGGTTGAAACACAGTCGCCGAACAAGGAAGTATTTGTGCCGAACGGCGATTTGTTCGCGAGAAAGCGAAGCGACGACGTCTCGCTCTCGTTTGGCATCGCGCGGGAGCAGGCAAATCAGAGGGAGATATAAGCATCTATTCCCCCCTTTCTTTCACTACAAACTCTATTCAACACAACGCTTGCTCTCTATGTCACGAACTCCTAGTATTGTGCAATATTACAGTATTTGAACGTCATCTGTCTTTTCACTGTTTTGTTCTCGTTTGTTTTTCTTAATTAAATTATTTCTGACAAGATCTCGGTCTATTTCTATTTATAAGCTTGTGTTTCAAGATTTGATTGCACGCATTCATTTGTCGCAGAAGTTGTGAGCCGCAGCGGCAGAAGATTCAAAAAATATTCTAGAGAATAAATTTGGATCACTTTAAAAATCAGCTTTTCATTGCGATTAGCGCACGCGAGCGTTTCGAATACAATGCGATATAATGTTCGTCTGCAATAGCAAACTGAAATTTCGTCTTTGTCGCACACTCGTCAAATTAAACTTTACCACCATCTAGCGGATAAAAAAGATTCACAATAAATTACAATTTCAGTCCAGAGATACGCAACGATTGCATTTAAATTTAACTGCATTGGGCAAGCATAACATGTAAATGTTTTAACGCAGCACACAGGAGGGCAGCTATTAGAATTAAAAGCTGCCACCGCTAAAAGACTATCTACCTTTTAGCGACGGTTGCCGGTTGGAACGATTTGACCGGTAGTATTTAAAAAGAAATTGTCAATTGAAAAGCAACAATGCCTCAAGCGAGAAAATATGATTAAATGTAAATCTTTTTGAAGGTAGAAAATCTAACATTAATCTTTTAGATCTGTTTGCCAAAAAATTAAAAAAACTAATCAAAAAATTCTCGTTAACAAACCAAAAAATTTCCCGGCCTCCTGTCTTAGCATAATTCTTGGCGAAAAGATAAAGCATTAAAAACTTGCATTGGTTAAACCCACGCCCTAGAGCAGTGGTTTTCAACCTTTTTCATACCGTGGCCCACTTTCCAACCCAAGGCCACTTTGGTGAATAGAATTTAATTTCCGTCGAAAAAATCTGGTGATCTCTAAAAAAAAAAAGTCCTCACTGGGAATTTGTTTCCAATTTTTCGATCATATGAGATTGTCGTGATTCGTGTATGCCAAATGCGTGGTTGCAGCGTGCTTGCCTTATGTTCGAGTCTATGCTTTTATTTTATCAATCGTGTCCGCTTCCCATAATGATTATTGTGTGAAATTTTGCAACAGTGTTCCTGTGTCCCACGGTAAATGATTAGGATTTCGGTGATGCTTGCTATATATATACGGACGTGGCTGTATACCATTTGGGAGACAGACAATAAACTATAAGGAACGTTACGCTGCTGTTTTGGGACGGAGATGTGTAATTAATTAATAAATTCTGTTAAAATAAGTTTTGCATGTGATATTGTGTTAGGGTTAGTTCAAAACCAAACTCCTAATCCTAACATTTTGGTGACCCCGACGTTTTTGAAGAAAGGTAAGAAATAATTTTATTTTTTTATTTTATTACTTTCTGTCGTGTTGACCTATCGTATGGTAATTATTTCGCCATGGTTTTTGCTTTGTTATTCTAATGACCAGTCGGCAACAAACTTCTTTAAGAAAGTCTTCCAAACCTTATCTTATAAATACGCGTGCAACTAAGCGAGAAATTGATTCGAAGCCTATTCATAACATGATTGAAAACTCTGCTGAATCACCGTCAAATTCCGCCGATGACCAACCTGGTTTTTCCGGGCAATCAGCCGATGAAAAATCATTTTCTTTTAACAAAGATAGTTTTATTTCAAAATTTAATTTTAAATTGCCGCCTTTGTGGTCACACGATGCGTATAGCTGGTTAGATTGGTGTGACGCTAAATTTAATACTGCTGGTATAAATACGCCAGTTTTGAAATTCATGACAATTTTAGAAACATTAACCACCAGCCAACTTGAAAAGTTATATGATATTCCAAAACAGCAAGATCCAGATTGCTATACGAAACTGTGCAATCAGATAAAGGCTGTGTATGCAAAAGACGATTCTGAAAAACTCGACATTTTGCTAAATAATTTAACATTGGGCGATCGATCTCCCATGAATTTAATGCGTCATTTATTAGCCGCTTCCGGCCTTGAAGAAAACCCCTCCCCTCAATTCGAAACTATAATTAAGGACCGATTTTTAAAAGCGTTACCCGCTAAAGTAGCTGCATGTAGTGGCAATTGGTTTTATACAGATTTAATTGGATTAGCAAAATGTGCAACTGAGTATATGAAAGCAAATAAACGCTATACAGAGGGTTCAACTTCTTCCGACAATTTAAAAGACACCACGGTTAGCAGCATTTCTAATCGGCCTCATAATTCTCAATCATATCGCCAGCCATTCCGTAATTTCTACAAAAACCCAAAAACAGGTAATTTAACAGCACCAGGAAACTCGCGATTTCAAGGCCGAGACTATACTTATTCACGCACCCGAGGTTATATTTGTTACTTTCACCGAAAATTTCGTCAAATGGCAATTAAATGTGAAGGACCTCAGTGCAAATTTTTTGACCCTCGCATACATTTCAATCGGCCGATGAATCCTTTAAACGCAGGAGGCTGGAAGCAAGATCTGCTGCATTAGCTTTTCAGCCGAATTATCCGACATTCTGCAGCAAACAACGTATCTCGTGCTTAAATTCGCATTCTTTTCATATGCCGCGAACTACTCGAAATTGCAAATTGTTGATCGCCTATGATTGTATTAACAATATTTCTTTTTTAATCGACACTGGCTCATCGTATTCGTTAATTAGTACTTCTAAACGTGAGCGTAAAATTAATCCAGACCCTACTGTTTTATATTCTGCCACATCCAATATTATCCAAACGTATGGTAAACAAACTTTAAAAATTAATTTTAATTCTTCTGTCGACTATACTTGGGATTTTATAAAAACTGATTTAAATTTTTCGATAATTGGACTTGATTTTTTGAATTTTTATAAGCTTACGGTTGATACCTACAAACGCTGTTTAATTGATACTCGTAACAATGTTGTTATTAACTTAAATCCCTGTTACTGCAAACCTCCGAGTGTAACTTGTGTCTTGCCAAAACAAAGTCAATTTCACGATATTTTAGCCAAGTATCCCAATGTTGTAACACCGACTTCTAGGTTTGAGCGTCAACCTGTGAATATTCAGCACGCTATTGTTACGAATGGTGAAATTGTTAAAAGTAAATTAAGACGTATGTCACCAGAAATGCAAAAAGTAGTTGATGAACAAATTAATGAGTGGTTAAGAGATGGTATCATTAGTCGAAGTGATTCTCCTTTTGCTAGTTGTTTACATGTAGTGCCGAAAAAATCTGGTAAACATCGTGTTTGTGTTGATTATAGATGTTTGAACGCCATTAGCTTATTAGAAGCTTATCCAATTCCGCCTATTCATTCTTTATTGGATAATTTATACGGTAGTCGCGTATTTTCTGTGATTGATTTAAAAAGCGCTTATCATAATGTTCCGATAAGACCTAAAGACCGACATAAAACCGCATTTATAACAAAATCTGGTTGTTATGAATTTAATTACATGCCCTTTGGTTTAAAATCTGCTCCTGCAACTTTTATGCGTTTTGTTCATGAAGTTTTATATTCGACAAATCCTGAATTAAAAAATCATACTGAAGTTTATCTTGACGACATTTTGATTCATACAAAAGATTTGGAATCTCATCAAACAATATTTGATCAAATTTGTCAAAATCTTAGTCGTTATAATTTAGCTATTAATTTGCAAAAATCTATTTTCGCTCGTGAAAAACTTAATTATCTTGGTTTCGAAGTAAGTGCTGATGGTTATTCTGCAATGGATGAAAAGATCAAGGCTATTGTTGAGTACCCCCTTCCGAAAACATTTAGAAGTCTTTCTCGTTTTTGTGGTGCAGTTAATTTTTATCACAAAACTATTGAAAAGTGTAGTGAATTATTACGACCGTTGTATGAGATGCTAAACTCAAACCAAAAGCGACCGAAAAGCACGGTTATTCAATGGTCGGATCAGCAAAAATTTTATTTTGAAAAAGTTAAGGCTGCTCTTGGTAAGAAAACTGTTCTATCGTACCCGATTCCTTATGCAGAAACCTTTTTGTCTACAGACGCAAGTGATTCTTGTATTGCTGCCACTCTTTACCAATTTGATCCCAGTAGGAAGTTACGTGTGCCGATTGCCTTTTTCTCCAGAAAGCTAAGTAAAGCACAACTTAAGTACGCAATTTTTGACAAAGAAGTTTTGGCTATCTACGAAAGTATTAAATTTTTTAGATATATGCTCGATGGACGTCATTTTACCATACTTTGCGACAATCAAGCTGTAGTTCAGAGTTTGACAAAGAAAAACAGTGTTTGCCAAATGCGTGGTTGCAGCGTGCTTGCCTTATGTTCGAGTCTATGCTTTTATTTTATCAATCGTGTCCGCAGATCGTTGTCGCTTGTGTTTGTTTTGCAGTGCTCAGCCGTCATCATCTTGCACAACACCGCCACCTCACGACCATAACGTCACAACTTCAAACAAACATCCGAATTGCACCAAACTTCATTTACAAAAAACGATGTCATTTCAACGCCTTTCAAGAAAATAACCGAATTGGAATCAACTATTATATTGAAGATGCAAGCGAAGATATTAAACAGTTCCTATTTCTCAATGAAGGACTTTTAACACTTACTTCCAACAACTTGATTGTTATAATTTTCTTAACTGTCGAATAGTTTCTATCAATTCGAAGGCATAAACATTTGGCAAATCAGAAGGTTGCGTGTTCAAATCACGTCGGGGTCACCAAAATGTTAGGATTAGGAGTTTGGTTTTGAACTAACCCTAACACAATATCACATGCAAAACTTATTTTAACAGAATTCATTAATTAATTACACATCTCCGTCCCAAAACAGCAGCGTAACGTTCCTTATAGTTTATTGTCTGTCTCCCAAATGGTATACAGCCACGTCCGTATATATATAGCAAGCATCACCGAAATCCTAATCATTTACCGTGGGACACAGGAACACTGTTGCAAAATTTTACACAATAATCATTATGGGAAGCGGACACGATTGATAAAATAAAAGCATAGACTCGAACATAAGGCAAGCACGCTGCAACCACGCATTTGGCATACACGAATCACGACAACATCATTATACAAGTCCCATATTGCTTTCATTTTGATTTATGCCTTGTGGCCCACTGAAAACAGCGTCACGGCCCACCGGTTGAAACCACTGCCCTAGAGTGATCTTAATAAAACCAGCAATGTTACACAGCTCACATAATACAAGTTTGATCAAGTGCAGCCTCTCACCTTGTCAACTGCCCAGTCATGGAGACTCTCGCCGACTCGAGGTTCCGGATGTAGCCGGATCGAACACTGAAGAGACAACACTGCGGTCAATTTAAATGACCTTGCAGACACTACTCATTAGAATCGTACCTACCACCACTCGTTTGCCTTTTCTATGGAATTAAAAGAAGACGGTCTATTTTGAAGAACATGTCTCATGCTTTTAAGCGCTTCAAGCGCTGTTCCTTTATAGAAAAACAAGTTGAGTAGGTACATGCAGCACACAACAAAGTAAAGCTAAAACATAATTCTTATTAGTTAGAGTAAGATCAGCAGTGTTTTTCCTTCAATGGCATTCAAATTGAATTTAATCAAACTTTTCTATAAAAGATTTATGATCAAGATTAATTAAACAATAATTTTCATAAAAAACATTAAATTTAAATTGGCTGTGACATACTAACTATTTGTCAAACAATATACTTGCAGAACAATATGGAATATGCTGGAAAAGGTAATTAGATTTCTCTTAAACACTTTTAACATAGAACAACAATATGTATTAGCAATTGCTAATAATTAATACAGAGATTGTTCACCTTCAACAACGTCTATAATAACAAGGCCCGCCAATCGTTGAATGCGATTTGTTGCAGAGGCATGAACAGCTATCGCTCCTCCCAAACTATGCCCAATCAGAACCACAGGACAATTTACTTCAAGGTTTTCAAGAAAATCACAAACGTCACTACAAGAAACAATTTTTATGTAAAACTGATAAAATTTTGTAGTAAAACTTTAATGTCACTAAAATGGAATATATTTTATACATATATATTTTGTCTCTGCAATAATGTAAAGCAGGAGATTTCAACTTTTTTAAACCCATGGACCCCTTTTGCTCTAACAATGTTTGGTGGACCCCTGTACAAAAACATGGGGGATATTTTAAGCAGAAACCAAAGTAAAGACTTTTTTTGTCTTTACTTGCATTTTAACGTAATCATTTTTAATTTACTTTCCTGGCAACTAAAATTCGAACTTCAAATTTAGTTAAAAAGTAAAACAAGTCATAATTTGGATTTGTTAAACATTTTAAGCTGAAAATGCCAATCGGATTGAAGTGATAACTTTTTTTGTCTTCAACTAAATTTCAGGTTCAAATCCTGGTTTTTAGTACAGTGAAATCAAAAACCTTTTGTTGAAATCTTTTTCTTGTGGACCCCAGTTAAGAACGCAAGTTTATTAATTTCATATAACATTTTCAATTAAAAGATAAATTTTTTGTTTTTTTATTTAAAGCAACTACAAAGTTATACTGTAAAGCATGAAATGTAAAATAAGCCTACACACGAATCAAAATAAATATTATTATTAGCTTTAAAATAAATTGAGCTTTTTATTGTCCCTAGTAAATAAGCAGTTACTAATAAACATCTAATAAGCAGTTACTCCAAAAGAATAAAAGTAATAATAATATAACAATACTAGAAGTTTTATATAGCAATGTTTTTTTGTATGCAACATTGTACCAAGCAACACATCCACTTACATGGCATTATCAGATTAATAGAACTAGAATAAGAATCATTTTTAAAGCTTTTTGTTTGATTCTCTAGAATTTAAATTTGTAACTTCAGTATACAGAAAACTTACTTTCACTGGCCAGTGCATACACTGAAATTTTTTCAACTCCCAAAAACACAAAATTAATCTATTGGTACTTTGCTTCAAAAAGCATTCATGATCAGCCAAAAAAGCAAATTGCAAAAAGGATTTGACAAAATTCAAACTATTTTAATCACCAATGGCTACTTGGAACATATAATCAATTCTACTTCTAACCAAAAATTTAAACCAAATGCCAAGCCAGTCTACAAAGCAAAAAAGGGCAACCTACACATTACATGGATAAAAACTGTCCTGACAAGATTTAAAAAGCAAATCACTACAGCAGTCAAACACTGCTAATTTGCAGTCAAACCAGGTGTTGTTTTTACCAATAGCGCTTGCCAGCAACTAAGGACATGCTACCTTCCCATCATTGCAACAATGTTACCTACCAATTTGTGTGCCACAGTAATAGTTAGTACATTGGCCACATGTCCCAATGCTTGAGGGTATTAAACAACACAACCATCGTTGTCGTCATCGTTTGAAGGGCATCCACTCCAGGTTAGACACAAACAGGACTGGGGCCAAGGGTTTATCCTTTTACCACCCAAGACTGCTGCACTGCCTGAATCAGATGCTGGCAGTGATGTCATTAAGCCAGCATCGAGTTTCGTCATCCAAAACCATCAGACCTTGTGCTCCATGTGGTGCCCGATGTATAGGGCATGCTATTAGGACATGGTCTGCAGTTTGCTCAGAGGCACCACACTTGCAATTCAGTTAAGGAGCGAGACCCCATTTGTGCATGGATGAATAGAATTGCCCAACACCAGTCCGCAGGCTGTTGAGCTTAACCCAAGCTGCTCAAAGTAAGCCCATCCCAACAGGCCTGGCACCAGTCCCAAGCACAAAAGCATGGAGCCTGGAAGCATTTTCACAGTACTCCGTTTTCCATTTGTGATTTGTCCATTCAGAAGCACGGATGCCAAGTCTGGCAAGGTTGTCCAGAAGATTCCGCACACCTCGCACAAACAGGCGTCTGGACCTTAGTCTCACTTGGCGAGTATCTGAGGACCAACTTAAAAGACTATACAAGATATGATCGGGGTCCAGAGATCCACGGTAAGCCAAGGAGAATGTGTTTCTCCCATTTGGCAAAGCTCAGCTGGCTGGATGCCTGAGAGTATAGGTAGGTGGTCCGTTGGAGTGGGATGCAGGCATCCAGTAACTATGCGCAAGGTGTCATTCAAGACACTGTCAATGAGGCGAGTGTGAGCACTGCGACACCAGACTGGTGCACAGTACTCGGCTGTTGAGTAGACTAGAGATAAGGTGGCTATGCATAGTGTTTTAGCACCAGCACCCCATCCTGAGCCCATGAGTCACCTCAGCAGTGTGACGCACAAGGATAGTTTTTTGCACAATGCCACTAAATGGTGATGGAACGTGAGCGATCTGTCCACTTTTACCCCAAGATAAGTAGGGGTTGGACAGAACGGTAAAAGTCTACCATTGTTGTAGACCTTTAGCTCACGTTTGGCCTCTCGGTTATTTAAGTGAAAGGCTACCGTCACCGTCTTAGTGTGACTGAGCTTCAACCTCCGAGTCTGGAGATACGCTGACAGTGTGGACATGTCTTGGCTTAAGGTCCCCTCCAAGTCCTTCCAGTTTCCAGAAGAATGCAACAATGCTAGATCATCAGCATAAGCAAACTTTCTGGAAATCATGGAAGGAAAATCGTACATATAGATGTTAAATAGGAGGGGAGCCAAGACCGATCCTTGAAGAACATCATTTTTAAGACAGCGTAGCCTGCTTTGCTTGCTGTCACTGGTGGTTTAAGAGTGAAACTTCGATTTCGGACAAGCTGCATGATCATTTTGACCATGTGCTTATCCGAAAGTAGTCTCAGAAGCTTGCAGGTAAGGCCACGGTGCCAGACAGTGTCATAAGCAGCTTTCAGATCGATAAATACAGCACCGGCCTTGTTTTTAGCCTTGAAAGAATCCTCGATGTTCTGGGTTAGCAGAACAACTTGATCTACGGTTGACTTCCTGCGTCAGAACCCAGCCTGCTCTTTAGGGAGCAGGGGATCGATTAATGGTTCAACACGGGCGTAGATAAGCCTCTCGAGGATCTTGTAGGAAACACAGAGCAGAGATATCGGTCGATAACTTTTTGGGTCCCCCATGGGCTTTCCTGGTTTTGGGATTGCGACCACAAGCGCTCTTCTCCAGATCTTGAAAATTTTGAGTCGGCACAAACACAACCCCAAATCTGTCATTATTTTTCTCTCCTGTTAAAAGCTGCAACAGTCTTTTTACGCCTGCAAAGCCAACACTGGTCAACAAAAAAAAATTTTTTTCTTGCATGGACTTTGAGAACAGAGTTAGGGTAACTTTGGGGTGCTGAATCCGAATCTGAGCTCAGATTTTCTCTATCACATCACGTTTTTGTGCAATTTGCATGTTTTGTAGTGCTGCATTGTGTGAAAGTTGCTCGTTGATGCCATTAATCAGGCACAAAAGCAACTTCAAAAGCATAGTTTTTAAACCAGTTTTGCGAAATGGGAAAAAAGGCCATAATATTGTTTATGGCACTGAAAAGTCATAAAAAACTCAACTTCTTATTTCAATGTTGGATATGAGAACTAGCCATGAAGTTACAAAAATTGCACTTTGCAGACAAGTTAGTAAGGTTAAGAAAGGTTGTTCTTCTGAAACATATGTGTGTTTGTGACAGCAATAGTTTCTAAACAGGAGTGTTTGTTAATATGTTACAGGTTCAGTAATATTTACAGTTCAGTGTTTTTAAAGCTTTTGTTCTGTTTCATCATATGTTAAGGTCTTAACATGTTTGTGACTTCCAAGCAAAGAAAATGCTGCAATGACCCAGATATTTTCTGTTATATCTGTGGTTGTTTTACTTTACCACCTCAAAGACATAATATCAATAGTTTTATCAAAAAAATTTACCTTGCTTATTTTGGAGTACCGCTTGGTGACCAGGACAAAAGTTGGGTGCCTCACCAAGTTTGTTAGTGAGGAGCAAGGAGAGATTTCCATCAGGATGTCAAAGTGATGGAAGAATGTTATCAAGGTTAATGGAACTGCAACATGATGGCAGATTACTGCTGGAGTTTGATGAGAGATGTCCCTTACACAGTTCAAAGAAGATTAGCAACAGAAAGAAAATTTTTGATGCTATAATGTGATTTCGTTTGTGTTAAACTATGCGTTGGATTTGTGTACAGTCGTACTGATTGTTGCGATGTGATGGAGTTACTTTTTCATATATTTTTTGCTTGGTTTTGCTTAAACCTGCTAATTTAATTTTGTGAGAATGACACAAAACGAAAAAACTTAGATTTTCATTGATGATGTACCTGTGCTGAGCATAATGCTCCAGATTGTGTATTTTTAATATATTTCACGTATTTACTATTTATATATGATGTGGTCAATAATACACAAACACGATTTAAGATTACAAATAGCTTTGAAAAGTCATTTTAAAGGAGTGCTGTCTTCCATTGTAAATATTATTCCACTTAAGGGCAGTTAGACGCAACATAATTTTTTTAATTTTTGGCAAAAATTAGCAATTTTTTTAAAAAATTAAGTTTTTATATCTCAAAAACGTGACGTGATGAGCAAAAACTAACACTAAATTTGGATTCAGTGCCCCAAATTACCCAAAATCAGTTGAAAAAGTCCATGCAAGAAAAATCGTGTTGACCAGTGTAATGGTAGCTCCTATCATTGGCCAGCATTTTCTATACTACATGCTATGTGCTCTTCACAACAGCAACAATCTTGTTTGAAGGTATTCTGCTTTTACCTTTCCATTTTTAGAAGCTACTTTGATTAAATTTTCTAAACCTATTTTTTGTACAAAAATTCTGTCTATTGCCTGAAGCTTTTAGCTTTTTTTCTTTTTACTAGCCAATCATTCTTGACCAATAAAAGCTTTCTTCTTTACTTTATAACTTATTTCAGGTACTTCTTTTTCATTCTGATGATTTTTCCTCAAGAGTGTCAGATGAAAAGCTTTGGGAATGCCTCCAATTATAAGAGGGGCATTCAGAAAGTAATGCAACTGATTTAATTTCTTGCAGCATTCATTTAACTAACATCTGATTCATTTACAGATTAATGGTAACTAAGGTTTATAGATTTTGTAAAAAAATAAGGATTTGAATTACTGCAATCTGCAATTCAAACTTTAAGCAATCCCTCTATGTCTTCTTTGTTAAAAGGTAAAACTGGTATGATTGCCCCAAAGCAATCATGGCAGAAGCAAAGAGTTGTTGAATTTCTACTGTCGGAGGGAGAAACAGCTCAGAACATAAGCAGAAGGCTAAATCAAGTGTATGGTGATAATGTGATAGACTACAGCACAGTAATGAGATGGGTGAAGCAAATCAATTATGGACAGAAAGAACCTGCTAAAAGTAATCTTTGCAATAGGCCAAGAAGTGGTAGGCCACGTTCTGCTCACAGTTTTGCTAACATTTATCAGGCAGATGCATTGATTAAGGTAAACAGATGCAGATCACAATTAACGAGCTTGCTGAGGAGTAAGTGGAGGAAGTGCTGTAAAGATCATGGATACCCTGTTGTATACAAAAGTACGTGCAAGGTGGGTCCCAAGGCAGCTTACAGAGGCTCATAAACAATCCCGCATAGAAGCTTGTTCTGAACTTTTGGAGTATTGCCATAGTCAGAAAACCTTTTTGCAGCGAATAGTGACTGAAGATGAGACTTGGGTTCACCACTTTAAACCAGAGTCAAAGAGAGCATCAATGGAGTGGTGCCATCCCACCTCACCATGCTCAAAGAAGTTCAAATCTCAGCAGTCTGCAAGTGATGGTGACTATGTTCTGGGATAGTGTTGGTGTGATACTGGTAGACTTCATGTCCAAAGGAGCAACAATCAATTCAGATGTTTACATCAATACATTAAAAAAGTTGAAAGTAAGAATACAAAGAGTTCGACCTGCTTTGGAAATGTCTAAGGTTTTATTGCAACATGACAATGCTTGGCCTCACACCAGCCTCAAAACCCATGAGGTCATCAGCTCCTTTGGCTGGAGAATAATTTCACATACTCCATATTTGCCAAACCTGGCACCATGTGACTTTCATTTGTTTAGGCCCCACAAAAAAAGTTTGAGGGGTGACATTTCTCCAGTGATGAAGAGGTCAAAACTGGTGTTAGGAAGTGGTTAAAAACACAGCCTGTAGAATTTTACAATGAAGGAATATGTGCACTCGTCAAAAGGTGGAAAAAAGGCAGTTTGAAAAGCAGAAGATTACATTGAGAAGTAACTATGAAATGTTCATGCTATATACTTTCTTGTGATGCACGATTTTTGTACCTTTAAAACTCAATGTCATGAAAAGAAACCTGATTGCATTACTTTCTGAACGCCCCTTGTACTTGCTATTTTCAAATTCTGTACAACAAATCATCACTGTTAAAATGGAAAAGTCATTGGGAATAGTTGCATCAGATTTGGCCAGTGCAAATATTAAATTCAGACCTCCAGCATTGTAGACAAAAATGTTAACCACTGAACTAAATTCTATAATCTCTGTATAAAATATCTCACAACAATTTAATTTGTTTATAAGAGCATTACAACCCAACATACAGGGAGATCAATATTTAGTGTTACAACTTCAAATAACTGTATTTGGAAAATGATACGTATAGATGGAGTAACACAGGTGAAATATTATTACAGAATGAATATAAATTCAGTACAAATACAATTTATTCAATATGCTTTCCATTCGAATCAATTACAAGCTGAAGACACCTCAAAAATGACCTGCAAGAGTCACAAATCATGCCTTGCCAGTGCCAGAATTCTCCTCTCCCACCTTGAGGCAGGCACACTTCCTAACCTCATTTTCAGCAACGAAAAGAAATTCAATGCTTAACACCATGTGAATCCACAGAGTGATCATGTTTGGTCATGTGATGGGGAGATAAGACCTCGAAGAGTCACTTGGGCCCAAGGGGCAGTGTTGGTGATGGCCTGGGTAGTCATTATCAAATCTGGAAGAAGTCCTTTGGTTTTTAACAAAGCATCAAACTTAACCAAGAGAAATACCAAAATGACATCCTTGTTGGTTAATTGTTGCCCGGGGCAAAAGAACACTTCAAAAAACATCCTTGGACATTTCAACAAGATTCGGCACCGTCACATGGAGCTAAAAAGACACAGGAGTGGCTATCAGCCAATGTTCCCAACTTCATTTCCAAAGAGAAATGGCCCCCTTCACCACCCAATTTGAATTTTCTTGATTTTGGTATCTGAGGGTATCTTGAGAGCAAGGTCTCAGCAACACATTATAAAAGTTTAGAGGCACTGAAGATGAAACTATGGAAGAAATGGTCGAAAATGCCCCAGGATGTGATTTGTTACTCTTGCAGGTCATTTTCAAGATGTCTTCAGCTTGTAATTGATTCGAATGGAAAGCATATTGAATAAATTGTATTTGTACTGAATTTATATTCATTCTGTAACAATATTTCACCTGTGTTACTCCAACTGTACATATCATTTCCAAAATACAGTTATTTGAAGTTGTAAAGCTAAATATTGATCACTCTGTAGTTTGAAAACTACTAACTTATGTGATAAAGTATGGTTTAATAATTTTTTTTTAAATCTATGTTAGCATAGCAATATTTTATCATAATTCATACCAGGCTAATGTTTTGGCAGACATATCAGAGTCATTATTTGTGACTGTACCTCCATGGCCACGCAAGTCCAAAGCAATGCATTGGCAGGTTACTGATCCTTGAAGAGCTTTCTTAATTAAAGATTTTAAATTAAACAAATATCATTTTTCTACTGTAATAATTAACAAAGAAAATTGGTTTACTTTGTACTTACAAAATATAAGGCATTTTACAAAAGACACAAACAGCTGTGCTATTAAAATATGAACATACAAATAAAAAATGTTTAAAATGTAAAAACTGGTTTTAAAAATGCTGCAATGGTACAAAGATAAGCCTGATAATAAGGTAGAAAGTATGCAAATTGTATTACATATCTCTTCATTATTACTTTGAAAAAATCAATCTTATAACTTTTTATTATTATTCAGAAAGTGCCTCAACTTTTGTTTGAAACAAAACTTTTAGTGGTGTCAGTGTGTCTAGTGACACTGCATATGCAATTTGACAGATCAAGACTGCATTTGTGCATGAACAAATAAAAATGCCAAACAATAGTCTGTAAATCAAGCACAGCTTATTGTAATTGCCCTAGTGGCCCTGAAAATAAAGCACAAACCATGCATTTGGTTGGACAGTACTCTATGTTCCATTTAAAATTAATTTAGAGAAGTGCAAATGCCTAGTTTGGCTAGGTTTTGTCAGCAGTGCCTTGATTAAGAACTCTATATTGATGGCAAACATGATTGAAACAGTTGCAGTTCAAAACCTACTCACATCATTCTGCTGTCTACTTGGTAAGACATTTTACAGCAGTTTCTTCTGCTTGGCAGTCTTAGCAAGTACCTATAAATTTCAATCATATTAAAAACTAATAAAAAAACAAAGAAAAAATTTTGATTGAATAGCAATATCTTGACATTTTCAAAAGCAGGTTTAGGCAATTGCTTGATAGTTGCTCCAAATAAAATGCTTTTGATGTTTTTCTGTGAGTCAGAAAGATAAATATTAGGTCTACCAGAAAGTTCTGTCTGTTTTTGGAATGAAACAAAATACAAATTTTTATAACTGTCAATAAACTTTATTAAATAATATAATTGCCATTATTATTAATGACTTCTTGCCAGTGTGCCGGCAATTTGTATATTCCATTTTTAAAAAATGTTTTATCTTTTGATGCAAAAAAGTTAACCAGTGCTTGTTTGATATCTTCTTTATTTTTGAATTTTTTGCCTCTCCAAAAATTTTTTAAGGACAAAAACAAGTGATAATTGGAGGGTGCTAAGTCCAGGAAATATGGTGGATGCGACAGAATTTCCCACATTGATGCGACAAAATTTTTCAGACTAGTTCTGCAATTTTTTGACGAGTTCCCAAAGCAGCATGTAGCCTGGCATTATCATGATGCAGTATGATGTCCTTCCTATTGAACATCTCCGGCCTCTTGGACTGCTGTCTTTAAATCGTCCAGCTGCTGACAGTACTTCTCCAAATTGAGCTTTTCGCTCAGTTTTAAAAGCTCATAATGTATTGGACCTCAAATGTCCCACCATATACACAACATTCTCTTATTCAGAGTCAAATTTGGTTTAGAGGTGGAAGGGCTAGGTTTTCTGGGTTTACAATATGCTCTTTTCCTTATTATGTTTTCGTAGGTAATCCACTTTTCATCACCAGTTATCATCCTGTTCAAGATGGACTCGATTTTGTTCCAAGCAAGCAGAGATGTGCATATGATGACTCGATCATCCAAATTCTTTTGACTTAATTCATGTGGCACCCATCTTGAATATTTCCACACCAATTCTATCTTCCAAATATGGTCCAAAATTTGTATAAAATACATTGGCGTAAATGAACTTTATCAGTAGCCATGGGTACAATAATGCTTCACACTTAAAACTAACGTGAATCAACTTTGTTTTAGCTAATTTGCTAAATCTGTATGTATACATTAAACAATAAAAATAGAGAGCAGAATGTATGCAAAATAAACATGTGCTTACGTGTCAAAAATTGTTGTGATAAAAACGGACAGAACTTTCCAGTAGACCTAATAGAAACGATAAAAAAAAGTTGTTTATTAGTCTTTGCTTAATAAACAAGTATTTTAAAGGGTAATTCTTGCTTTAAAAAAAAGTAAAAGTTAAAATTAAAGTTAAAAAGTAAAAATTTATACCAAACTGATAACAATTTGTACATTTATGTAAAATATAAAGTAGTACAATAGTAAAAAAGCTTACTGATAACAATGCCCAGCTTAAGCCAGAAAATCCTCCACCATGCAAAAAAAGAATTAACAAGTTATTGCTGGAGCCACTTTTGTAATATTGAAATATGTTTTCATTAATAGTAATCTGTTTCTTTTCTTCAAAATAATCAGACCAAGATTTTGGGGAATAATCTTTTTTTCCACGAGTCCTAAACATTATTGGTACATTATAGCAAACTCAGAACATACTTGTACAAAAGAACTACAATTTTAAGCTAATTTTGATTCAAAGTATATTCTCTGCAAATTTAAAAATTGAACTTAAAAAATGAAAAGCAACAAAAAAAAGCTATAGCTTAAAAGCAACTGCTAAGCAATTACCTCCTTCTAGAGATGTCGGCAGTGTGGTTGAATGGTTAGAGCATCATGCTTATGATCAACATGGTCTTGGTTCAAAAGCCACTCCCACTATTCTGTTGTGTCCTTGGGAAAGACAGTTTATGGCACTTTCCCCTGCTTGGTGGTCTTGGCAAGCAGTTTTAAATTTCAATCATATCTCTATTAAATTACAAGCAGACAGCAATATCTTGGCATCTCTGGAAGCAGGTTGGGGTAATTGCCTACACTATGTATTAGCACCTCCATTGCTTTCCTGCAAGTCAGGAGGATAAATATAGAGATAAAATAAAAAAATAAAAAAAGATACTGTTACTAAAACTGTTTAATTAAATTTTTTATTTGTTGTATTTTAAAAAGTAATATAATTGAATTTGAAGCTGGTTTGATGTTTTACATCAAGCACACCCTGGAGCACAAGATCTGATGGTTTGGTGGTTCAACACCATTGCTGCCAGCATCTGATTTAGGCAGTACATCTTCATAAAGTAGTAAAAGATTAAACCTTCAGCCCCAGTTCTGTCTGTGTCTAAATTTATCAAATACCTTAAAATTGCTTTGATCTGTCAATACATACAAAATTGATGAATCCACACTAAACAAAGGGCCAGTATAAGATTACCTTATGCCTTCCAAAAACTCCAATTAGGCCCATTAATGATACATTTTAATTAACAAATGCAAAACATATTGTTAGTTTTATAATTTAAGGGCCTCTTGATTAAGTGCAGCCCCCAATTGGGATCGTTGTAAAGTGATTACCATATACCAGCCCCTGAATAAACATGGGTATTAAGTAGTAGTAGTTTGCTTTTATTTGCATCCAATAAAACAGCCAAGGACTAAAAAAAAGATTAGCAAAGGTCGCAAATAGGAAAGCGGCAACAAACGATTAATGTTATAATAACCAAATATTGGTAACTGCAACTGACATTTTCACTTCGACGATAACTTACCTTCTGGAAGTATTTGCTGGATGCTGTGGTAACGGAGGAAGAGTTTTTAAATGAACCAACTTTTGTAAAGCTGACATACTACGTAGGGTATGAATATATTTCGATTTGACCCAGAATTTAAGATAACTGTAATTGATACTATATTTAATTGTGATTCCGTTATTAATTGAGAATGCGGTTTGGGAAAAATATAGCCCCGATTCGGCCCTGATCTGTTATGGTCTGGAGTTGTTCATTGTGTAGACACTAGACAGGTAAAATAAAAACCAGAGTGCCGGAGACAATTCGAAACGGGATTCCAGTTGTTCTAGCCTCAGTTGGAGCCGTAGGCCCGTAGCGTACCATAAGGATTTTCAACCTTTTTAACACCGTAACTAAAAAAAGCTAAAACGCAATTATTGCGGTCCAATGTTTTTCACTTTCATTCCGCATTCAATTTCACCAAATCGCTTCTTTATAAAAAAAAAAAAACAGCCTCCGAAAATATGATTTCAACACTTTTTCACGCCATCTCTGAGTGGCCCACCCAAAAAACTCGCTTTGGCCCACCGTTGAAAACGCTTGTCACAAAGGCTTGTTTCCACTACGACCGTTGGAGGAAGTATTCTTTATTGTCGTACGAGCAGGGGGGCGCAATTGCCCCAAGTTTTTTATTTTATTTATTTTATCTCTATATTTATTCTCCTGACTCGCAGGAAAGCAACAAAAGCATTAATAGAGCCTACATAGTGTAAGCAATTACCCCGACCTTTCCGGAGATGCCAAGATATTGCTGTCCGCTTTGTAATTTAATACAGATATGACTGTAATTTAGAATTGCTAATTGCCAAGACCACCAAGCAGGGGAAAGTGCCGTAAAATGTCTTTCCCAAGGACTCAACAGAATGGCGCGAGTGAGTTTTGAACCGAGGGCATGTTGATCATAAGCACGGCGCTTTAACCACTGGACTACACTGTCGACAAAGCAAATCTCGAAAATTTGTGCAAAATTAAAATTTTTCGGGTAGCGACAAGGAATTATTTGAGCAAAATAATTTTTTAGTGCACCAAAAACGATCTACTCTTGTAGGAGACAAATCCCAAATGCAGAAAGACGATAAAGATTTGAGCTAATAATCTTTTTTTAGAGATCACTACCATTTTGGGACCAAAATTGAGAAATCAGAGACGGCTTCAAAGTGAACACCTTTTTTTGGTCTTTACCATAAATTTGGAATGAAATTTCTTCTCATATCCGTGAAGTGCTGGAACATCATAATTCGGGTAAACGTCAATAAAATTTTTGCAAAACTGTATTCCCCTCAACATTTTTTCAGCTGGCACGGCTATGATAGCATTTTTTGATGATTTTTTTGCTTCGCTTATAGCGCTTAAACGTGGAAAAAAGTAAAAAAATCAGCAAAACAAACAATATTAAAGAATACTCCCGCCAACACACCTGGTGGAAACGATCCCTAAGAGTTCCTTTAATTGTACAACTAAGTTAGCGTAGTCGGCGTAGTTGGTTAGGTTTTCGATATGATGTAATTTATTTCTTTTTGTTGAAAGCCTACATAGTGTAAGCAATTACCCATATAGCAACATCATTTGAAGAAAAAATGTAATCAAATAGCAACATCATTTAAAGAAAAAATGAATAGCCTTGGAATTTTTCTTGACCTGTCTAAAGCTTTTGACACTATTAATCATGAAATATTACTAAATAAATTGTATCATTATGGTGTGAGAGGCACAGTTCATGATTGGTTTAAGAGTTATTTATTTGGAAGAACCCAGCAAGTTGATTATAATTCAAGTAGGCTATTTCAAAATAGAACCTATTTCTTCCTCGGTTCCTCAAGGCTCAATACTAGGTCCACTCTTGTTTATAATTTACATTAATGACTTCTCAAAATGTCTCAAATATAGCAACAACCTGTCTTTTGCTGATGATACAACGATCATCCTTAGTGCAAAAAACAATAATTTATTATTTCAAAAAGGAAATAAAGAATTCGAAAACATTGACAATTGGCTAATAGCAAATAAGCTTTCCCTTAATGTCAAAAAAACAAAATACATTTTATTTAGCTCTCGTACCACAAAAACATTGTCAAAAGAATCAGTTTTAACTATTAGAAAAAAATCAAATTGAAAGAGTCACTTCAGTCAGGTTGCTAGGTGTTATATTTAATGAACGCCTAACATGGAAAGACACATGGCAATGCTAATCAGCAAACTAAAATCATCGCTATACGCAGTAATGAGAGTAAAGCCTTTTCTAACTCAAGAAGCTCTACTTACACTTTTTCATTCACTAATTCTGAGTCATATAAGGTATTGCATTACAACTTGCTGCTATGGACACTCTGTTTTACTTAATAAATTACAAAAAATCTGCAACAAGTTTATTAATATGATAATCTGCACTAATCCCGCAAAAAAAATTATGATTATTAATTTTTTAAGCGTTGCTAATAATATCTGATAATATTTATAGCTGTTGCCCGGACACCTCTGCAGCTCCAATGCGCGAGCCGCCACCTGCTTACGGTGACTGATATTTTGTGCTATTTATAATTTATTTATTTTATTTTATTTATTTATTTGAGTCAGACACAAGGTCCATAGAAAAGAGAAAAACACTCACAACAACAACAACAAAAAAAGAAAACAAGCCGGAAAGAAAAATAGAACATTTGAATTACATCAACAATTGAAGACAATGTTTATAATAGTCACTCTGGTAGAAGAAATTGCTATACACCGTATAGTTAACATATACATTACTAGAAAGGCAGCACCGTTCTATAAATCGATAAATAAGTTTTCTCTGTAGTGCATCGAAAGTGGGAATATTTGCTTTTACTTGTAGTTCTCTTGCACTAACATTACGCTTAAGCCCATGAATAATCGAAAGGAATCATTGTATGCAACTCGTAAGTGATTTAATGAAGAGCATAGATATTTAGACCATAAATGACTAGCATAAAACGAAGTACAGTGATAATTAAATAGTATTTTTTATAGTACTGGAACATTTTGAAAAAGTTGCTTTTAGTTGATATGATTTTTCATATAAATAACGAACTTGCCGACAAATATTATCATCATCTTTAAGATTATTATTAAGAAAAACACCCAGATACTTTACGTTATTTTTAAATTTTACTACATTGTTGCAAAGAAAGACTCTTGGAACATTTGAAATCGAAAGATATTTAGGCAAAAATAATACACCAACTGATTTACTACAATTAAATGTAATATCATGTTCAACGGCGTAGTTACTACACGAATTAAGTAAATCTTGTAGACCATCTAAACTAGGAGAAAAGCAACATAAATCATCAGCATAAATAATATGATTAAGCAGTGGCGTACGCAGAAATTTGTGAAGGGGGGGGTTTTGGAGCCAAAAACACGATTGTTTTAAGTTAGGGGTTCCCAAACTGGGGTACATTTAGGCTTCTCAAAAGGTACATTATCAGAAAGAATATCCTTATTTAAGTTAAATTCCGTGTCCGGAAGAAATAATGGACTCAAATATCTAGAATTTTCGAATCCGGTTGATTATAATTACGTCAAACAGGACAATTAAGAGGGAAGACTTTTTACAGATCATCGTGATTTTGGGTTTGAATGGGGAAAATTTGTGGCTGCTGAAAAGGGAAGAGTTTTCATTTTTTAGAGACCACCTTGATTTTCGGCATGAATTGGGAAAATTTTCTGATTCAAAGTGAAGACCTTTTTTTTTATTAGAGGACACCATGATTTGGAATAATATCTACCCGGCTGAGGCCCACAAACTCGAACGATTTCGAAAAGTGGCCCGCAAGAGTGAAGAAGTTGGACCACCCTGTTTTAGAGAAACGTCACAACATTTTGGGGGTACATGCAAACCTGCTACAGTGTCCAAAGGGTACCGATCAACTAAATGTTTGGGAAACCCTGCTCTAAGTGGTCCTGGTAATGGGCAAAAACTTCCAAAATTAGGCCTACATTGAAAAATAAAGTGTTTTGGTTTTAAGACCGTCTTGCAGTAGCATGAATTTTTTTTTTACCAAACCGCAAAACTAACTATCGAAAAGGCATGTGCAGGTAATTCAATTATGATAAGAAACTTTTCAAAATAAAAGCAACTCGTGTAAATGATGAGAACAATAGGTGAAAAATCAAACGAACAAAAAAAATAACCTCATTACTTAACAAATATTTAAAGTTTTTTTAAAGGCTTATATTCAAACGACTGTTTTTTCACTTAATTTGTTAATTACGTCACCAGGGCAAGGCGTGTGGCTCCTATAAATGTTTAGTGATGCAAGTCCATTCATTCGAGTGGTACCACTTGTGTTTCGTAAGCACGTTTTTCGTCTGCGTAATGTGGAAAACAATTGTTCACTAGTGCATGTTGTCACTGGAAGAGTTAACAAAATGGTCATCAATGTAAATATATGTGCGGAAAAGCACCGGAACTGCATTCCTTGATGCTGCTCAACGCATTAGTTGGTCTTTCTGCTGCGTTCAACCGAAAAAGCTTCCTGTACCATAATATTAGTTCAGGCACTAGTTCTCCCAAGAATTTTGTTAAATCATTTTCGTAAAATTTTCCCAAAACTTGAATACTTTTAATTTGTTGAGGAGTTGGTCCACTAGTTGGATCAGAAGAAATTAAACACTGAAATTCATCAATAATCGATTTGTGGGCTGTAAATCTTGCTTCGAGAGTGACAACAATGTTATCAAGAAATGATATAAAAATCCCTACTCTAAAATATTCTTCATCTGTTCAGCAGCAATATTGCATCGATTGGTCTGTCTTGAAGTAAGGCGTGGTGTTTCCAAAATAAAACCTTCGGCTTTGGCCGTTTTTTTGCGCAAAAATATAGAACTAGTGAAATTCATATTCGTTTTTTTCTCTAAGACATTTCAATTCATTTGCAATATCATGTGCAATGTTGACAGCCGCAAAAGAGTTTATCTACTTTTTTTGCTTAACTTTGCACAAAACAACACTGTATCCAAAAACGTTTTTTAAAACTAAGAGAGCCATGCAAAATTCACTTTGCGTAATTGTCGAAAGCAACTGCAAAGCTCGTAATGAAGTTCCTCTCTGTCTGGCCACGCTGAAATTTCTGCCAAAGTTTCTACAACGGTAAATTGTAAATTTGAAAAAGTACTAACACCCTCGTGTCGATCGACCCATCTGATGGCACAAATTTGAACAAGTTTTTGAACTTTTGTTGTTGACGAAATCGTGTTGATGGAGTTGCGTAAAAATGTTTTGACGTTGTGAAGCATTAAAAAATTTGTGAACTGAAGCTATTGTTTCCATGCAGTTTATTTCCATTCCCATACTTAACTTTCAATATTTTACAAATTTGAAAGTTTTCTTCACAGTGGCAGCTGTACATTAGCTAACTTTAGGCGATAGAAAAAATTGCAAAAAGAAATTGCAAAAAGAAAAAATCGCAATTTAGGCGATAGAAAAAATTGATGCGCAAGCAGTAATTAAGTTTTAAAGTACGGCAAACAATAGAATCCAAAATCTTATTATTGAAGCCTATTTATTACCATGTATATATGGCTGAACACCATTCAAGGGGGGGGGTTTGACCCCTGAAACCCCCCCCTTGCGTACGCCTATGTGATTAAGTCGCGAGTTGCCAAGAAAGCAACCAGCTTTTACACAATTTAATTTAACTGATTAGTCATCAATATATAAAGCAAACAGGTATGGACTAAACACACCACCCTGTCTAACACCATTTGATACAGAAAAAGGACTAGATAAACAGTTACCCCATTTTACTTTCATATTTTGTTTACTATACCAATAGTATAAAATTCTAACAAAACAAGTAGGCATATTTCTCTCTATTAGTTTTTTAAATAACATATAATGGTTAACCCGATCAAAAGCCTTTGAAGCATCTAAAAAAGCGCAATACACTGAGCTACCTTGTTTATGATACGATGATATTAATTGCTTTAAAGTGAATACACACATATAACTTGAAACTTTAGCTTTAAAACCAAATTGATTATCACATGTTTTAAAAACCTTAGAGCAGATATCAAGTATAATATGTTCAAACAATTTAGATAAGATGGTAGCTATAGCAATAAGACGAAAGTTGTTAGCATCATTAATATTTCCATTAATATTCTTAAGAGTTGGAATTATAACAGTATCAAGACAATTAGAGGGAATGTATCCATGCTTTAAACACATATTATAATATAAACTAAAATAAACATTTATGGTTGGGTCACAAAAACGAAGATGTTCAGCTGACAATTTATCAACACCAACAGCTTTGTTTAGCGGTAATTTTACAAGAAGTGAGCGCACTAGCTTTATGCTACAGTAAAATTTGTTTATGTTTTCGTATTGGGCACCATCACAAAGATGATCAAGAACAGCTGTTTTATGGTATTGTGATTGTGAAGAATTTATTTTTTATTATATGAAGAATTGTTTCGTCATAAGTCGCGTCTCGTCATCAAGAAGATTTGTAACTACAATGAAATGATGAGATTCTTTCTATACTTGAACCATACAATACAAAAAAAAATTTGTGGACGCAAATTTGAAAATAAAAATACAGAAATACAAAATAATTAAAATTATTAAAGAAATTGAAAAATTATTTGTAGGAAAAATCAAATTACATTTTGAAACCAGTAAAGTACATGTAATTCAAAAACTAAAACATTAAAAACATAATATGGAAATGTTAGGTTGTGTGTGTGATACGTGAAACACAAAATATTGGAGTGATAAAGTATATATGTTGTGAAATTGTAAGTGAAATGTTTGTGAAAATAACTTCGAATCGCACCATTAAGACAGTTTATATTGTCAAAAATAAAAAAACATTTTCTTCTAACAAAGATAGTTTTACTTCAAATTTTAATTTTAAATTGCCGCCTTTGTGTCGCAGGATGCGGATAGCTGGTTAGCTTGGTGTGACGCTAAATTTAATATTGCTCGTATAAACGCGCCAGTTTTGAAATTCATGACAATTTTAGAAACATTAACCACCGGCCAACTTGAAAAGTTATACGATATTTCAAAACCGCAAGATCCAGACTGCTGTACAAAATTGTGCAATCAGATAAAGGCTGTGTATGCAAAAGACGACTCTGAAAGACTCGACATTTTGCTAAATAATTTAACACTGGGCGATCGATCTCCCATGGATTTAACGCTTCACTTATTAGCCGCTTCCGGTCTTGAAGAAAACCCGCGCAGGTTCGAATCCTGCCGACGACGCCATGTTATGAGTTCCACTAGTATCTGCAGTTAGCTCTTTTATTTATACGGAGTTACACGATAGCTATACGACTGAATCTGTAAGTTATACTAATAGTTTATCACGCGGTTAACCACACTTATCAAACCATAGAGAAGAAGGCAGTAGAGCCGTGCGCTATGACGTCACATACTATAACACCCTCAATTCGAAGCTATAATTACGACCGATTTTTAAAAGCGTTACCCGCTAAAGTAGCTGCATGTAGTGGCAATTGGTTTTACTCAGATTTAATGGGACTAGAAAAATGTGCGACTGAGTATATGAAAGCAAATAAACGCTATACAGAGGGTTCAACTTTTTCCGACAATTTAAAAGACACCACGGTTAGCAGCATTTCTAATCGGCCTCATAATTCTCAATCATATCGCCAGCCATTCCGTAATTTCTATAAAAACCCAAAACCAGCTTATTTAACAGCACCAGAAAACTCGCGATTTTAAGGCCGAAACTATACTTATTCACGCACCCGAGGTTATATTTGTTACTTTCACACGATGAATATTATGAGAAGCGGGGCACGACCGATAAAACAAAGCATAAGCCGAGCATGCCACAACCACACATTCGGCATACACGAATCATGACAAACCTTTTATAAGGCAGTGGTTAACAATTTCCCGTTTACTAAAATATCTTTCAACCAACAGTGGTAAATAGCCATGGCAAAATACCCTGATATTGCCGGCACAGCACTTAAAACACGATTGCCATTTTCAACAACCTATCTGGCGAAGCGGAGCTTTCGGCAGTGAGAGCAAAAACAACAAAGTATACTGGACATAGGTACGTAACACACTCCGGGTACTATTACCCCCAGAGAGAACCGCCTCGTTGCGGAGAAACAACTCGGGTTTCTCAATGAGTTTGCATTCTTCTACTGAATTAAATTGTTCATGCACTTTACATTTGTTTTTTCTGGTGTATCTGTATTTTCAAATATGTGGAATAATCGGACTGTCTTAGTTCATTCTAATAATTCCTCCAGACGTCAAGTCTTTGAGGCAAAAGTCAGATGAAAAGTCTCTGAGGAATGAACACACTTTTTAATATTGAATAAGGGTAAAGAATGTTTACTACCCAAGTCCAGCTTAAGCGCTGAGCGATCCCCAATAAAACCAAATTACATAATTATCGCACTACCCGGGCGGTGGTAATATTGTCTACGTTGATATGTCCTCGGCGAAAAAAAGGTTTTGGACAACTGGACTAAGACATAGCGTTATCCATGTTTTGAACATTGTCTGCAGAACCGGATCATTTGCAGAGGAATGCCAGAAAAAAAGTCTTTGCGATTTGTTTTTTTGCCGTATATGGACCGCTAACTTTGGGAAGCAAAGCATGGCGAACTTACCCGAAGCACGGGTTATTGCGGAAGACCTTTTACTCACACAAGCGTCGACTTAATTTGTTTTTTGCTTGTAAAACAAGGTAGGCTATAGGCCCAAGCTTTTATTTTTGTTTGTTTTCGCCTGTGCGTATTTAACAATTTTGCTGCCCGTTCCGACGTTTGCTTTCCTACACCGCTTAGTAGAAACAGAGTTAAGCCAATTTTCTTTCGTACAACGTCGTAATAAAACACAATATTTACATTTAATTGTAATGTTTATAACCGCTCTCAAAACATATTTAAAATGACATTTTTTCCTTGTGGTTCTATTATTACGGCTGTAAATCAAATTATTAATAAATAAAATTAATTACAATTTTTAGATATAACTTACGTCAGGGTTTTCCCGGATATGTCAGGGATTTTAGTGGTTAAATCTCAGTCAGGGAGAAAAGTCAAAAAGAGCTTAAATGTCCGGGATTTTTCAGCTAAATTTCATTTTCTAATTTGATAACGTATAATATGGTTATTTTTGATTTAAGATTGTTTTTTCACCCCCAATTTTAACAGTTTTACATTATGTTTCAATATTTTATATCGTCCGTTACTATTTCATTTCTTATTATTTTGTTATAGGTCTTCGGAAAAACATGAATAGTCGGAGAAAATGCTGTTTATAAATCGATTTATATTTATTTTTTGTATTTGCCTTTTGGTTTCTTGTCTATATAATTCTGTCCTATTTATTTGTTTTAAAAAAATATATTCACAAATTGTATTTGTTTTCATCGTTTTGTTCTGTATTTATCTTACTCTTACTGGAAATGTGCCAAAGCGGCAATGTGCTTAAATGCATCCGGAATTCATACCATAATAAAAATGCTTTGGTCGAAAAAATGGTAAACATGACTGACGTAAATTTGTCCGGGATTGTGCCTCATCAAATATGGTAACCCTAATATAACTATAAACGTTATTTTTTCTAATTACTTTAGGTTACATAAAAAGCTCTCGCGACCGCCAGAAAAAAACAAACAACATACAGATTGAAAACCACTGGACTAGATAGATTAATAATTTGTTGAAAAGGGATACTATATCGGTACTTAGATTTGAACTTGTGCTTTTTTAATAAAACATTTCCTTGATCTTCCCACAAAATCTTTAACGCAAAACATCTTCACGTCACATGCCAATGCAAATAAAACTGGTACAGATCAAAACCAACTTTCCACACTCCCCTGCAGTCAGTAGTGGCCACACCGGTCCCTCCTATAAAAAGTCAAAAAGTGGCCCTTACTAAGAAAAATATTGGTCTATCTTTTTATAGTAGCACCATGATGATGACTCTTCCTAAAATGATGACCCTTTTTTTAGAGATGACTTTGTTTTTGAACATGAAAAAGTTGGCGCCCCTACTTTTCTTGCACCAGGCCCCCTCTTTTGTTGTAAAGCCATCAGTGCCTGCACCCAATAAAACTGGGTACTGACAAACTGCTCACGTGCAAGAAAAGTAAGGAGGGCCACTATTTATCGTACTAAAAAAAAGGTGGCCAGAGCCATTTCTGGTGTATGAAACAAAGTGTTCTCTAAAAAGTCTTCATTTTAGGGGGGGCCACTGAGAGGTACAGCCACGTAACTATAGATGGTTAACTTGTACAAATCCCAGACCGAAACGCTGTCCCCCAAACTTTCACACAGCAAACACCGTAGGAGGCAGAGCACAATTGACAACCACATAACGAGCATAAGCCGAGCATGTTGCAACCACCGATTCAATATTTTTTTATTTTCTATTTAACATGCCATCGACGTCCTGGTGCTACTATGAAGAAATAGAGAATTATCTTGTGTAGGGGGGGCACTTTTTGATGTATTTTAGGGGGTCTCCGTGCGGCCGCACCATTCGCACCCTGTTAAAGCCATCACTGATTGCTTGAAACAAACACGAACACTAATAACTTTTTAAAATGCAACCAGCTTGGCCGGGGACGAGAACAGCCTTGGATGAAACAAGACAATCAATTGTTCAAAGGTGAAGCTTTTATTAAATAAAAGATTGGGTTAGGTAATAAGATTTTGATATTTCGCTTTTCTTGATACCAGGTATATTATTAAATCTTTATTCATGCTCTTCTGGTAAAATCTGAGTTAAATTGCTGTTAATTATTTATTAAAAAGTAAAAACAATAACAAAAACTCAACGTTTCGGTGTACTATGATTCAGTAAACCTTCATCAGGAGATTAAGCAAAACAGTTGGATAAAAACAATTGGTTGTTTTTATCCAAATGCTTATTATAATTAAAAATTTTAAATCCGTTAGATGTCGTTTTAGATCACAAATGTACTTTTAATATTTTTTCTTTTTTTGCACCACTGTGGTTTTATTGCGAATGATATTTGTGTTTTGCTTAATCTCCTGATGAAGGTTTACTGAATCATAGTACACCGAAACGTTGAGTTTTTGTTATTGTTTTTACTTTTTAATAAAGAATTAACAGCAATTTAACTCAGATTTTACCAGAAGAGCATGAATAAAGATTTTAAGATTTTGATATATTGCAAAATTCAAACCCGATATCAATTACTATAGAAGCTATAAATTCAGCTATATAAGTACAATTAACGGAGATGTTAAACATATTTATTTCCGTGTAATCACATTTAACATCACACTCTCAAAATCGTTGGTCGAAACTGAAGTACAAATGAATGTCAACAAATATTAAAGCTCGTACAATATGAAACAGCAAAGGTTTGTTTTAAGAGAACTGACGATAATCTGCATCAAGCCAAGCAATGAATTCGTCTCTACGGCAGTAAAAGGCTGTAAGGGTAGCCCTGGTACTTTCTCTTGAAAATCGAAATCAAGAGACTGAGGAAGAACACAACCATTATCAAGCCACCGATGGCCAGAACTGTAAATACACAAGTTTACAAAACGATAATAAGAGCAAAAAATTTAATTGAAATTTAAAATTATAGCGCTAAGACTTGATAAAACTTTGTATATATATATATATATATATATATATAATAATAAAAGTGGCAAGACTGTCAGTAAAGAGCTCAATGAAAACTCAGAGCATTAAATTAAATTACAAAAGCCACAAAAGAGATTTTATTAGAACCTCAACAGTCTGTTTCGCCTTTTCGGCTCATCAGGAGGTGATTCTAAACGCAGACGAAAAGTTAAGAAAAAACGCATGACAAAGCTAATTATTATAGTTAAGAGCCAAAAGTAATAATATTACGGATAAAGTAAATATAAGTTAATTAAAATAAAATAAAATTGAAAATTTAAAGTTTAAAAATTTTGAGTAAGCAAGCTAGTTGTATTAAAATTAAAAATTTTCAATTTTATTTTATTTTAATTAACTTATATTTACTTTATCCGTAATATTATTACTTTTGACTCTTAACTATAATAATTAGCTTTGTCATGCGTTTTTTCTTAACTTTTCGTCTGCGTTTAGAATCACCTCCTGATGAGCCGAAAAGGCGAAACAGACTGTTGAGGTTCTAATAAAATCTCTTTTGTGGCTTTTGTAATTTAATATATATGTATATCGTTAACACTCTGCTTTATATGTTGCATTTTAACCCTGAGTAGCTCTGCAGGCCCGCAAAAAATTTTGAGTAAATAACCTGGAGCTGGAATTACATTGAAAGGCATAAAAAACTGCGACAAGACAAATTTGCTGAAGCGTTTACTTGCTTATTTTCTATTCGCTACCGCTCCTACTAGACTCTCACAGTAACAGTGGACCATTTCTCGTAGTTCCACAAATGCTGGAAGTGCAGCTTTTATCCACCAACGAGTGGTTCAGCGTTTCCCAACTACGTCATGGCTGTGGCTGATAAACCTTCATTTTTAAACGTGAAAGTTCACAAAACACAAGGTTTTGGAATTTATTGATTTCGGATTTCAGAAATTATTTGCCATAAGCTATTCGATTACTCTAGTTTCTGTTTTTACCGTGATTAGGCCACAATATCCAACATTAGAGCAAGCGAAATATTGATGACAAAAAAGCTTACTATTTAATACCTTTAAGAACCACAATTTTTCAAATTAGATACATAAAAACAAAAACGTTTTTTGAAAAACGTCAAAAGAATCGCGACAAGAACTTTCTTACTTTGACGTTTCTTAATATCGATTTCAGAGCTTCCAACTTGATTTAAAAGAATAAATCCGACCACGATGGCGGCGTGAATGAGCATGATCAAGTGGGTTTCCGCCACAAGTTGACCCTGGCTGCTTCCATGAATGTAATGAATCGCGCCATTGTGGGGGTTGCGGTGGTAATAAGGAGGGCCCCGGATGTGGTTCCACATCTGCCCGGAGGTCATCACGAGGACAACAAACTGAATATTTTTCGGTTTATGAGTTGAGGGTTTCGAAGGTGAGACAATAATTCAATGTAAACACATAGGAATGCAGTCGTACTTCGTTTTTACGTTTGCAGAACTAGGAATATAAAAGTATTTTAAGCGCACCACCTAGCGGAATCCCAACGGTCGGAAATGAAACGCGAGTACCGAACAGTGACGTCATAGTTAGTCTCATATCACTCCAGCCAACACACAGAATTACTAGTGACGAAGGTTAAGAAGTTGCTTGCTGTCTGATGCGCAGTTAAAATTTTCCGAACAAATAAAAGCAATCACGTTATTTAAGCCTCTTCGTCGGACACTTTCAAAACGTTTGCCACGAACAAAAAAATCTTTCAGCTTTTTTTAAGTTCTGCATTAGTAGTCGACTTTGTATATAATCAATTAACTCACAATGGCCAACATCCCCCAAAAGCGTTTGCTATACATGAATTCCAGGCTGTTTCGCTGGAGATAGAGGAATGACGCAGCCAATAAAAACAACAAAACCAGGACTACGGTTCCAGTATAATTTGGAGGACGGAAAATTTGCACCTAAATAATCAAAATAAATTTTAACAATGTTATATTAAAGAAACGCAATTTGACAGTATCAAGTGAAAATATTGCTCGGCTAATGTCTGCGGCTCTGTTGCTTTGGTAAAAGTTATTTTCTGTCACTCTTCTCTGCTTTCGGGTCTCAACAAGCAGCTTTGAATTAGAATAATTTGGAAACAAACAGTTTTAACCCGGCTTTATAACTTCGTAACTCTGAAAGCGCTTGGATAAATTCATCAAAGTTTGATTCGTCTACGCTAGGACAATGAATTGCCGATGTGATGATAATAAAATACATAATTATTTGTACATAAATATCAGAACAAAAATTAATAAAATGATTTTTTACTAATTTTTGTTCTGATAAATATACTGTAGATAATCGCTCGGAATACTGAACATTCTTCTGAGGAATACCAACAACTTGCAGATCTGTTTAACAATTTGTAGAAATGAAATCATAAACTACTCTCGATTCATGTGCTACATTTGACGATAATCAACAATTCTTACTTTAATTTCTGTTCTTTCAGCCATCCACTTGGCTAAATTTTCTGCTTGAAATCCGAGTCTTTGAATTTCGTAAGTATCCTGTCCTTTTCGCTTTCCTTTTGGTGGAAAATGTATAAACGAAGGGGCGGAGTTCATTCCTAACTGAAATGCAGATTACAGAATGAAAAAATGGACAGTAGCTTGAATAAGATTTTTCAGATACATACACTTTGAAACACTTCTGAACCGTCATCAAAATCAACTACACCAAAAAACAGGTTGTGGCTGTACATGGATGAAAAGCGAAAAGAATTGGCTAAAATAGTAAATTCATCACTGGCTTCTTGACATACGGAACATCCACGCTTTGGATTCAAGGCAGTGAACATCACAACGACAGAATAGTTTCTTGGCTTGCTTCTAAAAATACAACGCCGAAAATAAGGCTGATTCAAAATTAAAAAAAAAAAATTCTGAAATGCTGACCTGACATAAGTTGAAAACTTGCCAGAATTGAGTTTGATGACTGACTTGCGACTACTCCATTGAACCATCTGGTTGACTTTTTCCTGTAGGATTTCCTGCGAAATACCAACTTCGTGATATATATGTATCAAAAAATTATTTATTAACGTTAATAAATATTTGCTCCGATTTTGGTCATTGAGAACTATATTAACTCCATTGAAAGCACTAATATTTGTATCAAAAATTTACATACAGTATATACATATATAATAGAAGTGGTAAGACAGTCAAAAAAGAGCTCAATAAAAAATTCAGAGCAACAGATTAAATTATAAAAGCCACACAAAAATTTCATAAATTAAAAACAAGATATACAGAAAACCATACAATTCTAAATGTAAATTGCTTTATTTATGTAGAAAGTTACATAAATGTCAACTAAAAGATCAATCCTATATCCATCAAAAAAAAAATCAATGAAAATAAAAAAAATATTTTGAAGTACAGGGTGATTCACCGAAGTGTTGACAAATTAAAACTGAATTATCCAACTTACTATAAGGGCAAAAGAAACAAGTTTTTAATAGATAGAATGGAAATTTAATGGGCTTTCACATAAAATTCAAATTATTCAATGTAGCCCCCTTTGTTTTTCACAAAGCGCCTAAGACGTGGAAGTACTTGGGCGCACGTGGCATGCACCACTTCTGGGTCAATTTCTTCCCATGACGCCTTCAGTTTTCGTTTAAGGGTTTCGATATTTGGATGGGATGTTGAGCAGGCTTTTTGCTCCAGAATGGACCAAATCCCAAAGTCCATTGGGTTCAAATCGGGTGAAGAAGGGGGCCATACTTCCTTCTCCCAAAACCCTTTAAAATTGGTCTTGCACCAATGCTGGACTGCTTTGGCTGTGTGGGAGGTTGCCCCATCTTGTTGAAGCGTAATTCCTTCTTCTCCCACTGTTTCTTGAACCCAGGGAATGACTTTTTCTTCCAACATCTGACGATAGATAGTTTGGTTAATTTTCATGCCTTCGTCGATAAAGATTAGAGGTGTTTTCAGGCCTGTTCAAGTGATTCCTGCCCAAACCATCACGGAAGAAGGTTTCTGCCTCCTAAATGAACTGCAACGTTCAACTGGCACCATGTCCTTGTTTGGAATCCAAATCCTGTCATTTTGGTGGTTGTGGATAGCTTGGACAGTGAAAAGCTTCTCATCTGTCCAAAGCACTTGAGGCCGTGTGCCAACAACAAGTCTCTTGATCAAAACCTTAGCTCTATCAAGCCTTTTCTTCTTAGTGGCGTTTGACAGGAGCTGCCTCTTGGTAAATTTGTATGGGTAGACGTGGAGATCATCCTTGAGAAGCCTTTGCATGGTGCTCACGCTTACAGAGGTGTCCTTAGCCAGTTTTCTTGCGCTCCTTGAAGGGTTCCGCCTCAACCTCTCCCTGACCTTCTTAATCAGTTCCTTTGTCCTGATGGGTTTTTCAGGAGTACTTCTGATTCTTGGAGCACAACTTCCACTCTCCCTGAACCTCTTCACAGCCTTGTAAACACCTCCACGACTCACAAATTGCTTCATCAACCGGAAAATTTTTGCAGGTGGAAGTCCTTTCTTGCAATACCCTTCAACGATGTCATTTACTGTCTTTGGCATCTTACTTTTCTAGATTAAATATTCTTATTGATATTGAAAACTTACTCTAGAATATATAATAACAATCTGAAGAGGTAATGCGAAGTTAATAATGGAATAAAGTATTTGTCAACACTTCAGTGAATCACCCTGTATATACTTAGAAAAAAAATAGTCTTTCTCAGTGAGTAAAAAATTATAAACAGATTGATATTTAAAAAAAAAAATACAGAAAATTCATGACATAATATAAGTTTAATTTATAATTTAATAATGTTTTGAACAAGTTTTTATAAAAAAACTTAAAAGTTGATCTTCAAGTTAGCAGATTTAAAATTTATAATTAAATTTTTTATGACTAAATTGAAAAGACACAAAAAACAACGTTATGAGCATTTATAAAAAAGCATTTCAAGAATGGGCTGCAGAAAAACAACAAGTTAAACAAATTTACTTCAGTTATAATATTTTCGGTAAAAACATTGTATTAAATAAACTCTTATATTACACTACAAATTACAGCTAAAAAAAATTGATAACTAATGTATTTTTTAAGTTATAATTATGTATATACCTGTTTTGTCTTGGACTCAGACAGCCAGAATAACGACAATAAAACTACAATAACACACAATTTAAAATACATCTTTATATAATCAATAGATGTTTAACTTCTCAAAATACAATATAAAAATAAAATAATCTCAAATATTCTCTCACAAAAAAACAAAATGTAGCCTTCATGTTTATGCTATAATAATAAGTTGGAAGCTGACTGCTGCTTTTTAGCTATTTTTTATCTCATTGTTGAGTGATAGAGGATTGAATGCAATACTCATGCTAGAATTTTTTAACTGAGGGCATGGAAAGTTTATAGGAGAGGTGAAAAGGTGGTGACATGTTGCATTAGTTTTGTACTGTGCTGTGTATGTCTGCTAATCTGAATAAAATATAAAAAAAAAAAGAGAGATAAATAAAACAATTTCAAACCTCTTTTCAGAAAAAGAATAAAAAAATACTTGAAATGTATCACTGCACTACTTAAAAAAAATTCAGAATCAACTATTTCAGAATTGGATATATAGGTGCTATCCTTTCCAAGCTTATTTTTAAAAATCTTAGGATGAAGAAGTCATTAAGTCACTGTACATTTTACAACCCAACTTTGAGCTTACAATTGAAAAGTCTTTACCTTTTCAGTTCTTGCTGCCTGTTTTGTAAAATCCATATTTAAAACAAAGACTTTTTTAGCATGAATAGGTTGACTGCTTGTAATTTAAAATATTATGCACTCAATTAAAACTAATTCATAACAAAGTGATGCAGCCTAGCAGCAAGAATGCAAGTGAGTGCCAGTTTGAATTATACCTACACCTGATTGTTTTCATTGTTGTATGGAAGATATTCACTCTAGGTCAGACACAAACAGGACTAGAGCTGAAAGTTTATCTTTTTATTACCCAGAATGCATCTCTGCCTAGTTCAGATGCTGGCAATGGCATTGAGCAAACATCGTTGTTAGGCCTTGATCTGCAATTTGTTCAGTGATGCTGGACTTGTAATATAATGAAGGAGTGAGACCTATTTGTGGATTAATAAACTTGACTAACAGGTAATTGGACAATACATCATAAACCTTAAATAACCTGGTTAAATTTAATGTAGGCTTGGATATAAGGTGGTTGCAGTATGGACCCTCTGTTGCAAGTGATACTCCGACAGTTGATCAAATGATACTTGATTGAACAACAGTTGATTGAAACAACATTTGATCGAAATGACACTTGACTGAAACGACACTTGATCAAAATGACAGTTGATGAAAAAAAAGAATTACTTTTGTATGTTTCTGCAATTGAACAATCTCTTTGTTACTGTAAATCAAATTCATAAAAAGCAGAGGCCATCAGTAAGAAAACAATTTGTCTTCATTTTTAATAATTTTTTGCCAATGTTAAGGTCAGGATTTCTTAATAAGTTTCCTGGGAAAAGCATTTTTAGGGGCAACAAGAAGATCTCTTGTCATGGTTATGCTTTGTCAGATGCCTATTGCTGCCATTTTTTTACATTCTTTTTACATTGTAGTCAATAGCATATTTTTTGGGGGGCACTGTGCCATGGTGCCACCCTTAGAGAAATCAGAGACATGAAAAAATCGGGACAGATTTAAAGTTGTAAATTTTCTCTTTCATTATTTGATCAAGTGTTGTTTCGATCAACTGTTGTTTTAATCAAGTGTTGGTCGATCAACTGTCAGGTCACAGTTGCAAGTGGTATCAATTGAAATTTTTCATTTAAACTTTGTTTTGTTCACTTGTGTAAATGTATGCTCACAACTTTGTAATAAGTGCATTATATTATATTTGTATACACTCACCTTATACTTAGCTTTGAAAAGTTTTACTTTAAGAGTCGATTGGCAGTACAAAACCTTAAGATATCTTTAAAAAGCATGTTTATTTCTTATCTGACACTTGTTGGGAAGAATCATCAGAATGAACTGAAAGCAATTTGATTGTGCTTATATAAAAAACAAGAACATTTCTGATTGGTCAAGAAAAGCAACCAATCAGAAGCAAAAAAAAGAGCATTAGTGTATGAGTTTAGAGTGTAAAGAAATTCCTTGTGACAACACATATTAAGTTGAGAAGATTTAGTAAAAGTAGCTTCAAGAACAGACAGGCAGAAAGAAGTACATCCCAGGCAAAGATAGAGAATTTGGTGTCACCGTATTGGGTGGCACAGGAAGGATTTTCCAAAAGATGCTGTCCAATAGCAGAGTCATGGGAAATAATTTGAGAGATGCTGTTTGTCTTGCAGGCCACAGGAAAGATTAGAGTGGTCTTTAGAAGAAAGATGGTTCCTGATCAGTTGGGAATGTGTTGCTCAATGCATTCTTCTAACCTTTGAGAGGTACATCCTATGTACTGACTGTTGCAGTAATACAAAAATTGATAAAGGGACTGTTGTGGTGATGGGCAGGAAATACATTTCTTGGTTTGAGATAGAAAAGGTGCAGTTGTAAAAACAACACATATTTTAACAGTAAAGTAGCAATGTCTAATGGCCATAGTAATTTGCTTTTTAAATCTGGTTGAAGCATTTCACAGCCATGAAAGGTGGAAGTAAACTGGTCAGTTGCTTAGAACTTTCTACAAATTAAATGCACTCTTGTTTTCTATACAATCACAATCGGTTTACTCTTAGTTCATTCTAACAATTCCTCCCAACAAAAGTCAGATACAAAGCCTTTGAAAAATGAACTTGCTTTTTAAAGTTATCTAAAAGTTTTACTATGAAAAATAAATCAGTAAATTAGTATTTGCATATGTACTGTAGATGTACAATGTAATTTTCCAATTTTTTAAACCCTGGGTCCAATTTCATTTCTAAATACATCTTTTTACATGCATTAAGGCCCATGTATATTATGATTCACCTCAGCATTCAAAAACTTGGCCAAAATAAATTATTATAAAATGAACTGACATATAATGTGGGCCACATGAAGCCCCTAGTGTCAAATGCTGCAGCCCAACCAATTGTCATTTTTTAAAGTTTTTTAACCTTTGAAATGACTCTCAAAATTTGCCAAACCATTTGAAAACTGTATGAACAGATTTACGTAATCTTTACATATACTTTTCAATCCAAACTATTCAAGAACACCGAGGATTCTTTTGAGACTAAAAAAAAGGCTGGTGCCGTATTTGTTGATTTGACAGCTGCTTATGACACTGTCTGGCACTGTGTCCTTACCTGTAAGCTGCTGAGAATACTTCCAGACAAGCACATGGTCAAAATGATTATGGAGCTTGTGCGAAATAAAAGTTTCACCTTTATCACTGGTGACAGCAAGCAAAGCAGGCTACGCTATCTTAAAAATGCTGTTTCTTAGGGATCGGTCTTGGCTCCTCTCTTATTTAACATCTATACATACAATCTTGCTTCCATGATTTCCAGAAAGTTTGCTTATGTTGATGATTTAACATTGTTGTATTCTTCTGGAAACTGGAAAGACTTGGAGGGGACCTTAAGTTAAGACATGTCTACACTTTCAGCGTATCTCCAGACTTGGAGGTTGAAGCTCAGTCACACTAAGACAGTGATGGCAGCCTTTCACTTAAATAACCGAGAGGCCAAACGTGAGCTAAAGTCTACAACAACGGTAGACTTTTACCGTTCTGTCCAAACCCTACTTATCTTGGGTTAAAACTGGACAGATCGCTCACGTTTTGTCACCATTTAGTGGCATTGTGCAAAAAACTATCCTTGTGCGTCACACTGCTGAGGTGACTCGTGGGCTCGGGATTGGGTGCTGGTGCTAAAACACTACGCATAGCCACCTTATCTCTAGTCTACTCAACAGCTGAATACTGTGCACCAGTCTGGTGTTGCAGTGCTCACACTCATCCCATCAACAGTGTTTTGAATGATGCCTTGCACATAATCACTGGATGCCTGCGTCCCACTCCAACAGACCACCTACCTGTACTCTCAGGCATCCAGCCAGCTGAGCTTCACCGAATGGAAGCGACACTCTCCTTGGCTCACCGTGGATCTCTGGACCCTGATCATATCTTGTATAGTCTTTTAAGTTGGTCCTCAGATACTCGCCAAGCGAGACTAAGATCCAGGTGCTCATTTGTGCCAGGTGCGCAGAATCTTTTGAACAGCCTTGCCAGACTTGGCATCCGTGCTTCTGAATGGACAAACCACAAATGGAAAACGGAGTATTGTGAAAATGCTTCCAGGCTCCATGTTTTTGTTCCTGGGACTGGTGCCAGGCCTGTTGGGATGGGCTTACCCCAAGCAGCTTATGTTAAGCTCAACCACCTGCAAACTGGTGTTGGGCAATTCCATTCGTCTGTGCACAAATGGGGTCTGGCTCCTTAACCAAATTGCGAGTGTGGTGCCTCTGAGCAAACCGCAGGCCATGTTATAACAGTGTGCCCTAGACATTGAGCACCACATGGAGCATGACGTCTGACGGTTTTGGATGACGAAACTTGATGCTGGCTTAATAACACCACTGCCAGCATCTGACTCAGGTAGTGCAGCAGTCTGGGGTGGTAAAAGGATAAACCCTTGGTCCCAGTCCTGTTTGTGTCTAACCTGGAGTGGATGCCCTTCAAATGACAATGATGACGATTCAAACACAATATCTTTATTAATTCAAACTTTCATTTAACATTAAGAAATATACTAATTTTATTGAAACTATTCTTTAGAAATAGTTTTAAAAGTATTTTCACATTTCTATTATTAAATGACCAATTAGCATCATTTCCACCTACTTTTGCCAGTAATACTGCTAAAACCAATGAAAATTCTAAAAATTTAATAAAATTCTGTGCTAAAATCAAAGCACAATAAAGTTAAATACTCACTTATTATTTGCTTCAAGAAAGCAATAACATTCATGAATTTGCATTAAACATTATACGATTGTTTGGGTTTACTTATGAGGTGTGTCATAAAAGTTCTAGGACTCTGCTTTTTGTGTAATCCTTAGTTGAGCTTTAAGGCTAAGTTAAGTGGCAGATAAATTAGTTACTTCTTAAGAGTATTTAACCACAATTACAACTTATTGCAACATTTATTAAGCATTTCAGGTGCAAAAGAAAATAGTTTACATATTTACAATTTTATTTGCTTGGTACTTTAGTAATGACAACAGAACAACAAACCAACTTCAAATTTCCAGTTCGTTTGGGGAAATCTCCATCAGAAGCTCTCTGTATGCTTCAGCAAGTCTACCAAGAACAGACTTTGTCCCATTCAACAGTTTTTTTTGGCACAAAAAATTTAAAGAAGGACATGAGGATGATCCCAAGAGTGGACCAATAGAAACAAAACCAATGCCAAGCTTGTGAAAAAGATGGTATGTGGAGACCATTGGTTAACTGTTCGATTGATTTCAAATAAACTTGGATTAGGTTGAAATAGCATTAGGCAAATAATCATAGAAGATTTAAGAATGTGCAAAGTTTGTGCAAAGATGGTGCCAAAACTCTTGAATGTAAACAAAAAATACAGTGCATGCAAGTGTGCCAAGACATCCTTGAGAATTTTGATTCCAATCCTGACTTGCTGAAGAAAGTTATTTCTGGTGATCAAACATGGGTTTTTGAGTATGACCCAGAGACCAAACATCAGAGTCGCCATTGGAAGAGTTTCCATTGGAGAGTCAATCACCACAGATCAAAAAAGCAAGGCAGTCAAAGTCCAAACTTAAGCTTATGTTGATAGCATTTTTTAAAGTCAAAGGTCTATAGTCTGTCATGTCTGTCAAGTCAAAAGTCCATCTGTCAATCAGCATGTTTATAAGACTGTGCAACGTTTGCTTTACTCATTAAGGGAAAAAAGGTGAGATTTGTGGGAAAGCAACACATGGTTGCTCCACCACGATAATGCGCCTGCACACACTGCCTTGAGCATCCATAAATTTTTGGCAGAGAAAAATGTTGCAGCAATGGAGCAATCTGCCTATTTGCCAGATCTTGCTCCATGTGACTTTTTCCTTTTTCCCAAAGCTAAAAACATCAATAAAGGGAGACATTTTTTAAGCATGGATGTCATCAAAAATTCTGTAACTAAGGAGCTTCAACAAATCCCCCCAGAGTGACTTCAGGAGTGCATTGATGCATGGAAAAGACGAATGGAAAAGTGCATTAAACTCAATGGAGAATATTTTGAAGGGGACAAAGTGCAATTTTTTGATTAAATTTAAAAAAAATTATTGTGACCTCAGATCTAAAACTTTTACGACATACCTCATATGCTTGTAAAAAAATATTTTCTTGTTAAAAGTCTTTTAAAAGAAATCTATTGCCCTTTTCAGCAAAGTCAAATGGATAACTTTATTTAACTGGTCAAATTGCAATAAATGAATTAAATAATTAAAATCATTCAAAGTTCAATGGGCCAAATATTTAAAAAATAAATTAAAAATTAAAACCAACTAACTTATAATGAAAAATTTTTATAAAAAAAGATAAGCTTTATAGGTTGACATCAATTTTTCCTTATGATTTAGTTGGTTTTAGTTTTTAATTTCTTCTTTAAATATTTGGCCCATTAAACTTTAAATAGTTTTATTATCTAACTTAATTTATCTAAATGTTTTCTTTTATGAAAATATTTAAAACTAGTCAGAGAACCAGGGTGACTGACTCAATTATTTTTGCATGTTAAAGTTAGGACACAAAGACTTTTTGACACTTTTAGATTACTTGACATACTCTCATTTTTACATTTCTCTTGTTTCTAATTTCCTTTTGTATTTAATTGTGATGCAACATTTCTCTTTCTGATCACATCTCACATTTTATTTTCTTTCTTGCATCTCTTGTATAGTGCTTAACAGCAAATATTCCTAGGAGTTAGAGAAAGTGTAAGGTTAGGGTTAGAGGTTAGTGTTATAAGGTTAGGGTTATAAGATTAGGGTTAAAAAGTAGGGGATGTCTATAGTGATATACTGATACTTAAGTGTCAGTCTATTTTTATGGTATTGGCTAGTAGTATTGGTATCAGTTAAATATAGCCAATACCTGCTGATACTTTTTAACCCCAAAATAAATATAAAAAGTTTTTGTTTTATTTTTTCATAGTATAAATATAAAAAATTTTTGTCCCCCCTGGAACTGGATTGGATTTGTAACATAATTAATGATTTGTAAAGTATCAATAATGACTGGGGGGGAAGGAATCTTCCAAACAGGAGCCCAACATTGTGCAGCACTCAATATTATGTTTATATAAATATACATATAAAAAATATTCTGTAAATTTCTATTTTTTTGTTTTTTGCTAGAAAAGCTGCAGTATAGTAGCATATACTTTTTAGTTTTGACTTATGAATACTGTTTGTTTGATAATGGCTGCAACTGGCTAATACTTTTTATTATTATGTTTTAATTTTCACTTGCCAAGATGTTTTCATTACATTGTCAAGTTTAGTTTTTTTTCTTTAGTTACAACATTGTTACTTTCTCATTTTATTTTTTGATGTTTTGTGTTTGTGAGGCAAGCCTATTTTCTTTGAATAATGGCATTCAATCCATTCCTTTAGCATTTTGCTATAAGAACTGTCTGCTTGATTTGTTCAACTTTCTTTTACAGATTTGCAATAATATTGCAATGAATAATTATAGATAAATACCAAAAAAAAATTCAAAATGCAATAACAAGCTAGATTTAGTAAATACATTCTTTGGTGCTGCTTACAAAAGCTTTTATTAATGGTGCTCAATAGATGAAAAAGTATTGGTGGTATCGGCTCTAAATGCTGGTATCGGTGTCAGCTTAAAATGTGGTATTGATACATCACTAGTTGTCTAAGTATGTGATTGACAGCAAAAAATATTTTACATGCAAATTGCATCACAATTAAAAACAAGGAAAACAGCAAGCAATATTTAACCAGTAAGTTGTGTTGTGATTAAAAACAAGAGAAAAGTAAATATGAGTGTGTCAAGTAATTAAAAAAACTAATCAACGTAATATTGAAAAACTAGTAAGCAAACTACAATGCTAATAATTAAAACCAAATATTTATAATTATTACAGGCATAATGAGGTGGTTAATACCAAACCAACAATTTTTCATGTTCAATTGTTACAAATTGATTTTGATTTGTAAACAGTTTAATTTTATAATTATTTTATAACAATTATTTCAAATTAAATACATATCTATGAAGGATGATAGTGTTTCAGTATTCTAGTTGGCTGTGAGCTAATTGTTCCATCTACTCAAGTTACAAATTTGGGTTTTATCTTTGATTGCAAACTTATTCTTCAAAATCATATTAACAAAATCACCAGTATTTGTTATATTAATCTAAGAAACCTGGAAAAAACTGGTTCAAAACTCACTGTAAAATTAAAACACAATTTGTACTCTCCATGATTCTCTTTAATTTGGATTTCTGTAATTCACTGTTATATAGCCTGCCAGTGGTTTTGCTAAACAAATGTAAAAGAGTTTTGTATGCTGCAGTTTGCGTTACTTTTTAACATTAAAAAAAGAGATAAATGCCATTTATCTCTATTTTCTCCCTGTAAAGTATCATATACAATTCAAGACTGCTTTGCTGACTTACAAATGTGTCAATGGACCAGCCCCAAAGTATATAAAAGATCTGTAGGCTTTAAAGAAGTCTACTAATAACTACAATCTTCAAAATTGTTCAAACAATACTTCATTAATGCCACTAGAAAATTTAACATTTTTAAAATCAAAAGCATATGGAACAATCTGCCAACAGACATCAAAAAATCTGGAACTTTAATCTGGAACAATTTAACTTTTAAAAAGACTTTACTTCTATCTTGTATTTGAGAATGTTCAAAACCTCATTCAGGACTGAGCCAAGCTGTTTATTACATTTAACTTAACTGGCCTAACCTCACTGTTTGTGCTTTAAATGTTTGTTTTTTTGCTTGCCATTTGCATGGATTTCACCATTTTGTGTTTTGCTTCAACTTCAGCATTTTGTATTGTAATACATAACTTATCTTTTGCCTAAACATCAGTATTTATTTTTATTTTAATTTTTTAATTGGAATATTTTGCTTTGCATGATGTATATACCTGCACTATACTGTTGTGCCTGACTTCTTTATATAGGTATCCTTTGTATATATTATCATATGTGACATATCCTAAGCTTTAGTGATTGTACAGCATTCTTTTAGACAGATGTCAACTTATGCTATGTTGTAAACAATCTCAAGAGGTATATAAATTACTCAATTACTATTATTATTATTATTATAACAAAATTAGATTATATTATAAAATTATATTACATGTCAAAAACTATAGTTTTAAAGTATTAGAATTATGGCACACAAATTTAAGGGTCTCCTCAAGAAATCACTGCAAGCAATTTTTTTCACTGAAACTAACCAGGAATCTCCCTTTCAGCACCATGATGGAAGAAGAAACCAAGAGAAAAAGGATCTCCCACGAAATGATAGTAATAGCAAGGGAGCCAGGTTAGTTTCACAAAAACTGCTTACAGTGACTTCTTGAAAAGACACCAATTCAACAGCTTAATAGATAAGTGTAATACTAGCCCTTTTTTTTTATTTTCAGAAATGTAGACATTGTAGCATATTTAAAATATTAATCAGATTTGTCATCACAGTTACAAAAATTTAACTTGTTAAAAATATTATCCATACTTTACTCAAAATAATAAAAGTTCTTTAGTAATGTAATATCTCCTTCCAGTTGATTACTAGCTTTTGAAAATTGTTCTAAAAATAATCTGTTCATGGAGTCTATGAAGACTATCTATCAGGTTAACTAAAGGCTTAAAGCATTGCTTGAGAACTAACCGTTCTTTTTGCAACCTTTCCAAAGCATGTTTGCAAACCACATTTTAAAATTGTGTATCCAAATACCTTGTCACTGTTTTTGCCCCTTTATCTGTTCTACGTAATTTAATGTGTTTTGTAACTGCTACAAATATGTTCATTAATTCCTTCTTCAGCATCCATTTCCGTTTTATTTCTTTTAACATTACATATTAACACATATTATTAGTTCATTTATTTTTGCGTTTCTTTCAGATATTTAAAACCCCACATTTATTTCAACTACATACCATTGCATTAACCTAAGTAAAAACTACATTGTGTAAACGTAGTGTACTGAATAGCTATGCGGAGCTTCAGTGTATTGTCATCGCACGAATGGACAAATACTAAACTACATAATCTCGCTTCCTGGTTTTTACCCTCATTTTTTCTCACGGCCAAGTATTCTCGCTTTATCGTTATCCATCCATACCATGCCTGTATATAATTTCTGTGGAAAAAAACAAAACTTTTGAAAAAGTTTGTCGGCAGCAAGATCAAGGTCGTTAGTCGGCAGCGTGGTCGAGTGGTTAACGCGCCGGACTGATGATCAACATGGTCTCGGTTCAAAACCCACTTGCGCCATTCTGTTGTGTCCTTGGGAAAGACACTTTACGGCACTTTCCCCTGCTTGGTGGTCTTGACAAGCAGTTCTAAATTACAGTAATATCTCTACTAAATTACTAGCGGACAGCAATATCTTGGCATCTCCGGAAGCAGGTCGGGGTAATTTCTTACCCTATGTATAGCGCCTCCGTCGCTTTCCTGCGAGTCAGGAGGATAAATATAGAGATAAAAATAAAATAAAAAAAATAAAAAAAGGTACTTTTACAACGAAGTAGCTCTAAAACGCACAGTTAAGGTACCTTTAAAACGAAGTAGCTAAGTTAATTAAAAAAAAAACAATTATGATAAATTTGTTTATTTTTTATTCCAGAAATCATTGCATAAAATTCGGGCAAAAGCTTTCTTCTTTTTTCTCAAATCTTGAGGTCTGTTGCGCCTATGGCAGGATCCACGACCACAAACCATGTTTTCAGTTTGCATGCTTGTCAAAAATGGATGAAGCGATAATTATTTTATAAAGTTAGGGCATGAGTCACGCACGAATCGAAAACCTGTATGAAAAGCCATTGCTTTTTTGAACCCGAACAGGAGCTGACCTGAACCGGGACAAAACTTTTCAAGATAAAATTTGCCGCACCAGAACATTATTTCAAACAGTACGATGCTCTGTTTAAAAGCTTTACATTGTACGATTGCTAATATTGTTGACATGTAAACAAACAATCAGCAGCACCTTTACAAAAGATTCCCTAATATTTAAACAAAACTGTATGCATCTTGTTTGTATCTTAATTTGAAGTGTAAATAATTTGTATCTTTTTTTTTAAAATAAACTGTTTGTGTGTGTGTGTGTTAGTTTGATTTTTGATTCACATTGTTAGTTTGATTGTTCATTTGATTCATGTTGCAACTAACTTAGTTACTGTACAATGTTTACTGATTAAGGTTGTAGTAAATTTGAAGACCTCTTTTGGTGACTTTGCTACCTCCTTTTTCCTTGTCAGTTTGTAAGTTCTAATAATTTATTGTGTTTTTTGGTTGTGTGCTGATTGGGAATACTGTTAGATAAATTTTATGAATTTTTTATTTTATGTTTGGAACTCATATACGTTTAGCCAAACTGACTGGTACAATTACTGATAATTGTGTTTTTTTTACATTTGAGATGTTGCAGGCTTGGCAGCTGCCTGGTAATGCTAACATCTGGTTTCCTGTTACTGCCTTAGCATATGGATTTGACGTTTACTCACTGTCCAAAAGAGCAATCTATTTAAATCATTTTATTATTACTGCCTAAATTCTAGCTGCCATTTATTGTTGTCGCCATTGTTTGGGTTATAATAATTCTTTGTTTGCAGATAAAATGATTAACTTGGTTAGAATTTCTTTTTATATTCAAATAGCATTGCTTTTGAGTGTGGTTTATGATTGTTTATAGCTTATTTTGTGTATATATATTTAAGGATTAGCAATCATGTATTTTTAATTAGTTTTGTCAATTTTTTTATGAAACCTATTTAATATAAAACTTTAGTCACCATTTCCTTTTTTAAAACACATTTATGAGCTTTTATATAAATATCTGCTATATAATAATCAAAAACAAAACTGTTTTCATTAATTAATTCAAAATAACTCTCAAGATCTTACTATTAACAACTAACTTCATTTTTAATATAATAGTAGATTTAAATTTTTAACAGAAAATACAAATTATGACCAGGTTTATATGTGTAGACAGTAAGTTGGATGTGATTATCCAAGTTAGATTTTTTTAACCAACTTCAGAAGTATCTAACATTTTGGTTGGTGGTCAGTACATTTCTATTTGTTTTTTGGCTTCAACATTTGTGCAGTAGGTATATGATGAAATTTTAATGGTATAACAGAATAGATTGGTACAATAGCAATATATATTGATTTAGTATTACACTATTAAAAACACAATTTAATGTCATCTAAGTTGCATAATATGCAATATGATGCGTTCAGTGCCAGAAGGGCAAATTTGACAAAAATTATGAAAATAAGTTTATTAACAGAAAAGAGTTTTTATTCCCTTATTATTACACATGCAAAATATTATAATTGAATTTATTCTCCTTGTACCAAAATTTTGAATGCCATGTTAGACAATGTGAGGCAAGCAAAAATTCAATCGCTACAATTTATTTCAATGCTGTAAACGTTTCTTGTTATAAATTTTTCTATCAAGACATTTGTTTAATGTTATTATGAACCTACAATAAACTGCTTTTCAGGTGTGCCTACTACACATAATTCTACTTTATTTATGGTTTAAATTAGACTTTAGTTGTTCAAGCCATGCTTAGTTTATTAAAACTGCTGTAACTTTAGGTTTAGAGGCTACCTATAACAATATTACTTATTAAACTCTGCTAAAGTAAACTGTCATTGTTAAAAGAATTGTTGTTGTAAAACCAGCAGTTATGAAACTGCATTGCATTTCATCAGGCTTTGTTTGTGACATCATTATGAGAAAACCAGATACACCTCCAGGCCTGTAGTTAAAGACAGCCATAATACAATGCAATGTTGCAATCTGAAATGAAAATAATATAACATTAAACAAATGTCTTGATAGAAAAATTTATAACAGGAAATGTTTACAACATTGAAATAAATCGTAGTGATGAATTTTTGTTTGCCTTATGTCGTCTAACCTAACATTCAAAATTTCAGTACAAGGAGAATGAATTCAATTATAATATTTTGTGTGTGTAATAATAAGGATGTAAAGACTCTTTTCTGATAATGAACTCATTTTAGTAATTTTTGTTCAATTCTCTCTTCTGGCTCTGAATTTGTAATATAGTAGAAATCAAGATAAGTTTACATTTCTTTTATATTTGAAATTTTTTTCACTAATTCCATAAGTAATTTCTTTAGTAATGTTGATAGAAATTAGTTAATAAATGCTAATTTACACTGTAAGTATCATTGACAGTAAAAAAAAGGTATGCACTATACTGTATTTTTTAAAAAAAGGATGCACTTTTGGTGTATTTTTGTTAAAGCTCTTTTTAATAATATTTGACTACTATGAACTGTAATAAAAAAGCTACTTGTTTTTACTTGGATTGTTTTTTTGGTTTAGATTTTTTTGTTATTACTCAGCCACTGCTGTTTATGCTTTATGAATGTTAAATTGATTAAGCTGTGAAAAAACAGCATACATAATGGTTAGTGAAATTTTCTTGTTTGTATCTTTTATAAAATAAGGCTACCATACATCCCCCTATTTAATGGAAATTAATAAGTCTTTTGAGGATGTTTGAAAATGCTTCAAATGTCCAGTACATTTTTGTTATTACTTTTCAAATTTCAAGAAAAAATTACTTTTATATGCAACTTGGTTTTTTAAAAAAATGTATTGTCAATTTTAAGGAAAACCACTTGACTGGGGATCGTAGTTATGACTAAAGTCCAGCTTTTTTCCAGGACTTGATTACACTTGTAAAAAAATTATAAGGACTTCAACTCTATTTGATTCTCTTCAACTCTATTTGAGTTTAGTGGAACAGTATTCTTGCAAAAGTTTAAGTTCATAGTTATGACCTGAGCATTGCAAGAGATGTCTGGATTGAACCAATCTTGTGTTATCTGAATAAATATTCTCAAAATTTTAATGCTTTTATTGGAGGGGCCTGCCGCAAACAGCTAAGTGGGAAAATGTTGAACCTTGTGTGAAGTATATTTTTGATAAAAAAATGTTACTATTGATGAAGCTAAGGCTTTTGATCAATACCAAAAGCTCTAATCTTTTGGCAAATTAATAAATTTTGCCCATTTGTTTTAGTATTATAGCTCATAATGCTAAGTCATTATTTACTGAATCAATTCCAAACGTGTTAACAAAACAGTAATTTCAATTTCATACCTTTAATGCAGAAATTTTGTTTTACAGCCAAAAATTAAACGAGACAAATCAGTTCGTTTAATTCATCCAAACAGCCGCAAAGCGTTGCAAATTGCCAGAGAAAAGCAAAAAACTAATAAAAGAATTACTAAAATTAAAGACAAAGCTACTAAAATTGATGTAAAAGTAAAAAAGCTTTTGTGGTTTCAAGAAAATTTAAATCCAGATTTGAAAAAGTATGAATTATCTGATTTAAAAGAAATGGTAGCGAAGTAAGTAAATGTGTTGTTCGATCCACACTAAAAAATTATTAAATTGCACTTAATGCAATGAAATTTTTTTCAATTATTAAGTGCATAGATGCGTCATTATTGACAGGATGACCCATACGTTTTGCCACAAGAATAAAAAATTAATATCTTTTACTGGCTGAAACATGAAATTGAATTAAGTATTTAAAAGTAAGAATTTTTGAAATGCAATAAAAATTTTTTCAACTATCAGGTGCGTAGATGCGTCATTATTTACAGGGTGACCCATACATTTTGACCCAAAAATAAAAAAATAATATCTTTTACAGACTGAAACATGAAATTGTATTTTTCAAAGAAGCATTTAAAAGTAAGGTTTTTTGGATCCTAGATAATTTCTAAAGGCGCGTTTACAGCCGTTTAAGGCCCGTTTCCACTACGAGCGTGGAAAAAAGCATTCTTTGTTTGTTTTATTGATTTTTTTTTGCGCTCGCTTCAATCGAAGATCAATAAAAGAAACAAAGAATGCTCTTTTCCACCCTCGTAGTGGAAACGGGCCTTTACAGTACTTTTTTCTTTCAGCGCATTCTTGGTTTGTTTTATTGACGCTCAAATCCACTCATTTCATGAAAATATGAGTGGATTTGAGCATCAATAAAACAAACCAAGATCGCGCTGAAAGAAAAAAGTACCGTAAACGGCTGTAAACGCGCCTTAACACTCAAGGTTTAGATTTAAAACAATTCTAACAAACAAAATTGACAGTTTCATTATTTCCAATAACCACTTCTTTTTTTTATTACTGTATCAATCTTAGAATTGAAATCATCAATAACAGAGCAAATAATTCTTTTTGGCATAATGCTTTCAGCAAAATTTATTTCAATGAAGAAAGAGTCTTATGGGGGTTTTTCCCAAGCTTTATTTTTAACGTGAGACCATATCAAATAATTCATTGATCAATCAGAAATTAATGTGATTTCATATATTTTTTTTGACGCATGCATGTTTTGATTCATTTTTCCGACATTGCAAAAATAATTGTCAACTTATAAAAGAGAAAAGAAGCTATAAAACGCTTTCAAGTATTTGACCTACCGTAGCCAATACAACTCTTCCTATCGAAGATTTTATATTTTTCAATTGTCGCAAAACTTTTGGGTAATCCTAAACAATGCTGATCCACTTTGCAACTCATTTCTCTCATTGTGCGAGGCTCTTCTTGATTGTTGAAGGTACTTTGCTCGCTTTGATGATGAACTGGAACAAATTGAGATCATTCGAAGCATCGGGCGTCGCAACCCGACCCAGCACGCAGCCAGAGAACGCGCGATTAATTTAACAAAGGAGCGTGAAGAAATGCTGCTACGGAGCACAGGATTGGATGTCCCCGACCTTCTTAACCCAGAAACAATCAAGTAATTCGTATTGAATAATTGCAATTGGTCTTATCAAATGTTTTCAATCAGAAATTTCTCAACAGGCTTGTTATTTGTAACGAACTTAAACCTGTGTTTGGCCAGCTCTTGCCACAGTTTTAATTACAAGCACACAAAACATATACCGTTGATGATTTTTTAAAGATCTGCGATCAAAGGTGTTTTATTGATTTAATCCCGAAGAAATTTTCGTAGTTTCTCCAATCAAACATTTTGTTATTTTTATGCATCCAAGCATGTGATGGGCAGTGGTGGATATTGGATGAGGCGAATGAGGCAGTCGCCTCAGGCCCCCCCTCGAAAACAGCATATACAGTTTTGGATTCGCTGCAGATGTTTGCTCAGAGGACGATTCGGAGTGAAGACCTTTTTTTTTTTTTTTTAGAGAACGCCTTGATTTTGGGAGAAAAATAGGGAAATCAGAGATGAAATCGAAGTGAAGACCTTTTTTTTTTTTTTTTAGAGAACACCTTGATTTTGGGATAAAAATAGGGAAATTAGAGATGAAATTGAAGTGAAGACTTTTTTTTTTTAGAGAACACTTTGATTTTGGGAGAAAAATATGCAAGCCAAGATTAGACCTCTTTTTTTTCTCAGACAACATCAATTTTTGAAAATTCTTGCCTCGGGCCCCTAAATTGGAATATCCACCACTGGTGATGGGTTTTCTGCCTCTGGATTACACGGTCACTTTTCTGGAACTGGCGCAAGGATGGCGCTCTTGGGGCAAATTTAGCCCTCCAAAAGACTATTATTGATTGTAGGACAGGCCTACTTTATTTTTTGCTTGGGCGTAAAACATTATCGATTGACATTTAAGTTTAATGAGCTTTTTGTATTTCTTATTGTCCAAAAAAACTGTAGTCCATGGTTAAGAACGCCGTTGTAATGGGGCACGCAATCGACATTGTCACGGTTCAAAGCCTATTCGCAGGCTAACCACACGTCCTTGCCCCGCCTGGTCTACTCTTTTGTCGCGCAATTTTTGATTTGAAGTTTGCTTTTACTACTATTTTTAAATCTTCGACTAAATCAGTGCTCAGCAACCTCCAAAACTTCGCGGCGTGCATGACCCAGAGTGATTGTGAAAATGTGGTAACCCTACATATTTGCCTCATTCTGTTGTGCCTTTGGGAAAGAAGACATTTTTTTCTGCCGTCCTCAGCAAGCAGTTCTTGACTTCAGTTTTATCTCTTAAATAAAAACTATTAATCCTGACAGCAATATCTTCGCTTCTTCGGAAGCAGGTTGGGGTAGACTCCATCGTTTTCTTGTGGAAAAATATGATAAAAATAAACAAAACCACCGTATTGAAGGAAAACGTCCTCCTTTGTATTAGAAATCGCAGAACTTTGTCACCGTCATTTACGATCATTCAGTGTTTGGGTTTTCAAATCCTCTCAAGATCAATAAGAACTATCTCAATCCAGTTTTTTAAAAAAATGTTTGTTTGTTTCAGAGAGCTTCAGAAGTGGGATGGAGATCCTATGGTTTTTCCCAAATTCAAATTGATAAAAATTACCAAACATATGCTTAATAACAACGAAGTAGTCACGTGAATTAAAATTGATTTAATAAATAAAAACAAAACAGTAAGAAGGAAGTCCCAGAATATTCAGTTATGAATGATAGTCTTGCGGAGGCGAGGTGGTATCATAAGTCCGGATTAATTCTGCTTGCGCGATGACTCCTTTCTCCTCTTGGGAAAAAGCATACCCGTGGAAAGTGCTGTCGGCAATCTTCTTGCCTTTCGAAGAGGAATAACTTTTAGGAGATACACTGGAGCAACAATTACACATCAATTCTTGTTAACACATTAGTAGTAAACTCACAACCTCATTCGTTTTGTCATTCTTCTTCTGGCAGCTTCCTTGGCGCGGACGACGTCAGCTGCCGTTGGTTTATAAGCAGTGCGTAACCTGCATCAAAATAAATATTTTGCCAGGCAGCTATAGCGAATAAGACATTTATATTTTTAATTTCTGCGTTGGGAGACTTGGTAAAACCAGAGCTGCGAAATCATTTATGATATCCCAATCTAAATAAATCGATCAAGTGAAAAGATTTTTTCTTTTGGTCTTTATTCTATAGAACTTTATAAATGGAAAATAGTGAATTCGATTTTAGTAAAAAATGTATTAAGTTTAAAGCCCTGTGTTTGTAGTTCTTTCAAAAACAAACATTTATTAGTTTTACGGCAAACAGAACATTATTACCGTAGAACGGGGTGACTAAGGCACCTTTTCAAGATTGTTCAATGAATAACTTATGAAAATCTGCAAAGAGATTGATACTTTTAATATCAAAATGGGGGGGAGAGTGAATGGTATTAATTTTATGCCTTGTGTAAATTTAACCTTATTGAAAAAAGGGGACATAATTTGGGGGTGCCTTAGTTATTAATTTATAAAACAAGTACACCCCACACTGGGTTGACTAAGGCAGAGGAAGCTCAAAATAATGCATTAGTAAAGCAATGCAGCCTATATTTTAACTTTTTAAACCTATCTTAAAGTCAGTAGGGGCGTCTATAATATACCAGTAGGTGGTTATGGCAAATTTCCGGAGAAAAAACAGAAACGATGACGAAGAAAAAACCATCCAGACCTTGTACGGTTGTATCTTGCTTTGGGGGAACCTTCTTCAACCCAAGTATTCCACAGATGGTCACTTTTGTAAACGACATAAACAGCCAATACTTCCCCTGATGCAGTGCCTGCAAGCATAAGACTTGTTGAAGCCTTTGTGCCATTTAAGATCCTTTCATGATAACGTGTGCCCCGCTTGAATATTATCCGCCGTCTTCCTGGATCATCTGTTAAATTTGTTTTATCGTAATTGATGATGTTTTCTGGGGGTACACCATCAAGATTTTTTTCCAATTCCTGGAAATATAAATTGATTGCTTCATGAACAACACCAGCACGCTTCTTACTGATGTTTTGACACAGGCGGTTTTTTATTCGGTCTTTGTGTCGCCTCATAAATGAGGATGCCCAGTCTTCACCTAGCACATTACCTTTGAATTTAGAAATTTTAGTTCCTTTCTTATGCAGCAGTACTTTTACTGCAATCCGCAGATCTAATATGTCAAACGGGAAACCCTATTCAGACACATGCAGCAGGTGATCAACAATTATTTTCTCAGTTTCATGGCTTAGAATAGTCTGACCTCCTGGGGTTCGCCTGCATTCTCCAGACTGATGTTCTTTGAGGTACCTTTGAAATACAGATCTTGTTATAAGGTACTTTTTACACACATCTGTTTGAGAAGCACCAGCAGCATTCTCAACCCATGCTTTTCCAGAATATGGTCGGGGTTTTTTGTAAACATGAGGCCCTGGCTTGCGTTCGTAAAGACGTGGCATGTTGTCTTCCTCGCTGAGAAATTTACTCAAACTGCAATTTAAAAAAAATTACTGTTGTAGTGTTAAAAGCAAATTACTATGGTGCACACATGGCTAGCAGCAAGTCTACAAAAGCAAATTGTTTTCAGGTAGGGGTTGCCTTAGTCACCCCATTTTGTTTAACAGAAGCTGGGGTCACTCAGGCAACCCCCCATAAAAATTTATCCAAAGACATTATTTTCCTAAAACTACTTTCTACATTTTATTTAAGTCTCTATGCATCTAATCATTTCATTAGAAACAATACCAGTACAATAGATTAGCAAATACTCACCAAAGTTTACAGATACAAATTTATCACAAAATATTCTAGTCAGAGGGTCCTTTTTCAATAACACAATACTCAGCACAAACTGAGGTTAGCAGAACTAATTTTACACAGATACACAGCTAATTATCTTACTTTATAAAAACACTTCTAAAAATCGGTGCAAAATATAAGAAGGAATAAAAATAACAACTCAAAGTATTGAAAAAGTTTTCCTAGAAGCTTGTCTTATTCACCCCGGCATGCCTTAGTCACCCCGTTTTACGGTACATTATCTTCTATTTTATGACTAGATCAACATCCTGTTTGCCAAGCATTAGATGTAAACAATGTAAAAAAAACAAAAGGAAGACTTTTTTCTTAGAGTAAGTTTAAGGCACAGATTCACGCTATAAAAAACCAGTGCGGCCCGCGATCAATATCATCTCGATCCGGCTCTCGAGCTAAAAAGTTTGCCCAGCCCTGCTTTATTTTAAATCATCTTACTAAATTGAAATAATTTTCCTTAGATACGGATCAATTCGACCAGGCTCGAAACCCTCTGTATTAGCGAGAATTACATCGGAATATCATGAACCATAAACTAATTTAGTTCAGCTTTTCTCTTATTCCACCTTTGAAATATAATCAAAATACGCAACATTACAAAGTTTATAAATTGCTTAAAAAGACGAATTACATTCTTTTCATCTACAAACACTTTGAAGACCTAACTGACTAAATTAAAAATATCCACTAATTTTGATACTTTAACTCGCATATAAGTAAGCTAAAAATAAAAAGGGAGATAAAAAATTAGAAGAAATGGGTTGACTTGTCATTGTATATCCACGAAACGACTTAAAACTATGAAACATTTAGAAGCCATGGTTATGCATTACCTATATAAAGTTTTTTCATTTTCTATATTTCAAAATAAATTATTTTAAAACTTATTTCATATTTGTAGCTATATATCCTATTGCGATAAGTATTTTGGACTAGCAAAAACAATTCATAAAGCGATTAGATTTTCTTTATCTATAATGCCACCGGGTGCTACAACACTTCGTCGAAATGACAGTTGATAAAAAAAAAAAAAAAAGGATTTACTTTTGTATATTTCTGCGATTAAACAAAATAATAAACATTCTCTCTGTTATTGTAAATTAGATTCATAAAAAGCAGAGGCCATTAGTAAGAAGAGTTTGTTTTTATTTTTTATAATTTTTTGTCAAGGTCCCTGGGCAAAGCATTTTTAGGGCGGCAACAAGTAGATTTCTTGTCATGGTTATGATTTTAAATGCCTATTGCTGCCATTTTTTGCATTCTTTTTAGATTGTAATCAATTATTTAGGGGGCGCATTGTGCCATGGCCACCACCCTTAGAGAATCCTTGTAGAAATCAGACAGATTGAAAGTGAAGACCTTTTTTTAGAGATTACTATATTGTTGGGACAAAAAATTGAAAAAATTGGGACAGAATCAAAGTTGCAAATTTTCTTTTTTATTATTTTATCAAGTGTCATTTCGATCGAGTGACGCTCGATCAACTATCGGGTCACGAATACCCTTGTACTTACCCAGCGGCAGTGACGTATTGAAAACACGAGGTACTATAACGCCTCTTATGCTTTCCAGCAAGTCAGGAGAGTAAATATAGAGATGAAATGAAAAACTACTTTAGCAGTGATGGGTTTACAAGGGGGGTTGGAACAACTAAAGTAAAAGTGAAGACTTTTTTGTTTCGTCACTTTTTTCATGCCTCATTTTATTAACTTAACTGATAAACAGCGTTCCATGCAATTAAAAACCAAAGAAGGTCTTTACTTTTTTAAACATTTTTAAACTGTTATGGTGCTACTGTGACTCTGATCACTATTCTTCATGAAAGTTAGTTGACCCTCAACCTTAACCCTCCTGACATGCCTCCATCCGGCAGCAACATGATCGGTGCAAGACAAATTAATAAATCTAAATAATGCGATATCTATTACAACGAACCAGCAAATTTAAACTAGAAGTCATTGATCTAATTATGTAAACTGTTTTATCAAAAAATCAAAAGTTGAAAGCCACTGTCCAGAATAAACTTTCCTATGAACTACTATCTTACTGTGGTGTTATCGTGTCTCACCAACCGATAAAGCTGTATTGGCCGGAGATTTTATCTCTACTGTTAGGGATACCCACTCTGAACAGGTTTTCAGATAGACCAGACAAAATGTAGTTCACAAAATGGCAACTTCAAACCTGGGCAGACTGTGCTTAAAAAGCTGTGGCAAGCAAGCAGTCTTGAAGGAAATCACTTGTATAAAAAAACCCTTGCAAGTAGGGTTACACTGCAAAATTATGACATGTTACCTAGAACGTTTTTTCATGCTGCCTCGGGCGTCGCGTAGATTAAAAAGATTTGCTCGACTCAATTGGAATCAATCTAAACCAAAACTAACATTTCTACAACACAAAAACGTCACTATCACCAAAGCAACACAACGCTTAATATTCTGAAAGCATTCACTTCTACCAAATGGAGTAAACAAATGGAACTAATCGTTTCTATATTCAAAGCTATCACTCGCCCCATTTTGCAATATGCAAACACCATATGGTGCCCTATCATATCAAACACCAACATCAAGTACTGCAAACCATTCAGAACACAGCTTTGCTCATTACTACTGACTGTACACGAGATACAAACACTCAACAAGTACACGACAAAACTAAGGCCCTTCCAAATGGATACGAATCTCAAACTTCATGCTACTCAACTTAAACAACTGACTCTAACACAGACACACCCTTAATGTACACTCATTTCCACCCAGAAACATGAAAGCCACAATCTTTTGAAAATAACGAGCACACTAACATTATTCATCATCTCAGAACCAGACATAACACCGGAGAAAAGTAAAGCAAACCTCGAGCACATTCACACTACCTCAGGTCATAATATCTCAGTTCCAGAAAAAATAATAAAATTACTATTACCATACCTTATGACAGGGTGGTCCAACTTCTGCACTCTTGTGGGCCACTTTTCAAAATTATTCGAGTTTGCGGGCCTCAGTCGGCTAAAAATTCCTATTTTCGTTCCAAAATCAGGGTATTCTCTAAAAAAAAAAAAAAAGGTCTTCACTTGGAATCGGTCTGCAAAATTCCTATTTTCGTTCCAAAATCAGGTGTTCTCTAAAAAAAAAAAAAAAAAAAAAAAGTCTTCACTTGGAATCGGTCTCCAAAATTCCTATTTTGGCGCAAAATCATAGCGTTCTCCAAAAAAAAATTACGGCTGCTGCTTCTGATCGACAAGACTTGTGCAAAATTGATATGCGGCATGCGGCCCGCGAGCCCGTAGTTGGACCACGCTGTTATAAAAGATTGCCGCTACTTATGATCGACAAGACTTGAATTGTGCAAAATTGTTCCGCGGGCCGCACAAAATTGTTTCGCGGGCCGCATGCGGCCCGCGGGCCTGTAGTTGGACCACGCTGCCTTATGACATTTATTTATCAGAACAAACAATGTCAAATCACGAGGCAAAATGATGTTTGACAATACATTAGGGTTGCAGACGTGGCACGGGAAGATGGGGGGTCAAACCCTCTCCATGAAGAATGCAAGCAGAACAACCCAAAAAATTATGTCACGAAAAAAGGTGAAGGGCAAAAATGTCTGTAACTGTTAGTAATCGTGTTTTTAGCTCGCAATCCCAATAAAAATTTCTGCATACGCATCGAAATAAAACCGAATTCATTGAAATATATAGTAAGGGTTTTCTTTTCGTTTCCTAATGATGCGATCACTCTATTATCATCTCTATTTATCCTCTTGATCCTCCTGTTCGCGTTTGCCATCATTACTGCACTCTTACCTACACTTGATCACGCTGCTAACTTAATCCAGCAATATCATTGACTGCAATCTTCACTTGTAAATGCAACAACTGAAACTTACACTTTCCAAACAACATCTTTCGTTAGAGCAAGACAGGGCATCAAGAATAAGCCGAACCAAAATGGGGGCGACGTGAAAATATTCGCTCCTTGGCCAGCCATGTCTGCGGCAAAGCTGAACACTGGGTACAATCTCGAGTACACCATCACTACTACAAACCAAGACCCGATGCTGATGAAGAGTGACAGGAATGTAAACTGCAAACACGGACATAATGTCTATTCAATGTTTCGATGATGTATTTACATTAGAATTTAAAAATAGACTTCGTTCAGAATGTTAATTTGCCTATGAGAACGCAGTTTGCTCGATATTGGCAGAATTTTTTTTCATTTAAACCAGGCATGTCAAACTTGTGGCCCGCGAAGTCTTTTGAAGAATTTTTTAATCAGTTGCTCAATTTGAAAGCAAAATAATAAGTAAGTTAAAATTAAATTTCAATTATAAAAACGACTTACTGTTCTTGCGGCTGTGAATTTGGGGAAAGCGTTCAGTCTGGCATTCTGCCCTTCTTATTAAGCTCGCCTCTTCCACTTCGCTTTGCTTTGCTTTAATAAAAAGATACTGTCTTATCTCTCAGACGCTGTTTGAAAGCACATATTTGTAATTCTCTTGACCGTGATTTCCGTTTTCGCAAAGTTGTCCCTCAATGCTCAACCCTCAGCTTAGTTCTTTCCTTCTATTTTATTATTAACAATATTCCTGCCTCTTTTCCCTCAACTGTACAAGTCTCTTTTTATGTACAGTAGATAATCTTGCTGTATGGGCTTCTCCCTGAAAAGTTGAGCGAGCTACTACAGCTAACAAATATTCCCCAACAAACTGGTGAAGTGGTCCTTTAAGTGGTGTTTAACCCATAACTCCCTTAAATGTGGGTCGTCTTTTTTCAACATAGACCTTTAGCAATCCCGCCTTAAACCAACTTTATCCATTCTCAACAACCCACTACGTTTTAATCCAACTCCGATCTTTCTTGGCGTAACCTTTGACCAAACACTCTCTTTTTTAAAAATCAAGTTCTATGTTTGCGGAAGAAGTTTTATAATCAATTCAGTGTTTTATATTGCCTCAACTTCCTAGGGTTCCTCTAAAAATTCCTCTGTACTTTATACAGAGCCTTTATTCTCCCTCTTTTCACCTATACTTCCACAGGCTGGTTTTCTTTCTCATCATTTATCCATATCACTACCGTGATGAGAAAGCACAGATCGTCCTGTAGAGTCAACACAGGTTGTCTGTCGTCCACTCCAATTCCTCTCTTACACCTAAAAGCGTTTCTTGCCCCATTTTTCGTCACCTTCTTTATCAATCTCTCTCTTACTTTAATTGTGTTTAAAATTACCTCCATTCTTTTTCCTAGCCTTTCTTGCCCATTATAATCCTCGTATTTGTTCCAAGAAGAAATCATAAAAATCTTTTTCCAGATCCCAGAGTGTTAGTCCTACCTTGAATTACCCCGACTGTTATCTTATTCCTTCCTAAACCTCCCTGGTCTTCTTCTTCCCAAGTATCTCATACCAACTCTCCATTCCATTAACGACCCCCTTCACCTCCGCAATGAAGCCGCCCTATTCATCATTCCACGCTACCACACATCGACATCACTGGTTGGACTGATGGCTAGGTTCCTGACTGGCAGGGAAACGGAGAAGCAGAAATTCATATTAATTGTTGTCTCATTGCTGCCTTTCTCTTTCTTTCTTGGCCTGCCGCTGGCCTACTAGTTATGGCGCTGAAATTTATACCAATCGTAATGCTCTTAAATGTTGCATCTCTCATTTCCTTCCCTGTGATTACAAGCCGTCACCTTGTTTACTGATCCCTTGTCTGTTTCGTCTACTATCTCTGCTCCTTTATCATACTTCTTGCTTGAATCCCTCACTGACGCCCAATCTCTGCACCAGCATCACCACCATACGGCGCTCCTTCCTACTCGGCCACGCTGGCGAAGTAGCAGCAAACAGTTTAAGTTTGTAGTGTCGCTCATTCACAGCCAAGGACTGAGAGCCTGCTCACCACAGTCCACGTGCTCATTTCAATTCCAGCTTTCAGCGACACAGTGACGACGACGTACTAAAACAACAATATTTGACGTTGGAAGCAATGACAGACCTATTTTATGCTTACCGAATAGACGAAATTCCCGATATACAAGTAGTTTCCGGTTTTCCCGTCACCTCTCAATACATCTAAACATACAAATATTACAGTGTGATTTTTATGAAAGTTGGTGTTTAAATAAGACAATGTCACGTCGGTACGAAGATTTGCTTATTAATGAAATTTGTTCTGACCAAGTCAAATCTACTGGAGCAGGAAGCGTGGCTGTTTGATTAAAGGCAAATATTATTTATTCGTCCCTTTGCACGCAAACGTCTATTTAAGGTTTTTTTTACAAGAGACATAGGAGAGAATCATGCGTCTCATCAGCGTATAATTATATAATCAAGCTCTGTCAGAGAATGTCACAATTTAGCATTATTTGCAAATGTTTCTTTAATCTCAGAACACGTGATATTTGCAAAAATGGCAAGTAAAAGATTTGTTAAGAAGTTAGGATTCGTTTCTAGTAGGAGTACGAGCGTTAGCGGAAGTATTCTTTGTTTGTTATTTTGATTTTTCTACTAGTTTCCGCGCTTAAGCGCTTAGAGGAGCAAAAAAAATTAATAAAACAAAGAATACTCCCGCCAACGCTCGTAATGGAAACGCGCCTTTCGGACTGGACAAAATTGCAACAAGCTCTTGTTAAAGTGCGTCAAAGTAGCCTTATTTAAAATTTGAAGGAAAGCAGATGTGCAAGTCCTTTTTAAACTCTTTTTCAGCAACATGAAGTGACTGCGATCCATCAGCGCGTACAATGTATACTTTCTGGTGACGATAGACAAGTTTGAAAGTCGTTCCAAGCGAGTAAGAGTGCAAACGTGTACTAGGTTCACAAATTACTCATTGCAGTCATAGAGGATATGACACTCTCAATTCGAACATGAAAAAATACATAAGCTGTTGAACGAGCGAGTGATAGAATTTTGACCTTTTGTTCTTCTTGGTCTAATGAACATAGGGCTCAAATAGCTTTATCTCTTATGACGTGCTTAGCACTGCCATATTAAGTCAAGTGTAATAAGCAAAAATTGATGTTGAGATATAAAAATCTTCTTTAAAGATAATTAATAACCTATTACATGGATGAAAAAATTATGTTTTAGTTTATTAAAACCGACAATCGTAGGGAAATAGCATTTAAAAACAAAAAAATTGTCAGCTTCCATACCATGATCAAACGACAATATCGACATGAAATAGATCAGTGCGGAGTGGTAGACGGCATTCAAGCACATCTTCCAGAAGATGAATGAGTTGAAGGTTTTCGACTTCTGCGACAAACCATACAGCTTGGGGTAGGTCAACATACTGTCTTTGGTGCACATGCGTTCAAATAATCCGATAGTGAAAGGGGGAAGGAGAGTAAAGATCTTTAAAACAGAACACGCACTTAAAATCGCGTCAAAAAAAATCAAACATACAGTATATGAGCTTGGGCAACTAGTATTGTTGTTAAATCCCTTTCTTCAAGGGTGATTTTAAAGGACCCATCACTTAATTCTATAATAAGATCAATCTGGGCTCTTGAATCATTTCTGCTACTTAGAATGAGTTTTTTCACGGACTAATGATGTGATGTTATGTTATGCTGGTATTTTCTTACAATTGAAAAGGTAATTGGTGTCGTGTGTATCAAACATAGCAGACATTGAGGTGTGTCAAATGTCATGGTTTGTTGTAACAAGTGGTGGTATACTGATTCTAAACTGCAACAATTTTGCATGCATCTGAGAAATATCTGATGGGTGTATGTCGCAAGGAACAGTTTCAGTGACTCTAATATTTTTCTGGAGATGGTATTGTGGATGTGTTCGATGTTTTCTCTACATTCCACACGTGCGATGTCTAGATCGGAGATGATAAAGTTAGTTCTGACTATTGTCGTTACCAGACAGTTGATCGAACAACTAATTTTTTTTACCGAAACCGCATAATGGCGCCACAGCTTTTTAAAGCTGTTTTTTGATGTTAATAAATCTAATTAAAAATAACAAAAAGATGATTTAATCATAAATAATTGTACAATTAAATATACTGTTGTTTGATAAAAACAATTTTTATGAAAGGTGTATCTGGGGGAATTTGAGTGTGCATTAAGATGGTGTGGAGGCTGTTATTTCAGTTAATTATTTCAGTTGAGTGGCATGAAGTTTTAGATGGATGCCTATCGGAAGATACAGAACATGTGATCGAAATGTTTGGGAGGGGGTGGAATGTCAGAAAAATACGTTTTAAGAAAGTTCGGAGATAAAACTTTTTCTTGTGCTAGACCAGTTTTAATGCATTTGAGTGTGGAGATGTATTGAGTGCACGCTTGTATTTATATAATGTAGTTTACCATGAATTTGATAATAATGTTAAATCTGTTTGTTAGTGAGGGTTGTTTAATATAAGTTTTTGTATGTTCAGTGTCAAATGCCTTGTAAATATTCAGTACTGAAACAATGGTGTGCTGTGGAGGACTTGGTGAAGCTGAAGCGTTCTGTGAATTAGTGGTAGATGTTATGTAAAGCAGTGTTGAATGTTTAAGCTTGCATTCATGTTCGTAAGAAATTTCTATAATGTTTTGGTAGTTTGTACCAGTAGGGTAGTCCTTGGTTTTGGAATGAAGATGGTTGTGGCACCTTTTCAAAAATGTGATATTGTGTCAGTGTTGATCGCAATTTCATCACATGCTTGTAAGTAATCTGATAAACAATGATCCTAGATGTTACATTTATGCAATGTTTTTGCCATCAGATGCAACAAAGTTTTGTTGTTTTTTCACGAAATTAACTGTTTTTTCATAAACGTCAGCCCTTAAGCAAAAAAATTAGCAGACTAATGACAAAACAATCAAGAATCTTTTTACGCACTTGAGTAATGGTGAGTTGTCTTCCTTCCGTATTAACTGAAAGATTTTTGGCTCAAAAAATTGTTGATTGTTTGGCCTATGTGTCTGCTGATTTAATTTGTGCTGTATAAGGTGACGTTTGTGAAATGTTTATTGAAAAATTTTGTTTTATCTTGGTCAGTGATGGCTGTTTTAGTTTCAAAGGTAGGGGAAGGCGGGGCAAAACGGGCATATGCTTTATTCTTTCAATTTCAAAGTTTCCATTTATTTTTTTATCTTCCTTTATTTTCCTATTTTAGTCAAAGTTATGAAATTAAAATTGGAAGCTTTGTAATTGTTCCGGGTGTTTCTACAGGTAAAACCTCGTCGTCGTTTGAAGGGTATCCACTCCAGGTCAGACACAAACAGGACTATGGCCGAGGGTTTATCCTTTTACTACCCCAGACTGCTGCCCTGCCTGAATCAGATCTTGAAAATCCATTGAGATCCCACTTTGATTTTTGGCATGCTGATAGCCTCTATGTGAGAAACAAAAATATTGAAAAAATTTTTTTTGTCTAGAGTGAGAGTTTTGGGGTCATGCGAGGTCAAGGTCATGACAAAAGATAACTTTTTTATTTATATAGCTACATTGGATATATGGATATTATTGAAAAGCTGCTAAAAAGAGCTTTTCAATGATATTAACATTTTTGAAATCAAACAAAAAATAAAGCCAGGAAGGCCACTTTTGTTCAATCAGGGGCACTCAAGCGGCAATTTTGTGTCTAATTTTCAACCTTCATATATCAAAAACTATTTGATTTAGAAACTTGAAATTTGGTGTGAGACATTTTCTCATCCAAACCTAAGAACATGCCAAATTTCAGCAAAATCGGAGATGGTCGGCAAAAGAGGGGTGTGAGTTGATATGGAATGTCCCAATAAGCTTACGTTAAAAAACCTGAGCAATGAATAAAGCAAATAAAGACAATGAAGCAAAATATATCTGTTTGCTTTGCGTACAACCTTAAGAAGAGCCATCATCAATGATGGCTTTAGTAGGGTGCGAATGGAGCGGCCACACCAGCCCCACTAAAAAACATCAAAGAGTCGCCCCCCCCCCACACAAGATTTACGTTTGTGAAGTGCGAGCTGCGAGTAATAAAACCATCAACAAGCTGCACAAAAAATACCCAGTTTGTTCTTGGACAGTTTGCTATTGCTTTAGTGAAGCGAGAAGATCCTGTGATGTACGCTAAAAGAAGTGGGCAAACGTAAAATCTGATGATGAGAATGTTGTGTGAGGATTGACTTAAGCTGCGATGATAGAGTTTGGAAGATTTGAAATGGCTGTGTGCTAAATACAGAGTCCGCCATAAGTAACTATATATTTTCTCTTGCTTGTAACGTAACAAAGTTACTTTGTTGATACTTATTTAATTGTTCAATGTTCTATTTTATATGTCATTTGAAAGCTGAAATCTTATATTTTTATTTCATATTTTTATTATACTGTTATATCGATTATGTCCACCCGATTAACAAAAGAGCAAAAGATTGCGGTTTTGAAGTGGTTCTAGAAAGCCGAGAGTGTGACATTCGTTCAACGAGAATTTCGAAGGCAACTTCAATTCAAGCCTCCAACTTATCTAGCGATTATTAGCGTTGTGAAAAAGTTTGACGTGGCTGGTACAGGGGAAAATTTGCCGAAATCTTTTGCTTTTTATTAATCGGATGGACACAGAGTTTATTTGATTATAACAGTACATCTGAATTCTGAAATATGATATAACAGTATATCTAAAATATGAAATATAAGATTTCAGCTTTCAAATGGCACATGAAACACAAAAATTGAATAAGCATCAACAAAGTTACAAGCAAGAGAAAATATATAATTACTTATAACGGACCCAGTACTATTTATTTTCTTTCGTTAATGATAGTTAAGTAGTTAGCAGCATAATTACGTTTATAAATACGTAATTGTTGTGATGTGTGTATGAGTTGTTGTACTCCTTATTGCAATGTGGGAGTATTTAAAATGCACCCGGTATTTTGAGTGGTTAGATAAAATGACAGAATGCACAAGATGAACGTTTAGTGTTTTGCGAAATGTTTAGAAAAATATCACAAACCCACTTAATTTGCACGTATTCATTTCCCTATTTTGAATGTATATCGACCCCAAGAAATAGTAATTTAGTCAAGTATGTAATTGGCCTAAAAATCACTTTTTAAAAGTCAAAAATAATTTCTTTTCCCCAGACGTAATAGGAGTTTTACAAAGCGAAGGTCGGATAGGAGGCAAAGATGAGGCAATTTGCCAGTGTCCTAACCTCATTAAGGATAGCAAATTACACCAAAACAAATCGAAAGACACTTTTCGAACAAAACCTAAAGAAAACTCTTGTCAAGCAGCCAAATGCGAGCCTTTTAATGCTTCCAACACCCAAGACAGCTCAACGGATAAAATTAAATATCGTCTTATAAGTATTTGGCAGTTCAACTCAACTGCAAAAGTTTATTTGAAAAACTTCCTTCGCTGGCGTTGTTTTAGCTACAGCTAAAAAACACAGTTTATACGCGTTTAAAAGTTGCCCATCTGGTAAAGTTCTGGTTTTTACCTGCAAGCCTTTCTGGCATGAGTAACCCTAACTAGAAAAAAACTCCAGTTGTTACAGCTTTGTAGATCATTGAGACATACGAACTTGCACACCACGGTATGGAAATAATACGTCGGAAAACGAGCTATTTAGTCAAATACATTATCAGATTTCATCAGCACAAAACGACGCTTACCACGTTGTACATTGCTATCATCCAGGAATCGAAAAAAATTTGGCCAGAAAACCCATTGTAGAAGAGGTACCAGAGCTAAAGCAAAAAGGGATAAGACACCCATAACTTTGAATTATTTGTGATTTATGTACCTGGATCAAGTAAAGACAGATGTTCTTGTAAAAGGAGAAGAGGATGCACTTTGTTAGTCGGTCATAATTCCAGGCCCCATGAACAAGTAGAAGTTTCTCCAGATAACAAAACTATAAACAATTTAAATGTAACTGCCTCAAAACTAAACTGACATAATCCAATACCTGGGCAATGGAATAATCAGACGAGTTGGCTGCTTGCAATCCTTCACAACCACTAATTCCCACCCCCACGTGGGCGGCCTGAATCATGCTCACGTCATTCGCGCCGTCGCCGATCGCCAGGGTGATTTCTTTGCAGTTGGTCTTTACCTGGTAGAAGAGTTGGTCACTCACCGGCGTCAAGCATTCGGAATGGTGAAAAGCCCGTGTAAGTTGTTGCATTTGCGTGTGATCGGGCGATTGTGTGAGCGGGTGATCGTATAAAAATTGACATAATAATCGAAGATGATAAAATTAATTCAATTTCAAAGGGAAAACTGCTTTCACATAGGGCCTACAACAAGCTGACAAAATCGATGAGTCACTGACCAGCTCAACCACTTCAGCTTTCTGCAGAGGAGAAACCCGGCAGCAAATGACAGATTTGCAGGAAAGAGCGAGACGAAGAAAATCCGCTTGCAGGTCTGCATGGAGGCAGTGAAGAAGGCAGGCGCCAGTCACTATGAGGGCGCACTCAGGACCGGAGTGCTTAAGGTCACTGATTGATTTCGACAACTTGCTCGCTGTGCTCTGCAAAAACAAACGAATGTCGCTGAAAATCAAAATTGAAAGGACAGGAATTTAAAACCAAATAAAGTTTCTGATCATCCCGGTCAACCTGGCTTACCTCTAGACTTTTCTCGTTCAGGATTATCCTGATCAATTCGGATGTGAGGAGGTTGCAGGAGAAGGCAATATTAACAGCAGTCTCCACTTTGTCACCAGTCAGTACCCACAAATTGATATTTGCGTTCGCCAACTTTGCTATTGCCTCTGGGACGCCGTCTTGCAGTTCGTCTTCGATGGCTGACGCTCCCATAAGGTGGAGATCCTTGACGACATTTCAATTCAGTCAATAATGATGAATGATTTAATCAAAGAATCAAGGCAGAAAGCAATCTACACACACATTCGGAACAAAAGCAGAATATATTCGTGGTGGCGATCTCTACATCAAGCCGCTTCTTAACTTTATCAGATCAAAACTTTTCTATTCTTTATTCAATTAAGTCAAAAAATTTTTTGCAAACAAAATAAAATATAAATTGTACAAAGTTATTTTTCCTAAATATAAATAATTTTTCCGAACAAAATTTAATAAACTGTAATAAGGAAAAGTAAACTGAAAAATTAATAAAATAACAAAATTTTTACTAACTTAATCATAAACAAAAGATAAAAGCTTTTGAACCACTCCGCCAACGTAAAATAATTATTAGACAGGCAACTAAGTTCCCGCCGTTTTTTAAAATTTTATTTAATTTTTTATTTTTTTCGAGATTAATACCCTCTATGGACGAAGCTTTTTTTTTTAAATATTTTTAAAAATTGTTTACAACAGTGACTGCTAAGGGATCAAAGTAGTTAAAGGTTGCTATTAAAAAAACTTTATTTAAGTAATGTCGCAGAAGTGCAACAATAGTCTTTTGAGCGAAAAAACCAAACAATTGTTAAGTTTTTAACTGTTTTTCAAACGTTGCAAATTTGTAATGTTTGTCCATAGGGGGTTAAGAATTTCTGTTTATTTATTATCAGATCATCAAAACGGAATGTCAAGTTGAAAAATATGTGCATTTTCGACACCTTTTTTTGCTTTTATTAAACCTTAAAAAGTGTAAATTAAAAAAACGGTGGGAACTTAGTTGCCAACCCATCAGTTTCATATAATCAGTAATGTCGAATTGAAACAAAATCAATGTTTCTTGGTAAAAAAGCAAATCATTCAGTGAAAGATGTAATTGATGTATAAATTTGTATTAATGCTCAAAATTTATCCGATCGTTCAAAGAGACATTTGACGAGCTAGTGACGCAAGCAGACGCACGAGGTTTGAACGGTTGGCTGGTATTTGAAATTGGGCAAAACACAGATTGATGCATAGTGGTGGCGTAAAGATCACAGTTAGAAATACTTCAATATATCCCTGCTAAAAGCAAACAAACCACACCAACCTGTTCTATCACTTCATATGCCTCTTCCAGTTTGTCATCCCGGTTTGTTATTGATGTGCTGGCAGGGTAGTAGTTGACGTCATTCCAATGCTTCAACATAAAGCCAAGTTTAATTTATGGAGGGTTACACCAAACCCACGGTTGACCTCTTAAATAGAAGAACTAATATCTTCTATGCGTGGTATCAGGAACTTGGGTCCCATCATTTTTCACACAATGAGTTTGACCGCGTTGACGCGGTCCAACTCATTGTCAAGTTGTTTCCTTTGAAAAAACACTTTACAGCACTTTCTATCTGCTTGGCGGTTTTAGCAGTAGGGGAAGTTGGGGTAAAGCGGACATGCGGGGCAAAATGAACATCAATGTTTTCTATCCTTTCCCATTTGATAAAATAAAAATTTTTTGGATTAACCACTAGACTTATGTGTTTAACTAAACTAAAAAAAAGTGGCAACATAACTTTTTAATTACAATTGTTATGACCTAAATTGTTATATTGCTCAAAATTGAAAAAAATTAGTAAAGCTTGGATATGGTGCACGAAATTCGTTTCTGAGTTTGTTAAGATTGCTTTATGGAATATTATATCGTACATCAACCTAGAATCTTTCGGTAAAAGTTTGTGGTTAATCTGACTTTGATTTAAAAATTATTTTCAATTTTCAAAACCTCCTCTGCAGGGGCAAAACGGTTTTGTACTACTTGGGGCAAAAGGGACACCAAAAGTTTACCATCTTAGGTGATGGTGTTTAATGATTAGTGCAAAGTTAGGCCTAGATGTAAAATGTATATTATTAAGTTAGTTAATTAAAGCAATAGCCTATTAAAATGAGAATTTCCTTGATAAAGCATATTTATTTTAAGGCTGTAGTCTAACTATTTTAATGAAGTGTTTGTTCTGTGTAATTGTTGGTCTTTAACTCCATGCTGATCTTAAAATCATTGTCATTAGATTCTTGTATAAATGATTGCTTGAATAGCTATAGGTAAAATTTTGAACATCAGTATCTTCTGGTATCTCATCATTTTTTGTATATGGCTTTAAATCTCATCTATGTGTGTGTGAAACCTTACAGATAAATAGTTATAGGCCTATAACGAATAAGAGGTTTATGTAATACAGTAATAACTTTTTGTCATAAAATATTGGAACCCAAGTTTCGTAACTCGAGAGAGCAAAAATTAATCTTCTATTTAAGAGGTCTATGGCTAAGGCTCATTTCAAGTCAGAATAACCGAAATTATCCTGTAACAAAATCACATTATCCTGTGAATTGTCCTGTAAACTAATCAATATTTGGATAACCTACAATAAAATTTCACTATAACTAAAAATAAGATAAATCCATAATTAAAGCAAACATTGTATATTTTAATTATAATAATTTTTAATTATAGTTTATGCAAATCTTAGCTTGGTCTTTAAATTTAAAATGGATGTAACTTTTATAAGTTGAACTCTCTTTTATTTCCATCCAATGAGTCCAAAGATACACAATTATCCCAATCTTTAAAAAAGCAAAGCATGCACCCCACCGAGGACAATTTATTCCACTTGTTCAAATAGAAAATTATTTATCTTTTTTCTCAATTGTATGGCACCCATATGAAAGTAAAATCAAACTCACATTTGACTTCCTAAATTCAGTCAATTAAAATTTTCCAGCAAATGCGACGCAATAAATATCTTTTATTCTGCTTTCAAAATTTTGTCAACTTTCTGCTTAAGGTAAGATTTAAAAAGTTATGAACAGCTGTTTAAAAAGCACAAAAATTTATAGCCTAAGACACCCCTGGCTCTAGAATCATGATTTAAAAACTTTTTAGCCATTATAAAAGTTTCTTGACTACTGTTTCCTTTTTTACATTGCCTATGCCATGCATACATGTCAAAGCAAACTAAAATGATTGTAATAAAAGCATAAAAATAAAATTTGCTTCGGTATTTCCCGTCTCACGAGCGCAGCTGAACAAGCAAAAAGAACTGACCTGGTAAGTAGAAGGATCGAGGTAAACACGAGCAAAGCATAAAGTCCGAAGCCCATCCACAGCAAACTGGCCGATATGCTCGATCGTCTCCTCTACAGTTGATAAAATTGTTTCAAATAATAAGGAAGCTTCGATTGTATTGGCTCATCAATGAGCATGATAATACATTTATATCTGACTAATATTTAATTAAAACAAAATTGAAGGCACGATTAGGAGTCGTAGATAGTACAACACGTCAAGTATTTAAAGGAATAACACTTTTTGAAAACGTGGAAAAACAAATTATTTTTTGCACAAAGATTTGTGTTTCACCAGCATTTCCTCTTCAACTGCAAAACCATCAAGATGGCACACTTGCAGTTGTCATCACAGTTGCAAAGTCGGAGTCGGAGGTTTTAAAGAGGAGTCGAAATATTTTATCAGACTCCTGATATCCAATTTAATTATATATTAGCAATGCCAACGGCGCAGCTTTTGCGGCCCTGCACGGCAGTGCAATGCAGCGCAGTAACTTTTTTAAGCCAACCTTGTCGCGTACCGCCCCTCACAGCATGCAACTCATAAAAGTTTGTATTTAAATTTTAATCAAATTCGTATTTTGCATAACAATATTGCCCTTATTTGGGAGTTAGACCTTCCGACCCTGCACCCCCTGGTTGTGGTCTGGTATTTTCGCAAAGGGACACTGAAAAAGACCGTCAGTTCTCATCTTGGTAGTTTGGCAATTGAAATAGAAGATATGTTACGGAATAAAATTAAAATCACATTATCTAATTCAATCAACTGTTCAAATTTTTATCCTTCTGACTAAACAAAAGAATGCTGAGAGCGTTAAACGAGGGCAATTTTGAAGGAATTGTCAAGATTCGTGTATCACGTCGGGATCACCAAAATGTTAGGATTAGAGGGTTTGTTTTAAAACTAACCCTAACACAATATTACAAAAACTTATTCAAATAGAATTTATTAATTTATTATAATTAAAACACATCTCTGTCCCAGAGTAGCGCTATTACGTTATGCATTATTTCATCGTCTTTCTCTGATTGGTCCAGCCACGTCACTATATATAGTGAGCATGACTGAATATCTAAATTATCAATCGTGGGACACAGAAAAGCCGTCACACAAAATTTCGCACGGTAAATATTATGGGAATCGTAATAAAGCATAAGTCGAGCATGCTGCAACCACATATTCAGCATACATGATCACGACAGGGTCATCCCGTCCTGTGCCCTGGTTTATGTTTTGGAGATGTACTCGATATTGTTCCTTGATTTCTATATTCTATTTGATAATAAAATCTAAAATGTAGAATCATTTTATTAAAAACATCCACACAAAGTTGGTATAAAATAGGACTCTCTGTAGTTTAATTATTTTTTTAAAAGTTTTATGATTATCCTATTTTATATTTCATTTAGCGCATCTCGTTAAAATTAAAAAGACTCTTTAATGATTTCCTTGACAGGATGAAACAGGCTGTAAAAATGTGATTTGATAAAATGCAAACTTATGCTTGTATATTCTCTGCATCTCCATTGAAAACTCTTCAAACATATCTTTTTATTTTTCCAATTTTATAATGTTTAAACAATTATATGATTGCAATTTAGAGCACTTGTCCGCCAAGTAATAGGTCAAAACAAAACTACTTTTCCAAGTACACAACAACATAGGGATACCGATGACTGGACCCAAATTATAGATATATCAAACATCATTTCTTTTTTTATTTATCTATTTTTATTTTATCTCTATATTTATCCTTCTGACTCGCAGGAAAGCAAAGGAGGAACTAATACATAGGGTAAGCAATTGCCCTGACCTGCTTCCGGAAATGCCAAAATATTGCAGTTTGCTTGTAATTTAATAAAGATATTACTGTAATGTAGAACTGTTTGCCAAGACCACCAAGCAAGGAAAAGTGCGATAAAGTGTCTTTCCCAAGAATACAGAATGGGGCGAGTGGCTTTTGAAACGAGACCATGTTGATCATAAACATGGTGCTTTAACCAATCGACCACGCTGCCAACAAATTTCCCATAAAAATTGCACCTTACTCTTGGTCACACTGCTGCCAAAAAAAATAATTACACAAGCAACTGCTTTACCTTTATATTGGTCGGATTCGTCACTGGTAAGCCTTTCATAGATGACGTTGTCAGCACCCTTGCAGTAGAGAGCGATCCTCCCATCAGGCTCCCGCACAATGACAGACATTCTCTTCCGTGTGCTGTTGAAGTCTAAGACGTTGAGAACCTCGTACTTTAGCTCTTTTCCCCACTGCAATGCCAGTCAGATAAACACCTTCTATGTGTGTGTTTAACCTTCTTGAGCACTGTCAAATGACAAACCATGGCAGAAAAGTAGTGAAAAGCTGTGCCTGTTAATGAGCACAGTCTCTACATTAAAAAGTACTAATTTGTTTCCAAGATAGATTTGACTTATTTGCACAAGATTAAATGGGTAATTTGCCTCTACCAAAAGATTTGAAAATGGTGAACAAACTACACAACTCTTCTTACGATCAAGATTTTTTAAACATCTAATAAATATTGAACTTGACAAATACAACAAAATAAGACAAGTTGTATACATTAGACCTCCCCAATCCCCGAACTTTTTTTTATTTTTTTTTGTATTGTGACTTTTCTGCATGGTTTTTTTATGCTGATTTTAAAAATGTGCATAAAAATTTTTTGGTCAAACGGTTTGGGAGCTATTCGCCATTGCTTAGCAACAACTTTTTACAAAAATGATGAAAATCATTTAAAAGACACCTTTTCTTTTAAAGTAGTTTGATAGCCTTTAATTTGTCAAAAAGAACTTTTTTAACTTAAACATTTTTAAAAAAATTTATTGAAATTGGTCAATTATTATCAGAGTTATAACCGTTTAAATGTACAGGTTATGTGGTCAAGCATGGCTGATTTTTGTTGATTTCTCATTACATGGTGCTAGAAAAGTGCTGAAAATTGCTGCTAAGAGGTTTTTAGAAGCAAAGAATTCAAAATTTTAATAAAATTAATGTATGAGCATCAGAAAAACAGTTACAAAAAAAAAATTATCAAAAATTTCATGCATGACTGATATTTGCACAGAATTTTTACATTGCGCAATATAAATCCTGATCTAGCAATTTTGAAAACAAAAAAGTCAAAACAATAGCCATGCAGTAACACAAACAAGTGTGTATCAGTCTTTACATCACTGAGTAAGTGCATATTATATATACAATATACATATATCATGAAAACTTTTATAATAATATCATGCTATTTGGTCTTCACAAAGATCAAAATTTTTAACAGTCTTTTTTGCTAGTAAAGGTCTGCTTTGAAGCTGTGGGATATTTTCAGCGAATCGCTTCTACTTGTTGCAGAATATTTTGTTGACTAGCCTCATCTGTAGTGATAATATCAGTATAATTACCCTCCAAAACTTGACTGAACATTCAGCAGCATCATTTACAAGTTTTAATCCAGAAACAACATTTTGTAATTGAAGGAATGAAGAATTAAGTTTACATTCCTTGCATGAAGTGCAAACAAAAAACGTTAAGTGAACCTCCCAACAGTTGAAAGAATAGCCATGGCTCTGAGGAGACAAAGCGTTCTAGTGTGCTGTCCTCATACATGTGGTGTCTTTCTGATTTGCCTATTTGAACTTGTGAAGGAAGATTATTCTGCATTGCTTTCACAATGGCACATTTTGTCTTGTTGTCAACTCTTTTTTAGAATAAAGCCAATGGTATATTGTCTTGGTGAAAGATACCAAGTATGTAGGTCTAGTTTATGTATGCAAGTAGAAGATAAGGCTGGATCATGGTTTGCCCATAGCTTTTAAATCTTTCCAAAAGAATGAGAGCAAGAAAGGGAGCGTTTGAAGTAACTGAAATTGAAAACCAATAACGTGAATATATATAAATTATAAAAAATTAAAAGTCAACTACTCCATGAGTCTTTGAAATTCCCATTCTGTAGTGATGATCAGTTCCTACAATCAGCATTTTTAAAATAGCAATTGCAGCTCCCATCTATCATGCATGATCAATTGCTGCAATACATTTTGACCATGATAGTTTAGTAGACACTCCAAGTAAAAACTAAAAAAATAAATATAAATTGGCATTAGACCTTTAAAGGATTTATATTATACATACATATATACATATATATAATCAATCATAATACATACTTGAACTATCTTTGCCAGTTCTAGGTAGTCTTCTCTTTGAAAAGGAATGATACAAATTGAAATTTTTCATGAAGGTGTATGTAAAATCATGAAACTTGTACGTAACATCATCTTTTGGTGCAATAATTCTAATTTTCTCAGCAGCTTTTTCTATTATTGATTCCATGTTATTTTTTACTCAAACCATTGAAGCAATCTCGTAATTAAAAAAAAAAAG